>JARYZH020000038.1:2680000-3280000 GCA_030021035.2 Notholithocarpus densiflorus
TGCTTCTGGTAAAGCAAGAGGTTCCAATAGGGAAAGGGCTCTGATTATGTCCCAATGAATTTGAAGATAATCTCTTGGAATGTGAGGGGGCCGAATGAGAAGGATAAAAGACTCCAAATTAGGAACCTTATTAGAATTTGGAGAACTGATGTCATTTGCTTGCAGGAGACTAAGATGGAGCTTATCACTAGGGATTTATTAAAAGTATCTGGGGTTGTCATCATGTAGATTGGGTATACTTGAGCTCAATAGGCGCATCAGGTGGGATCTTGGTCATGTGGGATAGGAAGATGGTGGAGAAGTTGGAAGAAGCTGTGGGTGATTTTTCGGTGTCTTGTAGATTTAGGAATGTGGGAGATAATTTTGAATGGGCTTTCACTGGTGTGTATGGTCCTAATGTTGATAGGGAGAAGAGGCTGATGTGGGAGGAGTTAGCGGGTCTTTATAGTTGGTGGAATTTGCCTTGGTGTGTGGGTGGCGATTTCAATGCAATTCGATTTCCTTCCGATCGTTTGGGGGTAGAGAACTTCACTCAGGGTATGTATGATTTTTCTGATTTCGTCTCTCTTAATGGGTTAATGGATATCCCTTTGGAGGGTGGTAGTTTCACTTGGTAAAACTCTCGGGCTGGCTCCAGGATAGATCGCTTCCTCTTTTCTTCAGAATGGGAGGAACACTATCCAAATATTCATCAATATAGGTTGGGTAGAGTTCTATCAGACCACTTCCCCATTTCTTTGGAGGGCGGGGATATTCGTAAGGGTCGTAGACCTTTTCGTTTTGAGAACATGTGGCTCCAAGTGGATGATTTTGTGGAGAAGGTGAAAAATTGGTGGGACTCGTATCATTGTGTTGGAACTCCAAGTTACAAGTTTGCCATGAAATTGAAAGCTTTAAAGGGAGATTTTAAAAAGTGGAATGAGTCCGAGTTTGGCAATGTCACCGTTAAGAGAATTAATCTATGGAATGATTTGAATGCCCTGGATTCTAAAGAGGAGAGGGTGTCTCTTTCTGATGATGAGAAGCACGATAAAGAAAGAATTTGCTTGGAGATTGAGAGGATTGCTTTGTTGGAGGAGATTAGTTGGAGACAAAAATCGAGGGTGCTCTGGTTAAGGGAGGGGGACAGCAATACGAAATTCTTTCACCAGATGGCTAATTCTAATAGAAGGAGTAACAGTATTGGCAGTTTAAATATTAGTGGAGTGTTGACATCAGATCAGGTAGTTATTGAAGAGGGTATTGTTCGGTTCTATAAAAGTCTTTACTCGGAAGATAAGCACATTCGTCCTCATCCAGATGTGCTGAATTTTTCGGAGATTTCTGAGGATAAGGCTGACTGGTTGGAGAGACCCTTTGAGGAAGCTGAGATTTTTGGGGTGGTCATGGATCTTTATTATCAGACCATTTTCCAATTCTTTTGGAGTGCGATGTCTTACGTAGGGGACCAAGCCCTTTTTTTTTTGAAAATACGTAGTTGAAGGCAGATGGGTTTACTAACTTGGTAAAAAATTGGTGGGATTCTTCAGTTTGATGGTACGCCGAGCTTTGTTTTGGCTAATAAACTCAAGGCCCCCAAATTAGATTTGAAGAAGTGGAATGAAACAGTTTTTGGTGATATAGCTCGACAGAAAGTTTCTCTACTAGGATGTATTTCAGCTGTCGATGAGATTGAAAAGACTACAACCTTGCTAGAATGGGAACAATGTGAACGCTATCAAGCTAAAGCGGATCTTGAGAGAATTATGTTGATGGAGGAAATTAGTTGGAGACAAAAATCTCAGCTGCTTTGTTTGGAGGAAGGGGATAAAAATACGAAGTTCTTTCATAGACTTGCAAACTCTTATCGCCGCAACAACACCATAGGGCGATTAGTGGTGGATGAGGAGGAGATAAACAATCAGGATACCATCAAGGAAAAGATAGTGGAGTTTTATAAGGCTCTTTATTCAGAGTCAAGTATCCGTAGGCCCTTGCTGGATGGAACAGAATTTTCTGTTTTGGAAGACGAAATGTCTTGCTGGCTGGAAAGATGTTTTTCAGAGGATGAGGTGTTTGAGGTGGCATCCAATATGAATGGGGATAAAGCACCAGGTCCAAATGGGTTCACAATGTCTTTTTTTCAATCTTGTTGGGGTATTCTAAAGGAAGATGTTATGAAGGTATTTCACCTATCAAAAAAAAAAAAAAGATGTTATGAAGGTATTTCATTATCTCCATGCTCACGGTTATTTTGAAAAAATTCTTAATGCTACATTCATTACCCTCATTCAAAAAAAGCCTGGGGCAGTGGAGATAAAGGACTTCCGGCCAATTAGTTTGATTTCTGGGGTCTACAAGATCCTGGCAAAAGTTTTGGCTAATAGGCTTGAAAAGGTACTTCATAAAGTGGTGTCTGAACCTCAAAATGCCTTTGTCAAAGAGCGACAAATATTGGATTCAGTGTTGATTGCAAATGAATGTTTAGACAGCCGCCTTAATCTGAAATTCCTGGGGTTTTGTGTAAGTTGGATTTGGAGAAAGCATATGATCATGTGCATTCGAATTCCCTGTTGTATGTGCTTCAAAGGTGTGGGTTTGGTTCTAGACGGAGGCAATGAATTTTTTCATGTATTTCCACAGTTCCTTTTTCTGCACTTGTTATGGAGGCCCTCAGCTGAATGTTGGTGAGAGCTAGAATTTGAGAAAAGGGGACCCTTTATCCCCTCCCTTGTTTGTGATTGTTATGGAGGTCCTCAGCCAGATGTTTGAGAGAGCTAGAATTGGCAACTTTGTTTCAGGTTTTTAGTGGGTGGAAATTCTAGGGGCCAGTTAGAGATCTCTCATCTTTTACTCACAGATGATACTTTGATTTTTTGTGTAGTGAATCCAAAGCAAATTTGGCATTTGAAAGCAGTGTTTGTCTGGTTTTAGATTGTATCTGGTTTAAAATTAAATTTGGGAAAATCTGAACTGGTTCTAATCGGAGATGTACAGAATGTTGAAACTTTGGCTAGTATTTTAAGATGTAAAGTGGCATCGTTACCCATGACTTATCTGGGGCTTCCCTTAGGTGCTACTTTCAAGGCGAAAGCTATATGGACTGGTGTGCTGGAGAAAATGGAGTGGCGGTTGGCCAGGTGGAAAAGATTGTATCTTTCCAAAGGGGGCCAAATCACTTTATTGAAGAGAACCTTATCCAGCCTGCCTACATTCTACCTATCCATGTTTCCTATCCCGGTAAGTGTTGCTAGACATATTGAAAAATTACAAAGGGATTTTCTATGGGGCGGATTAGGAGATGAGTTTAAAGTATCATTTGGTTAAGTGAAAGACTATTTGTGTACCAGTTCAATATGGGGAATTGGGTGTGCGTAATCTGGTTTTGTTTAATAAGTCTCTTTTGGGGAAATGGTTGTGAAGATATGCTATGGAAAGGACTGTGCCTTGTGGAGAAGGGTGATAGAAACAAAATATGGTAGCATGTGGGGGGGTGGTGTTCTTGTAGTGTGCAGGGGCCTTATGGGGTTGGTTTATGGAATTACATCAGAAAGGGATGGGATGATTTTTATCCTTTTATCATCTTTAAGGCAAGGGATGGTTCTTGTATTAAATTCTGGCGTGATCCATGGTGTGAGGGGCTTCCTTTGAAAAATATCTTCCCAGAACTTTACAATATTGCTAGTAACAAGGATGCTTTAGTGGCTGAGTTGTTGTTGTCCTCAGAGGCAAACTACCATTGGAATATCAGATTTACTTGACCGGTTCAAGATTGGGAGCTAGAGTCAGTTGTATCATTTATGGACCTTATTTATTTTGGATCTTGGAGAAGGAATGAGGTGGATAAAATTTGTTGGAAACTCTCTACTAGGAATGTTTTTGATGTTTGTTCTTATTATAGGGCCTTACAACCCCAAAATCCAGATTCTTTTCCATGGAAACCAAAAGTGCCTCCAAAGGTTAGTTTCTTTATTTGGACAGTGGCTTTGGGGAAAATTTTAAACATTGATAATTTAAGGAGGCGAAAAGTGGTGGTGGTGGATTGGTGTTGTATGTGCAAGAGGAACGGAGAGACTACTGACCACTTTCTCTCTTACTAGAAAGCACGGACGCGGCTGGGAGGGTGCCGCACCCGAGTCCGACGCGGCCCGACGCGGGATGCAACGTCCGACGCGATTGCCCGCGCGTCGGTGCCGCGTTTGAGTTTTTTTTTTTTTTTTTCTTCTCGGATTCGCGCCAACTCGGCTCTATTCACGCCGACGCAGCTAGATTCGCGCCGAACCGGGCTGATTCGGCCAAAATCGGGCCGTATCGGCCATATCAAGTCGTATCGGCTGACGACCAAAACAGCCGATACGGCCAAAACAGGCCGAAATCGGCCTTGAATCTAGCCGGAAAAGCCGAAATTCTCACCTCAGAGGCATAGTAATGTGTTTCTTGCCTTCTTCTTTCTTTGTTTTGTGAATCAAGGCATAGTAATGTGTTTTTTAAAAATATTTTAATAGTAAAAATATATAGAAAATATAAATAAAAATATTTTTAATAATTTTTTAATCGCCGAGTCCCGCCTCACCCGCACCCTTCTTTTTCAAAAATTGCCGAGTCCTGCACCCGCACCCACACCCGAGTCCCGAAACGCACCCATGCTTCATAGCTCTCTTACGACTTTGATTAACTACTGCATGTGAAAGTTTCAAATGGAGCTCCTTTATTTATAGTGCAATGTGGCATGAATAAAGCACTATGTTTGGTAATTGAGGACGGCTTAGCAGTCACTCTACACTAACTCGAACTTGTCTCCATCCTCATCGCCAAAAATGGACATGTCACTTTCTTCTTTCTTTCTTCTTTTCTTTTCAAAAAAAAAAAAATCTTTGTAGAGAAATAAAATTTTCACTTCCTTTCGTCTTGAAGAGGTCTACTATTTAAGAATAAACAAAACAAAAAGATATTCTAAGAATGATGTTTCCACTCCTTGGCTAATATGTTCCTCTTTTGCATTCTATATTTGGAAGAACTCTCCCTGCCTTTTCTTTTCTTTTTGGCAAAGAAATACCTAACCCTGTATCATCCATTTGATCAAGACAAATGAACATGTAGATTAGCCCCTTTTTTTTCGTAACATGACTTGCTTTTGCTCATGTCTATTTATAAATTGTCTCAATGTAACTTGGTTGAGATCGGGTGGGCTTCTCATCACAATTTCTGCCCATTGAATTTCAAAACAAGGGTGTGAAAGAAAACCCATGAAAAATAGGATCTCCAAAGTTTAACCTTAAATTTTTTTTTTTTTTTTTTTTTGTCAAGTGGTAAAAACATTGCATGTTTATATATTACAATTTGCATGCTATTGGCGGTGGTGGCTAGTAGTGATGACAATGATAGCATGAATAATGTAAGGTTGAATTTAATCAACCATTCTATTGGCTTTATTCCGTGCCAAATTTGCTTGTAATTTAGCAATTAGTAACCCTGTATTTAGGTAGGAATCATGTAAGGATAGTGTGTGAGAGAGTATGAAGAAATGCTCAAGATTGTGCAAGGATGCAGAGACTCGCAGCTGGGACTCGTAGGTGACTCGCGGCTAGCAAGCCACCAACTGCAGCACACGAGTGAAGCGTGCAGAGAAGATAAACAGTCACGCCAGCTAGAGCACTTCAGGAAAAAAAGTCCAACCTGGCCATTCTGTTAGCTCACGGCTTGAACTCGCGACTCAGTCAAGTCGCGAGGCCAAGCCGCCAGCCAGCTCTGTTTTGAAAAACCTGACTCTTCGCATTCCACTCTCACCCAGTATAAATACCCCTTATACCCGCGAAATGTAGAGAGCTTCTAGAGAGAATTTTGAGAGAAAAACCCTAGAGAAAAACAAGATTGATTCATCCACAATCTTTACATAGAGACTCTTCAAATTCCTCTACTCTCTTCCTCTCCATTGTTACATCCTTGAGAGGTTCTTGACCAAATCATTTTCTCATCATACCCACATCTATGAGAATCCTTTTTGGTGCTTTGGGAAGTAGTTAGGAAGGGACCAATTCACATTGGTTGATGCTATGGGCTATAGCGGAATCCGGTAAGCTAGAAAATACAAAGGTTCAGCGTAATCTCGTTGGAGCAAGAAGCTTGGAGAGCTTAGGTACACTGGGTAGATTAGGCTTGGAGGGTCTTCTGCTGTTCATGTATCCCAACTTCATTTTCTAGTGGATTATTGACCGCTTAGAGGGCGGCGGAGAGGTTTTACGCCGAGGGCTTCGGTTTCCTCTTCGATAACACATCGTTGTGTTGTCCTTGTGTCTGCATCTCTCTTCCCTTAATCTTTACCATTTAATTTTTGTTGTGGATGTGATTTTAATTGGTTTAGATTGTTTATCAATTTTGTTTTAGCTTATCTTCATGTTCCGCACATACATTGTTTGATAATAAGCTTGAATTGATAATTTGTAAATTGGGGGTCTAAACGTTCATAGGTGTTTTATACACTAATTGAACTTTCAAATAATGAACGGTGGTAGCTTGAAGATCAGATGGATGGTAATAGTGGCAATAGTGGTAGCAACATCTGTGTTAGTAGTGTAAAATAAATAGTAATGATATTAAAATAATGATATTAGTTGAATTTGCACACTGAAAAATCCCTCTTATCAAACCAACAAACGGAAAATAAATTATCATAATTTTCTAATTTTAATTTTCATATACCCACTATTATTTGGTTACGCACGACAAATAGGTATAAAAATTTTCACTATCTCAAGAGAGCTTTATACCAAGACAATGGTTTCAAGTACCAAATTTCTCAATTAACTTTGACCTTGCATTCCAATTACATTTGGACCCAGGTTTTGAATTTTGTTTAGGAGGCCATCCCAGATTGACTATTGGAACATAATATTTTAGTGTCGGTACATTTCGAGATTACGCACCAGATATATATATAAATATTTTTTTTTTTTTTTATATATTACTTATTTCTATTATAAGCTAGATGATTTATATTAATTGATCTAATTTAATGTTTTTAAATAATTCTTTATAAAGAGTGATGAGATTAGTTGCTTAAAAAATTAGGTTAAAATGCAAATTGTACCCTCTAATTTTAACTAAAATTCATTTAAGTCCTCTAAGTTTACTTTCGTTCAATTGAGTCCTCTAAATTTAAATTTATTCAAGTCAGTCTTTTTGTCTAATTTCGTTAAAAAATTGTCATTAAAAAATATTTTTCTCACATGAAAAAATTCTATAAAATTAATAAAAATATTTTATAGATTTTTTATGTGAAATTTTTTTTCAAACAAATTTTTTTTTTCTATTAGTTAATTTAAGGCTGTCCAATAGGTCCAGGACCCGACCAAACCGACCGAATCCAACCGACCCGAAGCCCATGATCGGTCGGGTTCAAGTCCTTCTCTAAGAAAACCCGAATATTCGGTTCGGGTAGTGGGTTAAGGGTTTAAAAACCTGCATAACCCAACCCGACCGAAAGTTTTAGAGTAAAATATATATATATATATAAATATATCGGTTCTTTTAAGGTGAGCACGTGAGACTGAGGATGATAAAACTAAAGCACTATCAATTTGAGAACTACACGCATCTAGAGTCTTACATGCAAAAGCAAAAATCAAATCACCAGAAGTTCAGAACTGCTAAAATTGAAATGGAAATCAATCTTCCACAGTTCCACACACATGCCTTAGTCTTCAATCCCATCTCAGACACTATTCTCAGTATCTCACTCTCTCATAAATCAAAATCTTACTCTCACTCTCACTCTCCGTTCTCTCTACTTTCAATCTCAAGACTCTCTAGTCTCAAGTCTCAACCCTTCACTCCATACCTTCCTTAATCCACAATCCTTTCCAAACCCTAGCTGTTGTCACCGCCACCTCATCACCACACTCATGGCTTCACCTCACTTTCCACCACGGGTTAAGCCTTCTCATGCTCACGGATCAACTTCTTAGTCTCAAGACTCTCAGGAATATTTTCTTCCTTTTTCATCTAGCTTTTTCTCTGTTTTGAGATATGGTTTTTCATCTTGGATGTGGATCAGCCAAGGTGGGTGTGGGTATGGTGGGTGTGGATCAGGCAAGGTGGGTGTGGGTTTGCCAAAATGGGGATTAGGTTATGTAGGTAGATGGGTAGCTTGGATGATGGCAGGGGTGGATGATGGCAATGGTGGATCGCAGACATGTAGCGGTGGAGCATGGTAGTGAGGTTGAGTGGGAAGAAAAGATGGAGAAAACTCACCATTGAGTGGAGGAAACGGACGGCTTGGGTGGTCAGAGCTGAGCTTCGTTGCGTCGGTGCGTGAGGTGGTGCCAGAGCAATGCTATATTGCTAAGATGGATGAGTGGTCACAGCTGAACTTTGGAGAGAGTGTGTGTTGAGAGTGGCGTGTGAGGAGTGAGTTGAGTGACCCAATTCAAACGACCCGACCCGACCCGTGAACAACCCTAAGTTAATTGCATACTAAACGACAAATTTATAATATAATTGGATGAAAATGCTTGAATTTAGTAAATTTGAAACTTAGAAAACTCAATTAAATAAAAATAAAGTTAAAGGATTAAAATAAATTTCAATCAAACTTAAAAGATCTAATTTGCATTTCAACCTAAAAAAATATATTCAAGTATGGTATTTTTGGAAATAAAAAGTCTACAGGGATGTTGCGAAAGAGTACGAAGCTTCCAAGAAGTTTCATCTTTACTTTTAAAAGCACTCTAACGTAAGCTTGACTTCACTTTCTATTATCTCACTCTCGCCTTTTTCAGCTTTCCCATTTTTTAATTGTTTTATGTCTCATCTTGATTCTAAATAATATGATTATTAATAAAAATGAATAAGTATAATAATTTTTATTAATAATCTTGTTTAAGATTCCAATTGAACCCAGAAAAAAAAAGGGGAGGGGGGCAAGAATCCACCTCATGAAATGCTTATTATTGATGAATCACCGTCCATTATCGGAATTAAATTCTTCCCTTATTAGTTTAACCTTCGTATATTAACATCAAGAGTTTAGGCTATGATATTTAGCATGAAAGGGAGACAGTGTTAGGATATTGACTGTGTTGTGCTTAGTGGTATGCTTAGCTGTGCCTGTAGTTGTAATGTACTTAGCCATGTGCAATGCATGTGCAAGGTGTAATGCTTGGTGTTGTATTTCATTATAGCAGTTAAGTAGTTAGTTAGTGCTGAAGAAGTGGAAGCAGTTAAGGGAGTTAGTTAGAAGGTTGTTAGTTAGTAGTGACTGGTTTGACAGTGTGTGCTTGGCAGGATCATGATTAATTGTAATTGTATATAAACAGAATTGTTGAATGAGAATGGACAAGCATAGAATCAACCAAGTTTCTCTTCTCTATTCTTCCCTAATCCTTGCTCTGTTTTGGAGGTGATTACCCTCGAAGTAACTGACATATCATCATCCCAATTCTCCATTTCTGTCATCACCCTTTACCTTCCTTCCACTTTTTTGATTGGCCAAACACTTAACAATTGGTATTAGAGCCCTCTTTCCTGTGACCATGACTGAAACTTGATCCTCTTCATACATCAATGAATCAATAGCATCCTTAAGAACTACCACCGACCACCATGCCCATTCTCTTCAAGAAATTGCTCACCAGTTGAATGCCAATACCCAGCAATTGAATGCCATTAGTCTTGCTTTGCAGAAGCTAATTGAAGCTGAATAGAAGAGACATCAACCACCATCCCCAAAGACCCCAATGTCTCAAGAAGTTACTCTACCAATACCAAGTTTGGTGAAGAGTATGAGGCTTGAGTTTCCTCGATTCAGAGGAGATGACCTTGTAGCCTGGGTGTACAAAGCTAATCAATACTTTAATTTCTATCAAACCCCACTTAATGAGAGGCTTTTGATGGCTTATTTCCATATGGATGGTGATGCTTTAGTTTTGGTTCCAAGATTGTGAAGCATTAAGTGTGTTCTTGGCTTGGGAGAGCTTTGTGGAGGCATTGTTAACAAGATTTAGTTCTTCTGCCTATGAGGATCCAATGGAGGCATTGACAAGGTTGCGACAAACAAGTAATGTGGTAAACTACAAGGAGCAATTTGCAGCTCTCTCTAACAGAATTAGGGATTTGTCAAAGAACCATAAACTGAGTTGCTTTCTCAGTGGCCTTAAAGATGAAGTTAGGCTACTTGTGAAAATGCTTAATCCAAAGAATCTCAATAAGGCCTTTGGTTTGGCTAAAATTCAAGAAGAGTATTTGATGAGTAGCAAGAAAATTCAAAGACCTTCTTCACTGGAATTGTCTAAGCCTTCAATTCTTGGACCAAGACCTAATATCAAGTTGGACTCCAAGTTTAAGTTGCCCTTGCAGAGGTTGTCACCAGCACATATGGAGGAGAGAAGGAAGAAAGGACTTTGCTTTAATTGTGATGAGAAATTTCAACATGGGCGTCACTGTAAGTCTGCTAAACTTTTCTTGTTAGAAGGCCTTTATCCATTTCAAGGACCCAGTTTTAATGTGCAATTGATAGAACTTAATGATACTAATATGCCCTTGTCTCCTGAATCTGATATGCTCCATTCTGAATTTGTTGAGTCTAAACCTAAAATGGCTGAAACAGAAATTACACTTTATGCTCTCTTAGGAAGCCCTTCACCTGGTACAATGAGAATAAAGGGTAAAATTAATGGTCATTGGGTTGTCATTTTTATTGACACTGGCAGCACTGATAATTTCCTAGATGTTGCCATACTTTCCAAATTACAACTATCTTTAGACCCTACTGTTTCATTTAAGGTTAAGGTAGCTAATGGAGCAACAATTAAGACCAAGGGTGTTTGTTTAGATGTTAAAGTTGTTTTGCAAGGTCATGTCTTTTCAGTGGACTTGAATGCTTTGCCCTTAGGGGATTGTGAGTTGGTCTTAGGCACTCAATGGCTTAGGACCTTAGGTCTGATTCAATGGGATTTCCTAGCTATGTCAATGCAATTTCTACATCTTGGTACCACTGTTACTTTGTTTGGTATGCATCCTATTGATTTAACTCTTCAAGAGGGTGATCATTTCTTTAGAAAGCCTGTCAGGAAGGGTATTCTTCTGTAGATTATGTCATTGGGTTCAGGAACTTCTTCATTCCAGCAACAATGTGATCCCTTGATTGAGAAGCTGTTGATTGAGTTTGCCTTAGTATTTGATACACCCTCTGGTTTGCCTCCTTGTAAAGGTCATGAACATCAAATTCTTTTGAAGAAGGGGATTGCCCCAATCTGTCAAAGTCCCTATAGGTATCCTCACTTCCAAAAAACTGAAATTGAAAAGATCATCAATGATTTGTTGGAAATTGGTTCCATTAGGCCTAGTCAAAGCCCATTCTCTTCTCCAGTATTGTTGGTGAGGAAGGCAGATGGCTCTTGGAGGATGTGCATTGACTATAGGGCTTTGAATCAGGCTACAGTCAAGGACAAGTTTCCCATACCAGTAGTGGATGAGTTATTGGATGAGCTTGCTGGTTCCACCATCTTCTCTTAGTTGGATTTAAGATCTGGTTACTACCAGATTCGTATGAAGGAGGAGGATATCCCTAAAACTACCTTTAGGACACATGATGGACACTATGAGTTCTTAGTTATGCCATTTGGTCTGACTAATGCTCCATCTACCTTCCAGTCCCTAATGAATGATGTTTTCATGCCTTATTTGAGAAGGTTTGTGCTGGTTTTCTTTAATGACATCCTGGTTTTTAGTCCTACCTTGGAGCTTCATCTTCAGCATCTCAAAACAGTATTGCAGCTGCTACTACACCATCATTTATATGCTAAGAGAAGCAAATGTGTCTTTGGCTGTTCAGAAGTGGAATATCTTGGCCACATCATCTCTGGCCAAGGTGTTAGTACTGATCTGAGGAAGACTGCAGCAATGGGGACTTGGCCATCCCCTACTTCTGTGAAGGCCTTGAAGGGTTTTTTGGGCTTGACTGGCTATTACAGGAAGCTCATCTAGAATTATGGTCAAATAGCTACTCTACTTACTGCATTGCTGAAAAAAATGCCTTTGTCTGGTCTACTGAAGCTAAAAAAGATTTTCAACAACTCAAGGATGCTGTTAGTCAACCTATTGTCCTAGCTCTGCCTAACTTTAATCACTCATTCACTATTGAGTGTGATGCATCAGGGAGTGGCCTAAGGGCTGTTTTGATGTAGAATCATAAACCAATGGCCTTCCATAGTCAACTTCTCAAGGGCAAGGCCTTGCAACTGTCCACTTATGAGAGAATTGTTAGCATTGGTCACTGCAATGCATAAGTGGAGACCATACCTCTTAGGTAGGCCATTCATTATAAAAACTAACCAACAAAGCTTGAAATATATTTTGGAGCAGAGGATTGCTACTCCTGCTCAGCAGAAATGGTTGACTAAATTATTGGGTTATTTTTTTGTGGTAAAGTATAAACAAGGCTATGAGAACAAGGTAGCTGATGCCTTGTCTAGGAGGTCAGATTCTGTTTTTGAGGATCTAGCTGCTCTAAATCCTTTTGTTAACTCTCCATCCTTGTTTTTTGATTTCCTTTCCAAGTCCTTCTTGGATTGAGAAATTAAAGGCCAGCTATCAACTCTCCACTAAGATGAAGCAGTTATTACAATAGCTGCAATCTGGTTCAGCATGTCCTAAGTTCTTTTCCTTGCATAATGGGCTGATTTTGTATAAAGGTAGGGTCTATTTGGTCCATAATGCAATCTAAAGCCTAAGGTTCTTCACCTAGTCCATGACAGCCCCCTAGGAGGACACTTTGGCTTCCTCAAGTCTTTCCATAGATTAAAACAAGACTTCTTTTAGGTGGGAATGAAATCAGACTTGAAACAGTATATTAGGGAATGTGGAGTTTGCCAACAAATGAAGTATGAGACTTGCAAACTAGCTGGTTATTACAACCCCTGCCTATTCCTAATAGGCCTTGGTCTGCTGTTAGTATGGACTTTGTCAATGGATTACCTACTTCACAGAGGTTGGATACAGTTATGGTAGTTGTGGATAAACTCACTAAGTATGTTCATTTCATTAGATTGTCCCATCCCTATTCTGCTGCTAAGGTGGCTGCTTTGTTTGCTTAGAATGTCTTGAAATTGCATGGCATACCTGCTTCCATTGTTTCTGACAGAGATCCTATGTTCACTGCCAAGTTCTGGGCAGAGCTATTCAAACTACAAGGGGTTCAACTAGCTATGACTTCAACATATCATCCCCAGATGGGCAGACTGAGGTGGTGAATAAGTGTTTGGAGCAGTATTTGAGGTCTTTTTCTGCAGATAAGCCTACTGAGTGATTAGACTGGTTGTATTTAGCTGAATTCTGGTTTAACACCAATTACCATTTAGCTACCAAGTTGACTCCATATGAGGCTATGTATGGTTTCCCTCCTCCTCGTTTGATGGATTACATACTTGGTACAACCCAAGTGGCAGCTGTGGATTCTCTTTTACAATCAAGACAGCTTATCCTTGCTTTGCTTAGATAGAATTTGGTGAATGCACAAGCTCGAATGAAGCAGCAATGTGACCTCCATAGGTCTGAGAGGGCATTCAGTGTTGGTGATTGGGTGTACCTTCGACTACAGCCATACAAGCAGCAGTCAATGGCCTATAGGGCGTCTCATAAGCTCTCTCCCAAGTTTCTTTGGCCATTTCTAGGTCCTTGAGAGAATTGGAGAGGTTGCTTATAAGCTAGATCTACCTACTGGTTCTGCAATCCACCTAGTGTTTCATGTCTCAAGGCTAAGTTGGGACAGCACAATGTGTCTATGCCTATGGTGCCATCAGTGAATTCTCAAGGCATCCTTACACCTGAGCCAGTAGCTATTCTTCAAACTAGGTCTCACAAGCTTCGAAATAGGACTATCACCCAACATCTCATCCAGTGGCAAGGAGGGACTGCAGATGATGCTACCTGGGAGGATTTATTTCTTCTTCAGTAGCAATTCCCTCATCTTGTGGGCAAGATGATCTAAAGGGGGGAGGTGTTGTTAGGATACTGACTGTGTTGTGCTTAGTGGTGTGCTTAGCTATGCCTGTAGTTGTAATGTACTTAGCCATGTGTAATGCATGTGCAAGGTGTAATGCTTGGTGTTGTATTTCATTGTAGTAGTTAAGTAGTTAGTTAGTGTTGAAGAAGTGGAGGCAGTTAAGGGAGTTAGTTAGAAGGTTGTTAGTTAGTTAGTAGTTACTGGTTTGACAATGTGTGTGCTTGGCAGGATCATGATTGATTGTAATTGTATATAAACAAAATTGTTGAATGAAAATGGACAAGCATAGAATCAACCAAGTTTCTCTTCTCTATTCTTCCCTAATCCTTGCTCTTAAAAGAATTGAAATATAAATTGTACTCATTATTCATCAATACAAATTTATATTTGCAAACTATATTTCTTTTTAATTATTTGATTTTCTGCAATTGGGAAATTTTGCGTTTACAGTCACCAATCTACCCTTTTTCTCTCTACCCATGTCAAGCAAACCACCGTAAGTCGAGCGACCCACCGTGACTCAGTCGCCTCCGCCACGTGATCTTGCCTCCACCACCTCTAGATCGAACCTCCGGCTAGCCCATGACTGATCTCCCTCTATTTCTCAATCTGCCTCTCTTTTCCTCAAACTCTCTCTCTTCCTTCCTTTCTCAATTTGACCAGATTTGATGAATGTTTTTGTTTGGTTTTGTTTCTTTTGTATTTATATATTGAGAAATGATATTATATATTTGTTTGGAAGCTGAGAAAATGTGAGCAACTAGTAGAAAATGTGTTTTCTATAGCATTTTTAAGAACACAATCAAACACTTAAAAATATTTTTCAAAATGCCACCAAACACCTGAAAATATTTTATTTTCCAACAAATATTTGTACCTGAAAATATTCTACACTTGAAAAACGTTTTACATAAAGCCAAATGCAGCCTTACTTTGAACTCGATTTTGAAAAAATTGAGTTAAAAAAATGTTACATAACTAAATAAGTTGTGATAAAAGATTTTTACCAAAATAATTTTCACAAAACCGAATATTTAGAAAAAAAAAAAAAAAACACCATATATTCATAAACACAACATTAAACGAATAGCAATGCTATATACACAAAAAAAATTTTAAAACATTTTTTACACAAGTTGAGTTGACAAGTTTCTACTGATTCTCATTTGAACCCACTACTGACATAATTGTTTTATTTATCACTAATAATCTGTCACATTAGCATGTGTCAAATTTTTTATGTCTATAGACTTTCTTTTAAACGAAAGTTTTAAATATGATTTTGCTCCTTAACTTTTGGGAGTGATTTCATTTTGGTGGTAAAGAATTTTTAAATTTCAATGAAGTTTATCATCACAGCAATACCCACAGACTTTGAAATTGATTTGAAGCCCTGGTAAAGAAAACCATTAAGGCGTAATAATCATATAGGTTTACCTCAGTTGTTCGAACATATTTGTTTAGTCTTAATAAAAGCAAACCATAGATTTTATATGTTATTAGAAGCAAAACAAGTTGAGTTGGTAGGAAAAATATGATTCCACTGTTAAGTAAGATTCATGGGCAAAATTAATATAAATGGCGTAATGTTTATTCACATTTGAGTATTCGACCAACAAATGTATTATTTTTCGAAATTTGATTCAAGAGAATATCAAAAAATAAATTATTATTGTTTCCAATTTAGCCAATGATGCAACGGAAGTTAATGAAAATCCCTTCCCAAAATTAGTTGGTGTTGATGTTATTTCTTTTTTTCTTTTCTTTTTTTGTTATCCTCGTTTAGTAAAGTCATAAAATCCCGCTATGATTATGGCTTTTGGAGTTGATTTGCATTATCTTTTGTCTTGCCATAAATAAGATCAAGAAGTGTTGGTTAGCAAACTCTCTAACCAAAAAGGTGGACGAGAGTTTAAAGAAAAAACAGTAGGTTAATCCCATATTAAAAAATGAGTGTTAGTTATAGAGATTTAAAGTCTGTGTATCAAAGAGTTAAGCATTTTTAGATTTACACCACTGTCAGTTTTTTTAAAACATTCTCTCCTCTCCCTTTGTGTGTGTGTTAAAATACTTAGTATTCTAAAAAAAAAAAAAAAAAAAAAAAAGAAGAACTGGACGAGATAGCTCAAGGCCAAGCATATGAGGTTGCACATAACACGAAATAAAACAGCAACAATTCAAATGCTTGTGATGGATACTATTGAGAAAGTAATTGATTATATGATCGTTGTAGTGAAATTGGGGCAATAATTTTCTCACTAACCCAAAGTACAACATGAGCATACTATTCAAAAAACATGAACACACTATTCAAAAAAGCAAATATTCATGATAAAAGCATCTAAAAAAAAAAAAATCTAAAAAGAAAGCATCTCAAAAATAAAATAAAATCTAATAATAATTAATTTTGTTAAGTATTTTGAGAATTTAAAATAACATTTTTAAAATTCAAAATTTTGATTTACAACCACAACTTCTCATCACTTTTATTATAAATACTTATTTTAAACTCAAAACATAATTTTCTAACGGTTTATAACAAACACACCATAAGTTTTCTAAAATATTTACTAGCAAGGCCAATCAAGAAAAAAGAAAAAAAAAAAAAAAGAGAGTCCAACATACTACATATATACTTTTAAAAAAAAAAGTTCCTAAAAAAAAAAAAAAATTCCCCAAAAAAAAAGAAAAAAAGTCACATCTGCGACCAAAAGGACAATCCCAATTCGCTAGGGCACGTCACCAATTAGATGAGCTCTAAAAACCAAGGAGAGCCCGTGAGTGCCTTCATTTCCTTTATAAATATCACCCTTCCCCCTCTCCAAGCGTACTAAGCAAAAACACCCTCACACACATGCACCACACTCCCAAATAGCCATGGCGAAGCCTCGCAAGCCCAAAAACGACGACGCTGCTAAGTCCGACAACAATTCCGCTGCCCTAGTCCGCCACCAAAAGCTCTGTCTCTCCATCGACCTCGACCACCGCCAAATCCACGGGTCCGCCACATCTCAAACCCTATCTGTCTCTCTCTCTCTCTCTCATGTATTTCTTTGCCAAATTACGCATTTCCTTTTCGTTTCTTGCTTTTTCAGGCATACGGAGCTGGAAATTGCGGTGCCGGAGATCGGGATTGTAGGGTTACACGCCGAGAATTTGGGGATTGGGAGTGTTTTGGTCGACGGAGAGCCCGCCGAGTTCGAGTACTACCCCCACCCGTACGCTCGTAATGTGGAGAGCGACAAGAGGTGGAGCGCGGTGTCCACGCCGAGCTCTGCTGCCGATGTGGCCACTTCCGTGTATATATCGGCGCTTGAGAGGGAATTGATCCCCAATTTGTTGATTAATTGCTGCAAGGGTTTGAAGAGTGTGAATGTGAGTGAACAGCCTGAGCAGCCACCGGTAGTAGCCGAGAACGGGTTCCATCCGGCCAGCGAGGCCAAGCAGCAGGTTATAGTTTCTATCTCGGGGTTTAGTAGGGTTTCGGTAGTTATGCTTGAAATTTAGCTGGTAGCTTCCATTTCTATATGTATGTGTTTATGTAATTAGTATCCATTTTCGGCTACCGGGTGTTAAGTAATTTATGGTATTAGTGTGATTGCCAATGTGAACTTGAGTGGAGATGGAAGACCCGTTGTTATATATGAGCGATAATGGGTTGTTGTGATGAGGTTTACTAGTGTTTTCTCATGTAGGTTAATGTTGGGTGCAGAATGTGAGATTGATTCGTATTGAATATTGGGTTGAGAAAGCAGAGGCGGGGATTCACTTTAAGGATAATGTGGTACATACTGATAACCAGATAAGGCGTGCACGGTGCTGGTTCCCTTGTATGGATGACAGTTCACAGCGCTGCTGGTATGAACAGTTTGATTGTATGACCATACATGTTTGTGCCGGTGTTTCTTGGTAATTTTGGCCATTTCACAATTTATTACTGTATTTATTGATTGTGGTTTTGTGTTACATATTCAGCTATGATCTGGAGTTTACGGTTGCCAACAATCTTGTGGCTGTCAGCAATGGAAGCTTGCTATATCAGGTGAGATACTTTATATTGTGTATGAGAACAAGAATCATGAGCACTTCCATGTAAGATATGTATGTTGTTGTGATGAGTCTATTGTTGTTTGAAAAATAAAATTTCATAGAATGGTTGAAACTCAATCCCTGCTATGATTTACGTTGTACACTATACTGTGTAATTGTTTGAATGCCCTTTATATTCTCACTTTCATTACTCAGTAAATCTCATTCCGCATTTTTTAAATTAACAAATGATATTGTGGGTTGGTTTAATTAAAATATTTGTAATAGAATTAATGTGGCTTTATGGCATTCTGAAGAAGAATACACATAGGTAATTACATTCTGAAGAAGAATATTCTTTTAAACTGTTGCAATAATATTCAAAAAGAACATGTCTAGGTCAATCACAGGGAAAAATAGAGAAGCTAAGAATTGGCTAGAAAGTTCTGGTGCCAAGAAAGGGGTAAAAAAAGAAAAAGAATAGTGTGTTCAGACAAAAATTGACCCGCAAAATCCTTAATTGAAAACTACTAAGGTATAAGTTTTTTCTTGAAAAATACCAAGATATTAATAAAAAGATAAAGAAACCTTTAGCAGCTAGCGTCTTATGATCCTTGAGTGTTATCTTGAATCATGATACTTGAACAAGCTATAGCAGCTACATGTCTTATGATCCTTGAGTGTAATTTTGAACTTTGATACTCGAAGAAGCTAGAAAATGGCTCTCACACTCATCAGCAGATGCAGCTGACCAAGACCTCAATTCAGTAGAAATGTCTTCTCTGGCATCCAAGGTTCCAATTCCCCCTCCCCCATTGTAACTCTTGAATTATATATATAAAAAAACTAGTGATCAAAGAAGCAAGCACTAAAGGTGATTAAATAGGAAGGGATATTTGAATCGGAGGCTAATGAATCAATGAATACACTATTTAAGATCTTGAACTGATAGGGAAATTCGTTTGTCATAAAGTGATTAAGTTAAATTCATTTTGTTGGTAACTTGATTTATCGAGTCTGTTGTTTAGGGTTGTGAACCACAAGGTGGAGCATCTAGTGGGAACTTTTAGGCCTTCCTTATTCCTTCATAGAAAACTGAAATCTAGTTTTGAAATTTGCATCCTCTGAAAATTTTGGACCACATAATACTTGAAATATTCCCCCCCATGGGATAGCTCATGAGCAAAGTGATCGACTTCTGTAAAAATACTTTACGGAAAAGCAAAAATTGAACTCATTGTCATGACATTGTAAATTAATCCCCGAAAATCTTACTTAAAAAAAAAATTGTAAATTATTCCCAATCTTGCAGAAGATCATGGCTGCCTACTATTGAAGTCACTCTAAATCTCATAGACTGCAGATTGACTAAAGCAATTTTACTAAGCTTAAATTGCTCATCAATAGAGAGAGAGAGAGAGAGAGAGAGAGAGAGAGAGAGAGAAATCACAGAGTAAAATATGTCTTGCTTAAAGATTCTATAGGTTTCTTGTACCAGCCCCTCATCGTGGACAATCATGCAAGCCACCCGCTTATCTCTCGTAATAGTTGCACGTTACAGAGCATACTGTACAACAATTTTTACTATTAATTAAACTTTTACAGGCAATTAACCCCACCCGCCAGAACCAGTTATTGAGTAATCCATGAGCTTTTCACTCATGACGAGCTAAGCAGTTTATCCTCAGACTTACAAAAACTTACAATCCATTTTAGAAGTTGATAAAGGTTTATTTTTTCCTTTAAGATAATTTGATAATTGAGAGACTTGAACCTTAGATGTTGTCATTGAAAACATTAGAAGGTATCAGTTGAACTACAAAGCTTCTGGCTGTGAAGGATTAAAATTGAATGGAATGAGCATTTTTTAAAAGAAATGAAGAGGAATAAAGTATTCATCTTTATTGTTTGAACATTTTAAAATAAATAAAAGTAATCTTATTTTAGAGTAACATAAGAAGATATATATATCCTTTTATAACATAGTATTTACTACTATGAAAAACTACCCTGTGAAAAAGCAAATCATGTTAAGCATGGAAAATAATCAACTATTCTTAACTAACCTAATCCTAAAGTCACAAAAAAAAAAAAAAAAAAAAAAAAAAAAAAACTAATCCTAAAGATTCACGAGTCGGCTTCAAAAAAAGAAAATTCACGAGTCAAATTAAATCATAGCATATATGAAAATAATCAAATCGAGCAAACTAAGCAATTTAATCAAAACATGACTTTTGACCTTTGTGGGAATAGATAAATATGCAAGCTATAAGTATGCGTACGCCTAATTTATTTTCCAAATTCTTCTACTCAATTAATGAATCTTTGGTATGATATTTCATACATACATGATTATTTCTTGTAGAAAAAATAACTAAACTCTAACGGTCTAACCATGCCAATTCATGAAATACTAGAAAAAATGCCATTTAGGACAAAGATGGAACAATTTATATATATATATATATATATATATAGAGAGAGAGAGAGAGAGAGAGAGAGAGAGAGAGAGAGAGAGAGAGAAATCATAGAGTAAAATTTGTCTTGTTTAAAGATTCTATAGGTTTCTTGTACCAGCCCCTCATCGTGGACAATCATGCTTAGCGTGTTGGTGTAAATAGAATTTAAAGAAAAATAGAGTTTTGACAAAGGTAGAAGTCAAAATGCTGAGAAATTATACGGTCTTCATAGTGGACCACGTCACTTGTTCACCATTCTACTAAAAAAATCTCACTTGTTTAAAATTGCTAAGTCAGTAATCAGTTTCTGTTTAAAAAAAAAAAATTCTGACTGGGCAATTTTAAACAGGTGAGTCTTTTAATGGAATGGCGGACCACATCACTTGTCCACCATGAAGACCTTATAATTTCTCCAAAATGCCAATCTCTTTAGAAATTGATTTGAAAATTGAGGTATAAGGTGGGTATTTAATATTTATAGGTCAAAACTAGGGTTTAGAAGTGTTCCTAAAGAATTTAGATTTTATATCCTCCACAACTAGATGGGGCCTAACAAAGAGATTAAATTATTAATATGGACAGTAGTTTTTTTCAATTTTCTTATGCACCCTTAATAGATGCATATACATCCTCTGACACGTGGATAGCATTGTTGCTCTAACTATAAACAAATCTCGCTTATTTTAAATTCAAATTGGGTTAAATTTGTGTCATTTTTTAAATCACAGCTATCTATTTTTCCATGAAACAAATCTCATTAAGGAAAGAAAAAAAAAAACTTCTGATTGAAAATATATGAGCAAATGAGTGATCATAGTCATTTTTCAACAGCGCTTTAAGCAATTTGAAACACTTTTGAATTGCAGTTACTTTAGAACTAATAAAAATACTTCAATTATTCATGGTTGACATTTGTCAAGATCTTCATTCGGGCTAGGGAATTAATTTAGTTCACTAGATGATATAAAATAAAGTGTCTACATTTGTAAATGTAGATGAATGCTCTTCTACATCTTGTGAGTTTTATAGTTGAATTTTTGAAGCAAATAGATGCTTTTTCTTTTCTTTTCTTTTTTTTGTTGGAAACAACGTTGTAGGTTCTTAAGCTTCATGATTACTGATTAGGTTTTCTTCTTATTTTGAGCTGTTAGGTATAATGCAAAACTTTGTTTTTAATAAATAATTTTGTAATTCAAATTTACACATGTAAATCTTACAATACTCGATTTATTGATGCGTGAGCTCCTCCACCAATCATGCGCAAAAATTTGATTTTAACAATTGTGCACATCCCGCATGGAGTGATGGGTGCTAAGACTTTTTTATATACACCAAAAGATTGCATATACCTAAAAAGTCAAAAACGACAAATAAAAAGTTTTTGGTTTTGGACAAAAGTTTTCCACGGTTTACTTGCAAGAAAATCATATCCTTGAATCTTTACTTTAAATTTACAAGAAAGGCTCCTCCTCCTAAAATAAAATTCAAAAATCAAAAGTACATATATTATGAGCTTTTTGACTACTACAAACTCCCATGTGACATAAAAGAAAGTTGTCTAAGACAATCAAAAATGTGAAAAACAACTTCCCTCCAAAGCTACAAGAATAATATCAAAGATTCTACAAATTTTACTGTATAAAATTTATAAATTGATGTAGCAATGAATGTAATTAACAAGAATGATTAAAGCTTATTAATTATATTCATTGTCACCTCAATTTATAAAATTTATATAGTAAAAGTTATATCAACCTTAATATTTTTCAAAGTTTGCAATTAAAGCCTATAAGCAAGCAATAGGCTCCTTCAAAAGAGTCCGAACCCGGCCCACTCGGCATCACTCATGGGTCGGGGCGACGACTGGTACGACGAGAACGACGAAGACATTGGTGAATTACGGAATGGCGAAAGCGACCTCCGGCTTGAAACAGACCACCTAGACAAGACCTCAAGATCCGAACTATAATCGGGTTCGGACTCGGGTCCGGGTTTCTGGAGCCTAGTCTTCACCGACTTCCTCTTCAGGAAAGAAGACAAGAAACACCCAGGTGCAACAACCTCGGGCCTAACAAAGCTGGCGGGTCGGTCAAACCGCCAGCGCTCGGATCGGGTCCTGGAAGACGAGCGAAAAGAGCGGGTTCGGGGCTCCATTGGAGGCACGAAGTGAGACCTGGATGGTGGAGGCCTAAGCTTTTGTGGTGAGACCGAAGGTGGGGTTGGTAATGGTGAAATTTTACGATGATTGTAGTCACGGGGCTTTGGTAGCTCTGGTGGTGATTGTTGTCTTTTATGTTGCTGTTGTTGAACATGTTGTTGTTTTGGAACACCAGGTTTGATCTCCCACTTGAATGGGATTGCACCAGGTTTTGTACACGATTCATCTATTGCCATTCTTTTCTTGTTGTAAACTACTACAATTATGATTAGATTTGGGACTTGGGTTGGCTCTTTATATAGGAAGTGAAGGTGAGGAAATCGAAAGTCGGATTCGGCGAGATTAGAGGCAAGAAGTGGGCGGTTTGGTGGGCCAAACATAGAGAGGGAGTGACTTTGGTTTATATAATGACAAAGAATTGTAATCATGCTATAGGAGAAAGTTAAGAAAGAACTAAATTTGGTTTAAGTGGAAGATTCAAAGGTGGGGGGGATGGGATGGGATGGGATGGGATGAGTCATGAAGACAGTGAGACTTTTTCTAGCAAGTTCAGTGAGAAATTCTTCAAATTTTTCTTATATTTTTTTATTTGATATGAATTTTAAAAAAGCTAACTATCGGTTTACATATTCTTATTATATCTTTCATGTTCATAAAATTTCAAGAAAATCAAAAATCAATAGTTATATTATCAATCAAATGTTTAAATTTTAAGTTTTTATAGTCTTAAATTATACACAAAAAATAAGTTTATTGATCAATTAGTAAATAATATCTAATTTGAACAAAATTTTACATGTGTGGTAAGAACATAAAACACTTACAATCCGATAAGTAGATTTTCAAAATTCACATTCAATAAAGAGATATAAAGAGAGTTTGAAGGGCTTCCTTTTCCATATTTTTTGAGGAAAAAAATCATAGTTAAGCTTCATACTTTTAGTTTCTCAAAAAAAAAAAAAAAAAAAAGTCCTTGCTTTTTAAATAAGACATTTTGTACCCTAGAATTTTATAGATGTAAATTTCATGTGTAAGGTTGGGATTTTTTGGGATCTTATTTTGGGTACATATATAAAAGTGTCAAGGTTTGAAGTATCTCATTTTCAGTCCAAAAAAAAAAAGTCTTTAATGTGTTCTAATGATAAAACTATATGTTTTTATTTTGTATTTTCCCCTAATATTTTCATTATCAATTTATTTATAATTTTTTTTAAATCTCATTTTCCTGATTTACGTATAATTTATTACCTTTAAAGCTTAAACAGAAATAGAAATAAAACATCAAAATAAACTCATCAACCACTTTCTAAACTTCGTGGAGTAGTGGCATCCGAATGCCAATATTAGGTGGGAATTTATTTTCAAGTTCTATTGCCATTGTGTTTGTGAATAGGTCATCCGATCAAATAGAAGAATTCATGATTCTATAAAAATAAAAATAAAAAGAATAATTCTTGATTTGCCTCATGTCATGCGCATGAGATTAAGATCCTGTGCAATACTTTATACTTTTATACATTTTTTACTTTTATTTTTTATATCAACAAAATTAATGTACTGTATAATAATTATACTGAATCCAAATCTCGAAAAAAATTGGCCTTTGCCCATTTCAAAAAAACAATCCAGCATTTTGCCCTATTTCCTAAACTAATTAGAGAAATGTCCCTCTTTTAAAACTCGATTTTCTCAAAATCGAGTTAAGCTCTATAGTGGTGTTTTTAAGAAGCCTATAGTGACGTTTTAAGGACCTATAGTGGCGTTTTGTAACTCAATCTCCATGTAGTCGAGTTATAGGTAAAAAAAAGAAAAAAATTTGCATGTAACTCGACTTCATGGAAATCGAGTTACAAAACGCCACTATAGTTCCTTAAAACGTTACTATAGGCTCCTTAAAAACGCCACTATAGGGCTCCATAATTTTTTTTTTTTTTTTTATAACTCGATTTTGAGAAAATCGAGTTTCAAAAGATGGGCATTTCCCTAATTAGTTTGGGATATGGGGCAAAATACTAGATTTTTTTTTTTGAAAGGGGCATTTGCCCATTTTCTCCTCCAAATCTCTATTTAGTAGTGTGCATGTCAATTAATCCACTAAAATGCTAACATGACAAGTTACTAGTACACACAAGTGTCATTGTAATTAATAATTATCATATACATTTGATATATATATTCTTTTTTTTTTCTTATAATAGGTAGATTCAAGAATTGTTTAGGACCCACATAATGTGATATGTGGAAAATATATATGTGTGTGTTATATTTTTTTCATCACAGCCGTGAAAGTCTTTTTTGGGTAACTAACTTGAAGATCAGATTAGGCTTCATGGTCAAATTGATGGGAAAAGAAAAACTTTCCGTAACAATGTGAAAGAGATCGAACATGATATGCTCTATTTATGGAACAATTTGAAACCACAGGTGTTGGCGGTTTTCTGTTTGGTTTAAATATAACAATATCAACCCAGTGAGGTTGGCCTAGTGGTTGGGCACTCGGTTTCAAAGTGGCTGTCTTGAGTTTAACTAGGAGCTCCCTAGTTCAAGTCCAGGCACCATCACCTTGAAAAAACTTTCTGGGCTAGCGATTTACCCCGCTATGGGCCCACCTATCGCGAACAGTGATTAATCTCTAGTTGAAAGTTTTGAAAAAATACGGTGGGAAACCAAAATAAATAAATAAATAAATATAACAATATCACATGACATCAAATAGTAATGACACGTGCGACATTAATTACATTACATTTGTTGGTAACTTCTGTCACTTTTCGTTTTTTTGGTACAAGGTCCTCATCAACTCACATTACATAGAAACAATCTCACATGTTAATGTTATAGTAACTGCATCACATCTGTTGGTAAATTTTATGTTATGTTCTTTTTAATTCCTTTTTTGTTTAAATTCATTATTATATAGTCACATTTATAGTAATAAAATTTTCAGATCAAAAAAGGTAGTAATAATTTGATATTGGATGGTAACGTCACATTACATTTCTTTTTCTTATTCTTTTTTTTTCGTTTAAATTTCTTATATAGTCAAATATATCTTGCTTAGTAAAAAAAAAAATTTCTCTCCTAATTAAGATAACTTTAGGGCAAACTAAGAAATGAGAGGCCAGGACCTTCAATAATTTTACTCTTTTATTTATATTGTAAGGTAATTCCTTGCTTTTGAATATAAATATGTGTACTTCCTTTTCATCAATATATTTCATACTAGTTTTTTTTTTCCTCAAAATTTAGTGGGTTGTAATATATCCAAAGCACGTAGCCGCATATATGCTTTTATTCATCTTTTTTTTTTTAATTGTGTCAAATAATTAGTAAGGATTAAAAGATCACCACCCTACCAACTTGTTTACTATTAATTACTTGTTTTTTGTATTTACTCTCCCAACATTTCCACCGCAACTATGGAACAAGTTTTCTTAATTACTTGTTTACTATTAATTACTTGTTTTTATTTGTATATTAAAGAGAAATTGTTAGGAATTTTAGTACATCATCAATCATATATAATTTTTGGAATTTAATAGAATGTCAAGTTCCATATTTTAAATGATTGATTAGAAATGTAGATAGATACAATTAATTTGTGTCTTTTTTTATTCAAATTATTTTAGTACTTGTTTTATTTTGCATATAATTTGAAATCTGAGTACATTTGTTATTTTTTAGTTTGACGCAATTTTTTATTCATACTTTAGTCCCCGAAGCAAAAACTTTTGGTTTTGTCTCTATGATGCGATGGGGGAAAGTAAAGGTAACCACTTGTGTTTTTACTAAGAGGCTTAACATTTCATTATTAACTTATCTATACTTTATTTTTTCAAAATTCTATGTTTTCGTGCTTTATAATTTTTATTTTAAACAAAAATAAACCTACCAAAATAAATTCTTCCAACAAACACTCTAGTTTCTCACCAAAAAAAAAAAAACAAACAAACACTCTATTTCTTGGTTCTTGGAGCAGCGATATCCAAAAGCTGATCATATGTTGAAATGTATTTCTAACACCATTGTGAATACAGCATGTACATTATTAGGAGAAGGTATTTAGTATCACCGGTGTATATCAGACCCCTCTCGCTCCTATTTGAGAGGAATTTTATATATGATATATTACAGTGACATAAAATAAAAATGTTATATCTTAATATCACACATGAATTAAGTGTAAATTTAACCATGTGTATATAAATTTTTAGGCACCCTCCCCTTGCAAGCCAATTTTCAAAGGTGAGTTCTTCCTATGAGTTTGTATAAAAAAAAACCACCATTACTCAATGAAATAGAAGAATGCCTAGGCAATTGTGAGTTAAATTATGCAAATATAAAATGTAAGAATAAGTTCTCCATGGGGACCCTATTGAAACTTGGAAGTCCTTTTTCCATAAGAGTAACTTGAACATCAAGGTCAAAATACTCAACTTATTGTGAAAGAGAACGAACATGATCTCATTGATATGGAATTTTTTTTTTTTTTTTTTTTTTTATACAAGATAAAAATTTTACTCTAGCCTAATCTAAGTGTATATATGTGTAAAACTCCCTCCTGAAGACTTGAACTCTAGTCCTTACCTCCTACACCCCACAAACACTTATATTATGGAGTGACCATTGCACCAAAGGTGCACGGTGGTGATATGAAAAAATTTTAAACCTTAGGTATGGGCGGCCGTAAATAAAAAATTTTAAATCAATTTCAGCTCGTAATGAAGTTAAATTCAATTTGTGCTTTTCTTTCTTTCTCATTTCCAAATCAAACTATGTTAATTAAGTCCGCAATCGTAGGATCAATATTTGAATCAATTTTGTGGGCTCATGATGTTGACGTGAAAGACTCGAATTATTGACTATAAACATATATCATTGTCTTACTATCAAGATTGCGACAAGAGTGTTCATAGTTTTTTCCACTAACTACTTGTAAGTTTCAATAACTAATAACTAGTAATAAGTTTCAGCGTGACGCTGAATGCTCTTTATTTTCAGTTTCCTGTATGCCTAACAGAAAACAAACTTGGTGAGCTTGTGCTTCTTTAATAATCAGTTACCCACTCTTCCATACAAGGCACCGGCTTTGAGAGGATTTCCATGTGTAGCTAAAAACATGTTATTGAGAACAAGTACAGTGGCACACAGCCATCATCAAATAGGTGTATTTACTATTTAGTTTTAGACATGTTTTCAAAAATCGAATCAGACCAATCAGTTTAACCAGGAACCGAACCCTAAATTGATCAAGTAAAAATGGCCAAAACTGGTGGCTCAACCGATAAAAATTGAGAACCGAACCATTTTTTTGGTTCTTTGACCATTTTGTTCTTAAAGCCATGGTTTTAGGTTAAGTGTCTAACTCCCTAACTTCCAAAATTTCCAAAATTATTCTATACTTCAGAAGGAATATTCTCTTTTCAAATGAAAGCTAGGCCTCCCATGAAACTATCTAGAAAACTTAATATTATATATAAGAGAGCAGCAATACTTCCTAAGTACTAAATAAGGGTTTTTTTCTTTTTCTTTTTTTGGTAAAAAGATTTGACAAGTACTTTTAATTCTTGAAGGGCATGTTTAGAGTCTTTAGACACGTCTTGAACTCTTAGGTTATGAGACTTAACATATATTGAACTCACATTACATCAGGCATAAGAAATTGTTACTAGGAAAGAAAACATTAGAAGGAACAATTCCTCTGTGGATGCCAAGTTTCCTTTCAGCATTTGGCTACTAAAAGATTTTTCGGTTTGACAGATTTAACATCTCCCAAAGTTGAATAAACTGTCTCTACATGAACTGACAACAAGCTGTATTGAAGTTAGAGTTGCCAAACTACCTAGCACTCATAAGAGAATTCTTGTGGCATGTTACAAAGAGCTCTCATTGTGTTGCCAGCTACATCAAGCAGCTGGAGGTACTCGTCTGCACCATCAACAAGACACTGTAGATTCACAAATGGAAAACGTAAGAACTGTTAAATCTCTTCGAGCAAAGTGAGCAAACAGAAATACTAATCTAAAAAATTAACCATCAACATTAAAACCATATTACATAGATAACAACTTCTTTTTTTTAAGCCAAGTAGTACATGGATAACTGGATCATCTTACAAGTTCCTTTAAAAAAATAAGAAAAAGATCCAATTACAAAAAGTTTTCAGGAGCAGATTTCAAAACAACAATACTAGGTCAATTAATTGAGAAAGGTGATAAATAGGCCCTAGGCCATTCAGAGAGAAAGCAGAGGTTCTAGGATGCAAACTAGAAGTTAAAGCTTCTGAAGAGTATCTTATCTTTTTGGATTATGTTTTGCCTTCAAAAAACATCAAAATTTCAAAAATATAAGAGTTAATTGTATATGATATGCACAACTTCTTGAATAGGAAGCCACCAACATTATGACAAAGCTCAATTCATTTTAAACCAAAATGATATCAAATTCAAACTTAATAATTCTGAACTCTTGGCAAACTATGACGTAAAAATAGCAACCTTATCTGCTTCGCCCAATTTCTTGCAAATTCTGGCCTTCTGTTCATCTGATATGTCATCTGCCTCAACAACCACCTCAAGTAGCTGGGAAAAAGAATTCTATTAATAGTATCTTTATCTAGCAACTGGCAATAGTAAAGAACCACCAGTAGAAGTAGAATCATGAGACCTGAGAAAGCATCTGAGAGACCGGATATCCCTCTGCAATTACATTATTGACTTCCTTGTTTGCCAAATCAAAGTCACCGCTTTTGCATGCTATAAGAAATGCCTCAACGACATCTTGTGGTACCACCTAATACATTGAGATTTTACGTCAGCACATAGCAGGACTTCTAAAACTGATGGAAAAAATCAAAGATCAGAAAAAGTGCTTCGTGCTTTTATCACTTGCAGATAAGTTACACCAAAACAAATAAAAGAAATCAAATGTTCCTATGATGCAACAACTTGCACTGATTCATTTTCACATCAATAAATCATGGAACTGGCTCATGGTGTTCGCATGACAGAAATCATGCAAGCGTGAAATGCAGTGATGCAACTTCAAACATATTGCACCCAGCCTAAAACATCATGTTCATTTTGTTGCAACCTAAGAAGCATGATCACCGACACAACACAGGACATGGTGATTTTTTTTTTTTTTTTTGATAGGTACACGGCAGTTAATTAATTATTTTATATTTTTAAGCATATCTTATGTTAAAGAGTGATAACAATTAAAAACATTGCAACTAAACTTTGTAATAATAATCAGTGATAATAATTACAACTTTAACTTTTAGGTTTCGTTTGGTTGGAGGACGTAAAAGATTTAGTTTTCCCTCACGTGTGTTTGGTTGAGTATGGAAAAGTGGAGGGATGGAAAACTTTTTTGTTTGATTGAGTTGAAAAATAAGAGGATGGAAAATGTAGTTTGTTTAAATTTACCCTCATGCCCCTATTAAATTAAAATAAACATTATATTTTTATTAAAAAATTGTGTATGGGTGGACACTTCATTATTAAAAATAAATAAAGAAATAAAGAACAAACAAACAAACAAACAAACAAACAAAAAAGAGAAATAACAAAAGAAAATGACAAAAACCAAAAGAAAAAGAACGTTGTGTAGTTTTTGTTCCCCTTTTCTCTCCCATTTTCCTCCCTCAACATACCATTTTCTCCCCACTTTTCTCTCCCTCTTTTCCATCCCCCAATTTTCACCCCAATTTTCACCCTAACCAAATGCACTCTTAAGTGCTTAACACTATTCCCTATAGCCATTCAGCTTTGTTTTAACCAAGAGAAATAGAAACAAGAAGCATTAACTCAATTCGGTCAACCCAGTCCTCGAAAAAAAATTATGCAAAGCTTCAACAAGCATTAACTCAATTTGATGAAGCCTCTAGCTCTTGAACCTTTCCTAAACAAAACCAAATTAAAAAAGAAACAAGAAAAAAACAGAACAGATGGAGGATGACAACAAAAAGTGAGAGCCAATGGGCTAAGGCCAGCACTGATGCTGCGAGAACAATGCCAATGTGCCGAGACAAGCGTCAATGGGACCAGTTCTGATGTGTCAAGACCAACACCAATGAGCTTCGACAGAGTGCAGTTGTAGAACTACAGCAACCAAATCAAGAGAGAGATGGGCCAAGACCAGCAGCAACTTGGTCAAAAATCCCACTTTTTTTCTTTCTTTTTTTAAAAAATGATAAAAAGATAAATACATAGCCGTGTCACAACTGTGTCCCATACGTGTCTTTGACAGTGTCCAGCATAAATATATTGCCCGACACCACACACACTTGTTGGACAGGAACACTGAGCTTTTTGTCATTTCCGTGCTTCCTAAGTTGCAACTTCACAAACTAGCATGCTCAAGCACAAGGCTCTTTGACCTAAATAACAGTTTTGATATGCCTTACCAAAAGTTACAAAAGATAATCCCCTAAAAGCCTAAAGCAGCCACAAGGCCCACAATTATATCTACTCTTGAGCCTTTCAGGTACATTTTCCTTTAATAGACACATTACGTACGCATGCATGCATATGTATTTAAACATGTTTCTATATGTGTTAAGACAAGCAGAACCTTTTAAAACTTCAACATAGCTTACCCCAGACACACTAATAAGGTCCTTGGAAGAAATGGTTGATCCAAATAATCGCGCAGCAGACTGAAATTTGCCAAGACAGAATAAAATAAATTAATTAATCATATACCACATATTAAAGCTCCAACTCGGTGTCCAAGGGACATGTAGCAAAATAATTAGATGAAGAGGAAAAAATGTTAGAATTTCAATACTATGGTATAAACAATTGAGACACGGCTTTGCCAGGTCTGCCTTCACTATGGCATATAAATGATCCAGGAGAAAATTCTTATTCTCACATTAAAACAATAGTGGACAGCACTATTCATAAGAGAAAGATTTGTTTCTCCAAGATCTGATGTACTTCAATCCAACTTTTCTCATTCAAGTTCCATTTAAAAGCCCAAGATGCTACACAAAACCAAAGTGAAGTCCTCCCTTTATTAATTGTCCCTTAATGGACCAACATCCACATAAAACACAAATTTGATAGATATGAATCCAGTGATCATGCTTACAGTATACATTGTATCCTTCAAAGAAACTTTAAAGGTGCATGCTTCAAATCAATCAGTTATGGTAACCAAAAGATCTTAGTCTCTAAAAATTGGTATAGTCCCCTGTAAGAGTATCTAGGTTGGTCATTTAGAGAAAATGTAGTCAACTGAGTCTTCCAGGTAAACTCTGTCTCTAAGCCACTTAAGAATTTAGGATTTAGAAATTCCATATAAATACCAGTATTTTGACAAGAAGAACTATTGATGCAGGAAGGGCAAAGAAATATTTATTTTAATTTAGTTTTATTCAATTTTGGAAGTCAATTGTAATTTATTTTGGGTCCTAGTAGTTAATTAGGTAATTAGTATTTTTCTAATAAAAAAAAGGTAATTAGTATTTTTATTTTATTTCCTAGTGGTTATTTTGTAATTCAATCATTTGGTTTTCCCAAGTCCTTTAGAATTAGGATTTTTTAAGTCAGGCAGAATTATGTTTAGTAGTCTATATAAGTATAGTATTGTAATCCTATAGAGAAAATTATACAGTTTGATTGATTAATAAAATTTCTCTCAGACTTTTCCAATGGTTTGGTGCTGACTACAACCCACCCTTGGTGTTGACTCCTAGGGGTTTGTACTCTCTTGCTTGGTGCTAACTCCAAGCAAGCTTAGGTGTTGTCTTCTAGGTTGCCTATCCTTTATTTTTTTGCTCTTCATATATTGTTGCATCATTTTGGTTTGTCCTGCATCATCTATACTTTTAATCCTCCATACAGGAAAATTTACATTGATAATTACTAGTGGTTTAATTCATTATTATCAATTAAATAAGTTTATGCAATGTCATCCCGAACACACCAAAAAAAATTTTAATTAATGTAAAGCATTGAAGAAAAAGCTAACAATATTGGAAACATAACAGTAAATCATGGTGCATGATGTATATGTGAGTGTGCTCAAAATGCACGAGGTAAATCAATATTTTAAGCCAGAGGGTTTCAAAGGTAAATATTGAAAGATTATCTGCTTCACAGATTGGGATTACTTCATTGATGAAGCATAAAGCATAAACAAAAAGGCTGGAGCACCAGTACATCAAGAATAGACCATTTAAGATGTCAAGTGATAGAAAAGTGAGGAATTTGGCTCTTTCTAGTGTTTATAAAGCCAAATTTAAAAACTTTTTGCACGAGCACATAGAACAAATCATAATATTCATGTAATTAAACATATAAAATAGGAAAAATACAAACCACTTCTCACCTGCAAGTATGTAATAGCCCGACGAAGATCACCCTGTGAAATAAAACTTAAGGTTGAAAGAGCCTACAATTACGCATCATACTGATGAAGTTAGAAAACTTAACACCATTGCACTAATGAAATCTACACTGGAAACCATTTCTAAATAAAAACTCTAAGACATCATGTTTACACCTCAGCATCCAGATTGAGGCCTTCTTCATTGCAAATATGCAATATACGAGTAGTCATTATTTCTTCTGAAAGTGGCTTGAACCTGAACTTTGCACACCTTGAAGCAAGTGGTTCTATGATCCTACAAAAAAGACAATCATGTAAATCATAAAGTTCATGGCTCACCTTCAATCATCCAGATATCAATGTAAAATTTTAAAAATAAAGACTTCTCCATATTCAATTAGGTTTCATGGTCCTTTTGAATTGAATAAGAGAAACTTCCAGAAATATAAGAACTTGTTTAAGTCCTCATCAATTACCACTGACTTTAGCTCTACTTAGTTTGACTGCAGTTCACACACAAAATTCTCATGCGGCTCTTTAATGATATGAGTTTCTTTATTCTCTTTCCCAGGATTAAAATGTAATTTAAGATAATAAAAAAAATTGTCAAAGATAAAATCACAAGTAATTTATTAAGAAAAAAAATATGAAAAACATGTTGTGGGTTTATATTTTTCATTACAATCAAGTCACCAACCTGATCCTTATATTTTGCTCTCAGTTAATTTAAAAGGAAAGAAAGTGAAGACATACATGAGTTATTCATTTTCAGTTATGATATTATCTTTTCTATAGTTTGGCATGCAACAAATAAATGAACAGGAATCAATGAAATATCTCACTGATGATAATGAAGATTCTAAAATTTTCTAAGACTTATGAAGCAGAGCATACATAAACTGAACCTCTAACACAACTACAAGTTGTATTAGGAAATTCTATGATACACAAGTCATTACATTAGAAAACTGTGGCTGTCATTCCTATTATTATAAATAAAGATTATAATTCTAATTACAATCTATGGTGATACCAGATCACATAGATCCTGTAATCTTGGACATATCCAAGTGCTCTCTCATGTCACTTTTTATTGGATAAATCCATCCTAACAGGGCATAAAACAGATCAAGTTGTAAATTACATCATAACCTCCCTCACTGGGCACCCAAACAGGTCACAATCGCCTCTGTAATCATCTGCAAAAAACCAAAATCAAACACACAAAAATCAGTTTCAGATCTTAAAATTTTGAAAAAGAAACAGCTTTTTAGAGAGAGAAAGTTAGGGTTTCTAGAGAGAGAAAGAAAAACCATACATCGAGGAAAGGAGGGTGAGAGGGTGCGGATTTGGGCTTTTTAGGGCCGGACGATTTTCTCGACTCAGTAGTAGCGGCCATGGTGAGTTAACTCGGACGAGTTGAATGGAGATTTGATTCAGAAGCCGAGCAGAGAGGAATTGGAATCGAAGAGAGTGCTTTGGTTTTTGGAGAGAGAGATGTGGCTGTGAGATGAAACGGTTAAGGAGAGAGATTAATATAGTGAGAATGTGAAAGAAATGTTGAGCAGTGATTGGTGGAAAGTAGTGAGACGCGGATTGAGGCGAATTTGAAATTTTGAATGTGGGCCATTGGATTAAGGGGTTATCTACGGCTTGGGGTGGAAGTTAGGGTGGGGTTTGGATTGAGGATTTTGGGGGATAAAGGTTTTGGGGGTTGAGATGAGTTTTGGGTGTGTTTTTCACTTGATTTGTGAGGGGTGTAATTTGGGTTGTGGGTCATGGATTTTATTGAGGTTTCGATGGTTTTTTAGAGGAGGACGTAAGCTTTGTAATGAGTGTTTATTTGGGCCTTTTGGGTTGGAGAATTGGGAGAATTTTGGGTTTGAAGGTGAATTGGTCAGAACTAGGGTTTTTGAAGAGTTTGGTTGGGTTTGGATGAATTTTGAGGCAATGCTTGGTGTTAAATTGTGATTTTTCAATTGTATATGATTGAAAGGTTGTGAAGGAGTCAATTGGTTCAAGAATCATGGAATTTGGACAAATATTGGTACTTGAAATATTAATCAGAATGTCATTTAAGTTGAACATATCAAACCCATGTTCACTATCTCACAATTTAGGGATTATCATTCCTTAGTCAACAATTATCTCCAATTAATCAAATTATTATCCACTTGTTCATGACTAAGGATACTTTTCAAGCATAGTTGATGGTATATAAATAGCTTATTCTCCAAGGTAAGCTTGTTTATGATAATGGCTAGATATAATTGAATGTCTTGTAGGGTAGTTGTTTTAGTCTATATGCAATTTAAGGAATTGGCATTCTCTACATTGTTGTGTTTTGCGCCATAAACATTAAACGGGAACAAATCTTATCATTCATTCTCCTAGGAGAATCGTATATATATCCAATATTCTTTTTTAGAGAAGTTTCAACTTTCATTCACCATATAAATATATGGCATCCACTTAGGTTATGTCTTGAAACATATTCATGCTTTTTATCAAGCTCATTTGACTAATGTTCATCTATTAGAGATGTCTAGTTAGATCAACTATCTCGAATCGATTCATTCAAATAGAATGAATCACAGTTATTTATAAATTAATCATTCATAACAAGCACTTACAATAGAGCATAGAAATTCTTGTTCTACTCACTAAATGATGAGAAAAGCATTTTTATATTGCTCCCATCCTAAAAGTTGAAATTTGTTCTTATAACTTTGTCTAAAGGTTGCCGAGAATAATGAAAGTATACCACTAAAAGAAATAATTCTCAAAAGTTGTATTTTTAGATCTTTAATCAATAGCCTATACTTATACAAATGTTTAATTCCCCACCCTTGCCAAGAACATGGGTGATTTCCTCAATTCAACCAATTTTTAAAGATTAGATCCATTTTTCAATCATGCTTGGAAAATTATCTTCCAGCCATTAGTGATAGTTCAATGAAATAAGAATGCTTCCTATTGCATCTACTCAAGGTGCAAATTACATTTTTAACTATTGAAGGCTAACTTTAGAAATTAATTTCTTCCTTAGCATCTCTCAATTTTGAGAGGTAATAACAATTTTAAACTTAAAAATAAATTGTTCATCATAAAATCTCAACAAGAAAAATGGAAGAATTTTATTATGCCACTGCTATGTGAAAATAGTTAGTGAATAATAAGTATTTTTTTTTTAAAAACATTTTTCTTGTTTGCTCCAACAAAAATTCCACAATAAAATTTTAATTTTTTTTTCTTAAAAAGTCAAAATATTGAAGTTGTATCGCATTTATATGACTAGACAATTTAATGTATCACTTAGTTTTATTAGAGTGCCATTGTAGGATTTGTTTAATAAACTCAAAAGATACTCATATTGCCTCATATGAGCTAAATTGACTTCACAAAAATAATGGGGATGGGTACTTTAGATAATCCTAAACATTTAAGCTTTCTTATCCATCTCCTAGTGAGAATCATTATTAAAAATCAATTTTTAATCACCTACTTATTGGGAAAAAAATGTTAATCATCTAGCTTCTAAACCTTTTGAAATTATTACTACCCGACACTGAAGGCCACAATTTCTCAATAATAAGTTTTGCACTAACTTTTGGTGCCAACTTTACTAATATCCAATTATTTTTTGAAAGAGTTTCAACCTATGACACACACTCCTAATGATAGCTATTTATCATTAGACCAAGATACCAATTGGTTTTTTGGCGTAGCCACGAATTAAACCTCAAATCTCTTATTTAGTCATCATAGACTTTATCAATTGAACTAACTGGAACTCACACTAATATCCAGTTATTAAAGTGCTTGAACAATTTTATAATTATTGAGTCAAGCGACTTGTAACTCAATTGGTACTTTATGATATTTTCAATGGAAACATACATGATTCAAATCCTCCTCCTTTAACCATCAAATTATAAAAAAATGAAGAAAAAAATATAAATAATGACAAATGAAGAAAAAAATATAAATAATGATATTTGTCTATTCCTTGCTCATCTAATGATTTTCATAATCCACAATCTACTATAGGAAAGATAAGAAAAAAATTTGGGGCAAGAAATTTATCATCTTCAAATCTTCCAACATCAACGCAACCACGATAAAATGTTTAGACTGATTTAGCTTTATCTAGTTGTCTTGGGGGCATTTGATATTTGGCATGTCTGCTTGTATTACAACATGAATCACTTTTATGAACCCATTTAAGTTAGTCAACAGTTGCCCAGGCTTATTGGAGTAATTATTCAATAATCTGGGAGTATGATGACATGAGATTCTTATTCTCACATAATAGTTGGTTCCACTAATAAAATTTATAATGGAATCCACCATTCATGTGAAGAGAGTCTTAGGTCGATGTACCAAATATTTTCCTACTTATTGTATTCTCCTTCACAAAGATTCTAATTTTACTTGTTTTATCATGGTCACACTCACACATGTGTTATGTTCTAGATTTTGTTCAAGTGTACAGGGCTATACTTTTCTACTGGTTATTTTATTTTTCCACATTTAGCATCATTTTAACAACAATTTCGTTAGTTGGTATATTTTTAAAACATTTTAGCAAACTAACATCTTGAGTTTGTTAGATTCAATTTCAATGAAGAAAATTAAGTCTAATACACTTGATTTATGCTCTAATAGAGGCTGATGTGTGAAAACTCACTTAGTGTGTAAAACACTTGTGAGTGTTTAGACCCCCAAATTCAAATTTTCCAATACAAGCTTATATTCAAACAATATATGTGTGGAATATGAAATATAAGCAATACCCAAATTGACAAAACACTCTAAACCATAATTAATCACAAACACAGCAGCAATTAAAAGGAATAGAGTAGGGAAGAAAGAAGCAACAACAAAGATAACACCGAGACGTGTTATTAAAGAGGAAACCGAAGAACTCGGCGAAAAACCTCTCTGCCGTCCTCCAAGCGGTAAATGATCCACTAGAAAATCAGTTGGGATACATGAATAACAATAGACCCTCCAAGCCTAATCTACCTGATGCACCTAAGCCCTCCAAGCTTCTTGCTCCCACAAGGTTACGCCGAACCGTGTCTTCTCTAACTTTCTGGATCCTGCAATAAGCTCCATATTGCATCTGCCATCCTTGGCATCTTCCAATGCTTCCCAAGCTCCAAAAACACTCTCAACACTCTAAATGGGGTGTGGGTTGTGTTTGGGTACAAATCTCCTCTTAATGGGAGTAGAAGAGACTACAAAGATTTCTCTCTAAGAATGAGTAGCTCTCTCTCTAATAAGGTGGGTGTGTTGTAGAAACCTCTCTTAGGGTTTTTCTCTCAATAGGCTCCTCACAATTTCTATGGGTAATGAGGGTATATATAGTATGAGTGATGGGCAAATAAGTCACACTAAAAAATCTTCTAGCCAGTGAAATTCGTAGGTCACTCGCGGGTTGCCTGAGTAGCGAATTCCAGCTAGCACATGACTCTTCAACTTCCACAGCTGGCACTTAACTCTTCAGCTTCTAGCATGTGCTCCTCATGTGACTTTTAGCTGTCTTGATCAAATCTTCACCACTTAATATTAAACCCATTACAAATAAATCCCACAAAAATACAAGGAAATAAATTATGCAATTACAACATTTTTTATCATGGAATAAGCCAACACTAATGTTATGAGAAAAATCATAACTTAACAACGTGGATCTTTTGTACACGTGGACCTCAAGTCTAATACACTTGATTTATGCTTTGGAGAAGAAATATCAAATATTACACATATGGAGAACACGGAGAAGAAGAAAGAAAGAGTTTTTTGTAGGTGGGTTTGGTTTTGCCGTGGGTCTCTTCTTCTTTTTCCTCATTTTTTTTTTCTTCTTCTTCTCGTTCTTTCTTCTTCGTTCTTCTTCTTCGTTTCTCAAATCAATAAAACTAAATCGAGTGCGTGAGACTCGAGTTCTACGTGTATAAAAAATTTCCACATCAACCTTCCAAAGCATCAAACTCGAGTGCATAAGACTCGATTTCGTTTGATGAAGTCAACTCTAACAAACTCGAGATATTAGTTTGCTAAAATGTTTCAAAAACATGCCAACTAACAAAATTGTTGCTAAAATGATGCTAAATGGCAAAACAATCCCTTTTCTACCCTGATAGAGGTTTTAGGTTTGGGCTATAAGATAGTAGTAATACTAATATTAGGCCCACACATTTTTTAAAAAATAATTATAGTCACACAATTTTCACCGAAAAATTCATACCTTCTCCTTTTGTGTTGTTTTAGCCTAAGTGAGGTGCCATATGAGTGAGGGTGCGAGTTTTTTTAGAGAAAATTTTTTTGCATGCAATAAGGTTGTTTTTAAAATAATACATGGAAATAGAGATTAAAAAAAAATTAGATTCCAGTTAACTTAACTACAAACTCAAAGATCAGTTGTGGAGGCCAGAAGAGAATTCGGTTAGGTCTGGGAATTGCAGGGAGGTAGCTCGCCTCAAATCTGAATTGGTGATTTTATATGACAGGGAAGAGAAGATGTGGCATCAGAGGTCTTGGATTCAATGGTTGCAAAGTGGGGATCAGAACACAAATTTTTCCATGGGTCAGCTACTCAACAGAAGAGGACAATTTTCATAAAGGGTTTGAAGGATGATAATGTTGTTTGGCATGAGGATGAGGAGTTTTTTTTTTTTTTTTTTTTTTCGAGTTTGTTAAATGACTATTACTCTCAGCTATTTTCATCCTCAAATCCTCATGATTTTGATCGTATTTTGGATAGGGTTGATGAAGTAGTGACTGATGAAATGAGAGCAGATCTAGCCTGGCCTTACACAACTAAGGAAGTGGATGCAGCTATCAAGGAAATGGCACCATTAAAGGCCCCTGGTCCAGATGGGATGCCGCCATTATTTTATCAGACCTATTGGACTGATGTTGGAATGGATGTTCATTAAGCTGTCTTGTCAAGTTTAAACTCAGGTGCTATCTTGAAATCTATAATCATACTTTCATCACTTTGATCCCTAAAGTGAATAACCCGGAAAAAGTTTCTGATTTTTGTCCTATTAGTCTTTGCAATGTGATTTATAAGATTGTGAGTAAGGTGATTGCAAACCATCTTAAGCCCTTGCTTAATTCTATTATTTCAGAAACTCAGAGTGCTTTTAGTGCTGATAGTTTGATTACAGATAACATCTTAATAGCTTTTGAATCTTTGCATCACATGAAGACTAATTGTACAGGGAAGAAAGGCTTTATGGCATTTAAGTTGGATATAAGTAAGGCCTATGATAGGGTGGAGTGGATTTTCCTTGAAAAAATCCTTTTGAAGTTGGGTTTTCAAGCTCCTTGGGTGGCTTTGATTATGGAGTGTATTACCACTGTTTCTTATTCCATTCTGGTAAATGGAGAGCCAAAGGGTATGATTTCCCTCTCTAGGGGTTTGAGGCAGGGCGATCCCCTCTCGCCTTATTTATTTCTATTTTGTGTGAAAGGGTTAAATGCTATTTTCAGAAAAGCAGCAATGAAGGGTGACATAGAGGGATTTTCTCTGTGTAGGAATGTGCCAAAAGTCACTCACCTATTTTTTGCAGATGATTGTCTTTTACTTTGCAAATCTACCTAGGAGGAATGTCAGAAAATTTAGGAGCTATTGGCCTATTATGAGGTGGCATCAGGCCAAATGATAAGTAAGGAGAAAACCACTCTATTCTTTAGCAAGAACACCGATGAACAAACACAGGAAACTATAAAAGTTTCTCTTAATGTACTTGCAATACAAAATTATGAGAAATATTTGGGCCTTCCTTCCTTTATTGGTAGAGAGAAGAAAGCTTGCTTCACCAATGTGAAAAAGCGGATCTGGGCAAGAATGCAAGGGTGGAAAGAGAAGCTTCTGTCACAAGCTGGTAAGGAAGTGATGATAAAGGCAGTCATCCAGTCTATTCCTACTTACTCGATGAGTGTATTTAAATTGTCAGTCAGTTTGTGTAAGGAAATAGAAACAATGATTCGACAGTTTTGGTGGGGACAAGGTGACTCAAAAAAGATTCACTGGGTTAAATGGAGTTCTTTGTGCTCATCAAAATCTGTTGGAGGGATGGGTTTTCGAGATATCCAAAAGTTCAATAATGCCTTACTAGCCAAACAGGTGTGGAGATTAATTCACCAGAAAGATACGCTTCTCTATAAGGTTTTTAGTGCGAAGTTTTTTCCCAATGGGAGTATTTTTTATGCCCCTATTCATCCAAAGTGCTCTTATGCATGGAGGAGTATATTGCAAGCACAGGAGGTTATAGAGAATGGAGAGCAATTTTTACCCTTGGGAAGCTGATATGGTGAGTAGAATTTAGGTGAGTGGGGCGTGTGATGAGGATTTGCTGGTATGGCCTTTGACTGCGGATGGAAGCTATAGTGTTAGGAGTGCGTATCGCTTGTTAGCTTCAGCAGAGGCAAGCACTGCACCGAGCTCTTCCACACCAACAGAGTAGTGGAGCTTATGGAAGAGTATTTGGAAGATTTGGACTCCCAATAAAATCAGACATTTCCTTTGGTGTGCAGTGAAAGATTCACTTCCAACGAAACAAAATCTAAGAGCTCGACATATTCTGATAGATAAGACATGCGATCTGTGTGATGATCATCAAGAAACTCTGCTACATAGCCTCTGGTTGTGCGATCATGCACAATTTGTTTGGAAATCAGACCCGGGTTTTGCTCCTATGTATCAGAAACAATATAGGGAGTTTGAGGATTGGTGGAGGAGGTGATGCATAGGGGCTCAGCTTATCGGGTTGCACTTTTCTCCACCATAGCTTAGTGCTTGTGGCAGCGCCGGAACAGGCTTAGAGATAACCAACCAACTTGGCAGCTTCATGAACTAGGGAATCGTGCTAAGGAGCTAGTCTCGGAGCATCTCGATGTGAAGAAACAGCCTACTCGGGGTGTAACTCGGCCTATTGGGGTTCGTTGGACTCCTCCAATGAAGCAGAATTATAAGGGTAACTTTGATGTTGCATTTTTTGATGCTTCGGGTTGTGCAGATATTGGAGTTGTCTTTCGAGATCACATTAGAAATATTATCGCTGCTGTGAGTCAAAAGATCCCATTGGTTCAGTCTGTGGAGTTGGCAGAGGCTTTGGCGGCAAGACGTGCAGTAGTGTTTGCCAAGGAGTTGAGTTTGTTCAATATGAAAATAGAGGGAGACTGCTCACGGGTGATCAAAGCCTTGACTGATTCGAGAAGATGCAGCACTTTGTTTGGTCATGTGATAGATGAAAGTTGAAGTTTAGGAGCTACTCTTCGGTATTGCAAGTTCCAGCATGTTCGAAGTAAAGGAAATAGATTAGCTCACACCTTAGCTAGAAGAGCAGTTTTATTTGCAGACACAGATGTATGGGTAGAATCTCTACCTAGTGATTTGGATATTATTTTCCAATCGGATTTAGTTCAATAAATTTTACTTACTTTTATCTCAAAAAAAAAAAAAAACTACAAAAATTTCTTATCGTTGAAAAGAACTTGAGTTTAAACCCCGCCTACACCAAAATTTAATTAGTGTTTTGGCTTGATGATAAAATACAATCATTATAGAACAAACACCATCAGTTCAAGTCTATTATATTTATAATTTTAAAAAAATGAAAACAAATTTGTTAATTATTACTTTGGCCCTTATGCTCATATGATATCTCCATAAATCCTTAATAATCTCATCATCCTACGCGAACCACACATTTTGTTCCTTGAATATATAGACAAGAGTCAAGATTCTCACGGTCGAGAGCATAATTTAGATAATAATAGTAAAAAAACTTTTTGACCATTTGCACAAAAAATTAGGAGAATTTCTCTCTCTCCCTCTCTCTCTCTCTCTCTCTCTTTCTCTCTCTCTATCTATATATATAGGTTGGGTTCAAGTTACACCTGGTGTAAATCTAAGCAATGTTACACCCATCAATATTTTTTAATTGGATGTGAATTTTGACAAATCGACCATTGGATTACATTATCTTTGTATATTCTCCATGCTTGCAAAATTTCAAAGTGATCAAAGATCAATAGTCATGTCATCTATCAATTATATAAATTCGAGTTTTTGTAGTTTAAAATAATGTATAAAAGATGAGTTTATGGATGGAATGGTTACCACATCCGATTGGTATGAAATTTGGTGTGCATGTTTAGAACATATAGAACATGTAATTCAACGGTGGAATTTTCAAAATATATATTCATTAAAAAGTTATTGGGTGGTGTAATATTACTTAGAGTTATACCAGGTGTAACTTGAACCCAACCCTATATATATATATATATATTTATATATAATTGGATTCAAGTTACACCTAGTGTAATTTTAAGCAATGTTACATCACTCAATATTTTTTAATTGGATGTGAATTTTGACAAATCCACCTTTAGATTATATTATCTTCATATATTCTTCACGCTTGCAAAATTTCAAGGTGATAAAAAATTAATAGTTATGTCATTAATCAATTGTTTAAATTCAAGTTTTTGTAATTTAAAATAATGCATAAAAGATAAGTTTATGGATCGAATGATAAATAACATTCAATTGACATAAAAATTGGCATGAATGTTAAGAACATATAGAACATGTAATTCAACGGTGAGATTTTCAAAATATGAATTCTATAACAAGTTATTAGGTGGTGTAATATTGCTTAAAGTTACATCAGGCGTAACTTGTACTCAACCTATATATATATATATATATATATATATAGGTGGAGTTACACTTGGTGTAACTCTATAAGTGTTACACTTTTTTTTAAACCATTGATTTTCATTAGATCTAATGGTTAAAAAAAGACTAGGGCGATGTCATTAAGTCATTAAATTCTCTTCTAAAAATAGGGTTTGGCTTACCTCCAGTACTTTTTAAACTGGACATGTCATTTTATTTTAAATATACACTGGCAAGTGGTAGTGGATTTTAATCTCCACTTTTTATTTAGTTAGTGGATGACATGGCAGTCTCTCGTTCAAACAAAAGGAGATTCCAGTTAAAAAAGTACTAGAGATAAGCTAGACTTTCATAAATAAACAAAAAGTCATTAAACTCTCTCTCTCTCTCTCTCTCTCTCATCTGCCCAGACCTCCATGAACTCCATCAATGGACGCCCATAACTCACAGTCCCAAATAGAAGCTCTTCCTCCCATAACCCAAAATTAAAAAGGTGTTCCAAGGTTTCATATATACATTGTAATGGTGTTCCTGTGAGAACTAGATAACACCTTAACCTTTTCAGCCTAAAAACCTGAACACTAGCATCTAATTCCTTGTTATTTCTTAAATTTACTCTAATTTTCCTACCAAGTGGCGTTTATTGAAGATCCAAAAGAGCATGGAAAGGAACCGTATCAATTTCTTAAAGGCAGCCGCTCTATAAATATGAAGGAATTTAGACAAACAAGATGGTCCACAAATACAATTTTTATAACCATCATGATGAAGAGGCTAATTACGTTCTAACTAATTACATATACAATGATTATTCAGAATCATTTGGCAAAAATTTGAAGGCCAATTGTTTATTTGGCGAACCACCTAATGGATTACAACATTGAAAAAGACTAGGAAAAGTAGAGTAAATTTAAGAAATTAAAAAAGCCAATTGGATGGCTTTTTTTTTTTTTTTTTTTTTTTTTTTTTTTTTTTTCGTTTTTTATTTGCATTATAGGAGGGGCTTCTATTTGGGACTGATTCATGTGTGTCCATTGGAGGAGTTCATGGGGTCTAGGCAAATGAGAGAGAGAGAGAGAGAGAGAGAGAGAGAGAGAGAGAGAGAGAAAAGAGAACGGTGGAGGGAGAAAGAATTTAATGACTTTTTATTTATTTTTAGAAGAGAATTTAATGACTTAATGACACGATGCTAGTCTTTTTTTGACCATTAGATCTAATGGAAACCAATAATTTAAAAAATGTGTAGGTGTAACTTGAACCCATCTCTCTCTCTCTCTCTCTCTCTCTCTCTATATATATATGTATGTATGTATGTATGTATAGAGTTCGAATTTGGTAAGGATGGAGTGTAAAACTCATGTTTTACACCATTCGATAAGAGAATGACACATCAACTTTTTACATAAAACTCAATAGATCCTACCACACATAATAACATCTCAATAAACTCAAAGTTAAGTTGGATTTTCAAATAGGTATTAAAATTGATTGAGTGTGGTTGTGCCTATTCTTTAATATGTAATATGATGATGTGACATGTTGAGATTAGAGGGGTAAAACTTGAGTTTTATATCACATCCTTATAGAATTAATCTCATATATATATATATATATATATATATATATATATATATATATACTACTACTACTACTACTACTACTACTACTACTACTACTACTACTATTTAAGGGGCTTCTCCTGTTTGGACCAGATTTTTTTTTGGTTCCAAAATACCCCTACAGCCTACGTTTAAGTAGGGGCAAAACTTGGTAAAAATGCTTCTTTAACTTTCATGTAAAATACTATCTACAAAATAGGACCATACTCCTAGTACACTCACGTTGGTTTTCAAACTCAAATTGCTTCTTCTTCAGTTCTCAAATTCTCTCAATTCTGTGTTAATTTTCTTTTCACCATTATCATCATTGTTAAGAAACTCTCACTCTCACCCACCTCTTTACTTCAGATTTCACTACAAACAACAACAACAACAACAACAACAACAACAACAACAACAGATGGATTTGAGGTAAGCTCTTTCTCATATCAAATCTCAACCCTCTATCTCTCTCTCTTTCTCTGATCTTTTTTTTTTATTTCTACATTTCTCACTTCAATTTCTCTCTCTGTTTGGCCATGTTTTGCTTATTGTTATTTTGAGAATTACTGGATATTTTCTGGTCTATTGTTTTACAGGCCTTCACAATAAAACTCCACTAAAAAATGTTTCATTTTTTATGACTCTTGATGAATGTGTAGGCGTTAAGGTCAATACTATTATGTATTTAATTTTAATTTTTTGAAATGTATTTAATTTTTACGAAATTATATATTCACACGATGTCAGTTAAACAATAATAATGTTTGTATAAGAAAGGTGTTGGGAACTCAGTTTCACTTGATCTTTGGGTTCCTACGTAGTATTGTGTGACTCTTCTTTGTTATTATATTTTGTCATTGTGTGGGTTCTTTTTTTTTTGGTAAAACAGCACACAGGCCCAAGTAGAAAGCAAGGATCTTGGGCCCAATGCTTTATGTTTAAGGGACTGAGCTTGATTCACCGCAGCTAAGTTGGGCTAATTTCGAACCAAGTTGTGCACAAAGCGTGGATCTTACAACACATACATACTAACATATAGAAAACATATACGTATTGTACAGCAAGGAAATAGTAAAGAAGTGATATAAGAGAAAAAATGGAATAAACATTAGAGATCCTTAGGATAATATGGAATGTTTCATTATTTTCTTAAGTTTTTAATACATTATGCTCACTAGGATATGTTACAAGGTCCAAATAAGTTCAAAAATCACAGACTTAGATAACTCCTCAGGCCTCTAAGACTTGCAAAGTTTGAATCCCTTTGAATCCAAGTGTATTATCTAGTGGCTATTTCAGGATCCCGGATGTTGTTTTCCCTCTCTTTTCTCTTTTTGAATTCTAACAGACTTTTCTCAAGAATCTTTTTCTCTGATTCACTGTTGTTGAATACCCTTCACTGTTGGCTGCCCATCCTTTTATAGTGCCATCCTAGGGTTTCTGGGGTACCATTGATTCCCTCCATTTGCTGCCCTGGGTACCAGAACTAATGTTGTGTAAGCAACATTGGTGGATGGTCCATTCCTTATTCTTTACTATTTTCCCCTTTTGAGGTTCCTTCTTCAAAAGCCCCTAGCTAACTTTCCCGTTCTAGGGGGTCCTAGAGGGCTGACCTTTGATCTTTCTTTTTCCAAGGCTTTTAGACTCCACCTTTTCAGATCCACCTTTTGGCTGCTTTTCTTTTTGTCATTTTTCCTAAATGGGCTAATTCCTTTCTATCAAGCTGAAAGATCCTCAGCCTCATTCCTTCATGGCCATCTTCCTGGGTTCCCTGAGGTACCAGACCCCTATTCATGAGTTGTTGGTTCCCAAGTCTTCTGATCATTTTCTGCATCATTGGGTGGCTGATGGGACATATCTACCCTTGTTCTTTGTGTTTCTGGGCATGCCCCCTTGAACTATCTCAATCCTAACCTGGCCTTGCTGCACATCCTGAGGATCCTAGGCCTCTGGGAATCCCCAGGTATCCTGGTTTAGTTTTCTCCCTGGGCTTCTCAGTGATTTTCTTACCTTTAAGGGCTGGGTTGGACCTTTTTTTTCCTTTGTTTCGTGAGGTCCAAAGCTTGCCCATTCATGGGCTTGGGTCCCTTCCTATGGACTCTTAATGGATTTGGGCCTTCCTTTTTTTTATTGAAAGCCCGAATGTTTTCTGGATTTGAATCCTTTGTATTGTTTTGGGCTTTGATACATCATTGTGATATTTTGGACCTCAACAGTCATTTAGTTTGATTTAGGTTCATTAACCAAGTCAGTCATAAACAGAAGCTCGGTTAGAGTGAGATTTCGTCAAACGCAGATCTAAGACTCCATTTTTTAAAAAATTTGTTAGTGATTGAATTAGTATCAATTGATTCATTCTGTGTTTTTTTTTTGTACATGTTGTGAATTTGAATTTCAGATCTGAGATTGATGGTGCATAGATCTCTTAAATATGTGGTTTTTTTTTAAGCCTTTTGAGTTATAGTTTAGTCGTCATTGAATTCTATGGAGTTACAGTTTAGTCGTCATTGAATTCTATTAAGTCGTCATTGATATTCTTTTGGAGTTATAGTTCAGTGTGTAAAATAGCCCTTATATTTCAACCTCACTTTTAATTTCTTTCACATATTTCTTTAAGAAATGTGCACTGGGGTGTCTATCTTCAAGATTTAGTATCTAAACTTCAAGGAACGTGCATTGGAGTGTTGATCTTCAAGATTTCTGTGTGCTTTGTCCTCCAACTCCAACGGACTATTTGGATTTTAGACTTGAAGTGTATTCAACGACAAAAATGTAAGTATCTTTCATGACCTCTATTTAGAATGCTTCATGCGTGTTGGGTTATCTGTATTACGTTTGCTTTTATGAGTTCCCATTTAGTATTTTCTTTCCTCTATTTGGTTTATATTTGGTTTTTGTAGTTTGTTATCATTATCCTTTCCATATCATTATCTTATCTTAAAAAATAAAAAAACTCTCAGGTTTTCTTATATTCCTGTTATATTTTCACGTTTCTTATATTCCTTTTTTTTTTATGACCACGTTTCTTATATTCATGTGTTTTGTTCAAATATGAGTTCTTATATATGAGTTCTCTAATATACGAGTTCTGGGGTATGAAACAGAGGGTTAGTGTTCTCTAATTTCATATTTGTAGCATTGTTTGTGGATTTATAACTTATCTAGACCTTATTTTGCTTGCTGTGAATCATTAATGCTTTAAAATTTTGAGTTCTATTTTGTGAACTTATATTTTCACGTTTTCAAATATGAGATCTCATCACATGCATGTGGTTTTCTTATATTCACGTTTTCATATATGAGTTCTATTTGAACTCAAATTAGTTTTTTACAACTCAAATTGATATTTGTAGCATTGTTTATGGATCTGGAACTTATTTTGCTTGCTGTGAATCATTAATACTTTAAAATTATGAGTTCTATTTTGTGAATCATTAATGCACTTGGTTTTCTTATATTCACGTTTTCATATATGAGTTCTATTTGAACTCAAATTAGTTTTTTAAAACTCAAATTGATATATATTTTTTTAAATTTAGTTGAATGTTAACTTAGAGTTTAGGAAAAAAAAAACTTATTATTTTATCGTGATTTAGAGTCTAAAAGGAAAAAATAAATAAATTCTTTTAACTCCCACGTAAAATACTGCCTACAAAATAGGACCACACATTGTTATCATTATCATTTCCATATCATTATCTTATATTATCTTTTCTTTTCTTTTCTTTTATTTGGTCAGTTTGATGGGTGTTTAATATTTTATCTAATTAATGAGTATTTTTTTAAAGAGTGGGAATGATATATATTGATTTGTCTTTTTTTTTTTTTTTTTTTTTTTTTTTTGTGGTTATCGGGTTTGACTCATTATTTTAGTGTATGTGTTTTAAGTGGTGCTCTCTTTTCCTCCTATTATTTTTGTCTGTTGTTTTTCTTACATGTAAGTCTTACTCTCTATTTTTTTGTATTTTTTTTTAGGAAAACATTTCAACAATTTTGTTAGATTGCATGGCAGACACATTGGATGAATTCGGGTGAGCAAAGTGGTAATCAATCTATCAAGTAGTTGTTAAAGACCATTTTTTTGTAAATATCCTACCTATATATGCCTATATTTATTAATTTGTGTAACACTACGTTTTCAATTAATTGAAACTGTTACGCTTAGCTTCATTTTTCTCAATCACATCTCTTCCATATGAAATTTAATATTTTCCTTTGTTATGCCATTCATCGCACATTTATATAGAAAAAGAGAATACATTTCTTTTTTAAAATTGAAGGAATGGTAATGTTGACAACCCTTCTTAGTTTTTTTTTTTATAGCTTTTTTGAGTGCCTATCTTTTACATCGTGAGAGTCTTTAGCATTTGAAATTTTTGTTATGGTTATGGATGTGTAATAACTAGCTACCTTTTAGGACTAAGTGGCTGCCTTTTATGATTTAAAAAAAAATGATAACTCCCATTTAAAAAAAATGATAATTGTGACACTTTATGATCAGTATATCTTCTTCTGCCATTACAAAGTTCATAATCCAAAAGGAATAATTTTCATTCATTAAAATTTTGGCCTTGGGTTCAAAAAAATAATAGATGCTCCAAAAAAATTACATCGCTTAATATTAAACTTAGAGAATATGTGGACTTCTCAAATGGTATTCTTCGTGTTTTAAGAAATTAATACTATTTAAATTATCTTTTACTTCAATTGAGCCTTAATCCTATTTCCAGCTTTGTTAAAATTAAATCTAAGGGTGTGACCGAAATTCAAAATTAGCTACCAATCAATTTTAATCCAACCTAACAATTAAATAAATTGCTATACAAATTAAATCAAACAAAAAACTATATGCACAACGAAAAATACACAAATGTATATATCCAAAACCAAGGTACTACACAAATGTATTCAAAAGCTAATAACCTTTCCATATTCAAGGTGTTTTAAAAAATTTAATAATTTATTTTTTTAGTTATTGTTATGGATTTTTTTACTAAGTGACTATCTTTTAAGATTACTAGTCTCTGAGCACGTGCGTGCTCAGAGGCTCTTCTATTTTTTTGGGTTAAGGTAAATAATTTGTATTCATTATAATTTGGGATTGCTACATTTTCTAATCATAAAATAACTACGGGTGTGATGAAAAAAATACCTAGGGGTGTGATTAGTGTTATGCGTTTGTGGATGAAATATTTTTTTCATCACACCCCTAGGTATTTTATGATTAAAAAATGCAGTAATCATAAATTATAATGAATACAAATTATTAACCTTTAACCAAAAAAAATAGAAGAGCCTTTCACGTGCGTGCTCAGAAGCTAGTATATATATATAAAGGTTGTACTGAATACACAAATCTCCCACTTTTGCTAGGTTTAGGAGAGATCATGATTAATAAAAAAGTACGCATAAAAGTACGCATCATAGAGTAACCCATAAAAAATTTACAAATCGGCATAACAATAAATGTGATTGGTACTATTTCAAAACATAATAATATTTTTTTAATTTTGTATTTACAACTTAACATCAATTTATAATCATTATATAATAAAATTTATAATATTTCCAACATCATTAAATAAAAAGTAAAAAGATAGAAATTGTGGTTTTGGAATGCCACATTTTGGCATGTATTTTAATATTAGACCATTTAGTGATTGAGTAGTGTTACATGTATTACAAGTTTTATTACATTGATCTTACAAATTAATGTATCAACAATTAGAAAAAAGGCAATTCAAAATTAAGTTATAAGATAGTTGAAACCCATCAATCACAATCATTGTCACATCAATTTGTAAAATTCATATAGTAATAACTATAGAAAGTTGTTTGATTGCTATTCCTATTTAAGCATTATATTGATGGAAAAATGCATGTTTGTATCTTATACTAAACATACGCAGCGGAAAATTAACGGATCTACTTCATTCGCAATTATAACATGTACTATGTAAATTTCAGAATATAAGAACAAGAGAGTGTACTTTTGTGTGGTGAATTTCAAAACAAAGATTAGAAGTCCTTGGGAACACTTTTAATCTTCACTCCAATTCCACTAACGCCCAAGATGTGTGGTCTCTCAATCAGTTTCTTGGTGTTTGTTCAAGGGAGAATTAGAGAGTGTCCAACACTCACGTACAAACCATTTCATGTATCTTGTTGTTAGTTGTTTCAAAATTCTGTATATTTCTCTCCTTATAACTGATTATCTAATTGGACTAACCTTTTAGGCATTTCCAATTGGGCTATAATATATGTGGCTTGGAGTGGGACCAAAAGGGAACAAATAAGACACTAGCTTCAATGGGCCTGGGGCTTTTCTGTCAACTCTTGACAAGTCCAAAGTTACTATTAATTATATTTAATACCACTATATAAATATAATTGCACTCTAGGCCTCATTAATAAATTATATCCCAAGACTTTATTGTACATGCAACCCCTTCATAAAATATTTGTAGTAATACAAAGTCATAAATGTAGACTGCCACTTTGTAGATTACTACATCTTAATCCTTGAGTACCCGGTTTAATCCTTTAAGTTATTCATCATATATTTATGAAATCCAATTTCATAAATATATACTTTAGTAACTATTTACTAAAGTAGTTAGGCCTAACATTCTGAATAACAAACCCATTAAACTTATCTCAAGGGAATATTTTGTATCTCCGTTAAGAGACTATGAATTCCATCTTAAGAATATATGTTCCATCAACACTAAATGTGGCTGCCCAACATACTGAGGTTTTGATCGTTACTTTAGATCTCACTCCTGATATATCAAAGCAACCTACACTTCATGATCAGGTCCATTATTCTCTCAGGATTAAGAGTTCATGTAAATATAAGTCGTGAGATTTATTATTCAATTGATAGTCGTTAAGAGAATAATAAATCTCACAGCGGTCCAGTTCAATATATCTTAACTCTCAAAACATATCAACATATTAACTAGAAGTCACTACTTCTATGATCAAGACAAATCATCTTAGTTAATATGTTATAGTCTTCGCAGATGAAACGCCAAATTTCATCACTGACTACGAACTAAATTCTGAGTTTACAAAGAACTTGTGATTTATATCTTTTGTGACTTTTCACATAAATCACATACTATTCATCTCATGGACTATATGATAATGTCCGAATATTCATGTTACCATTATTTCAGATGATAATAAAACAACTTTATTAATTACAATATTAAGTCATACATAATGTCATACTTAATACCATACATAGTATCATACAATAGGATTTAAGGGCACTAATCCTAACAATCTCCCACTTGCCTTAAAGACTATTGTGCACTAATCTAACTCCCATTCCCTCCAAATGTGACTCGAAAGTCCTTTGAGGCAAGGCTTTGGTAAATGGATCTGCTTGCTAGATTATTTGCACTTTCAATTTTTGCTACCACCACATCTCCACGAGCAACAATATCTCGAATGATGTGGTACTTCCTCTTAATGTGCTTTCCTTTCTTGTGATTCCTTGGATCTTTAGATTGTGTAACTGCTCCACTATTGTCACAAAACAATGTAATTGGAACTTGCTTCATTCTCATTACACCAAGGTCAGAAAGGAATTTCTTGAGCCAAACAGCTTTTTTTGCCGCTTCATAAGCAGCAACATATTCTACCTCCATGGTGGAGTCTGCAATACAAGATTGCTTAATACTCCTCCAACTTATGGCTCCACCTCGCAAGGTGAATACACATCCTGATGTGGAATTTCTGAAATCTAGATCCAATTGAAAGTCTGAATCCGTATAGCCAATGGGAATCAAATCCTCACAATGGTAAACAAGCATATAATCTCTCGTTCTCCATAGATACTTGAGAATATGCTTTACAGCTTGCCAATGTTTTGGTCCTGGATTTGATTGATGTCGACTGACCATGCCAACTGAATAACAGATATCTGGTCTAGTACAAATCATGACATACATGAGACTTCCCACTACAGAAGCATAAGGAACTAGTCTCATCATATCTACTTCCTCTTGAGTCTTAGGCCTTTGGTCATCAGACAGAGGAACTCCATGTCTGAAAGGAAGTAATCTTTTCTTGGAGTTTTGCATGCTAAACTGTTATAGAACCTTATCTATGTACCCAGCTTGTGACAAGCCTAACATATTATTCTTGCGATCTCGCCAAAGCTTGATCCCTAGAATAAAGTTAGTCTCATCTAAGTCCTTCATATCAAATTGGCTTGACAATCAAACCTTTACTGATGACATTACCCTTACATCATTTCCAATGAGTAGAATATCATCAACATAAAGCACCAGGAACATTACTACTTTATCTTGATGTCTTTTGTACACACATGGTTCATCAAGATTTTGTTCAAAACTAAATGACTTGATTGCTTGATTAAATTTGGTGTTCCATGACCTAGATGCTTGCTTAAGTCCATAAATGGACCTTTTCAACTTGCATACCATATGCTCTTGATTCTTAGCTATGAAACCTTCCGGTTGCATCATATAGATTTCCTCTTCAAGATTGCCATTAAGAAATGCAGTCTTGACATCCATTTGCCAAATCTCATAATCATAATGAGCAGTAATGGATAAGAGGATTCTGATAGATTTAAGCATTGCTACTGGTGAAAATGTTTCTTCATAATCAATACCTTCTTTTTTAGTATACCATTTCGCCACTAGCCTTGCTTTAAAGGTTTCAACCTTTCCATCTATCCATCTTTTCCTCTTGTAAACCCATTTGCAACCAACAGGTTTAATGCCGTTAGACGCCTTTACAAGATCCCAAACTTGATTGGAATACATGGAATCTAATTCAGATTTCATAGCTTTGACCCAATGATGTGCATCTATATCATTCATTGCTTCTTTATAAGTGTAAGGATCAGTTTCAGCCTCTTCTGAGATAGCTTCATAAGTTTCTCCTAAACCTATAAATCTTATAGGAGGCCGAACAATTCTCCCACTACGATGTGACACCTGTGTACTAGACATCTCATCAGTAGTATCTTGTGGTGTATTTAATACAGCCACATCATCCCTAGTTTCATCCATTGGTTGTTCAATTATAGGTTCATTCATTTCAACTAACACAACTCTACTTCTAGGAGTAAAATTATTCATATAGTCATTTTTCAAGAATTTGCCATTTGTGCTAACAAACACTTTATTATCTTTATGACTATAGAAGAAACCCCCAACAGTTCCCTTTGGATACCCTACAAAGAAAATCACTTCTGTTTTAGGCTGTAACTTGTCAGACTTTCCTTTTAACACATGTGTTGGACAACCCCAAATATAGAGATGTCTCATACTAGGCTTACGCCCATTCCACAACTCTACAGGTATTTTAGGAACAGACTTCGAATGTACTAAATTCAGAAGATACATTGCAGTATTCAAGGCATATCCCAAAAAAAAAATTGGTAGAGTTGAATAATTCATCATGAACCTAACCATATCTAGAAGAGTCCTATTTCTTCTTTCTGCTACACAATTTTGTTATGGAGTTTTAGGTGCAGTCAATTGGGATATAATCCCATTTTCAGTTAAGTAATCCTTGAAATCCTCAAGAAGGTATTCGCCACCACGATTAGATCTAATGGCCTTTATGTGTTTACCTAATTGATTCTCAATTTCAGCCCTAAACTCTTTGAACTTTTCAAAGGTTTCGGACTTCCGTTTCATTAGGTACACATAACCAAATCTAGAGTAATCATCGGTGAAAGTAATGAAATACTCATAGCCACCTCTTGCCTGGATTGACATAGGACCACATACATCTGAATGTACTAGTTCTAGCAAATCTTGGGCTCTCCTATCTTTTGCATTAAAAGGTCGTTTGGTCATTTTACCTTCCAAACAAGATTCACAAACTAGAAATTCATCAAAGTCCACGGGCTCTAAGAGTCCATCTTTGATCAGTCTTTGAATTCTGTTTGAATTAATATGACCCAAACGCAAGTGCCAAAGATATGCATCACTAGTAGAAGGAAACTTTCTCTTTAATGATTTTACATGAGAGTCATTATCTAATTCAGAATTATCTAATTCATGCTTATCAGGAGTTAAAATATAAAGACTATCCACAATATTGCCAGAACAGATAAACATTTTACCCTTCTTTATTACAACATTGTCTTTAAGGATAACACAATATCCATGTTTACCTAAGTAAGTTGCAGAAATCAAATTCCTACGAATATTAGGTACATACAGACAGTCTTCCAATATTAAAACCCTAGACTCAAAACATAAATTAGAAACACCAACAGCTACAACCGGAATCCTGCTCCCATTAGCCAAAATAAGAAATAATTCCCCTTCATTAAGCTTTTTGGTCTCCTGGAACCCCTGCAAGGAATTGCAGATATGATTAGTACAGCCTGAATCCACACACCAGGAATCTGTAGGATTTTGTACTAAACATATTTCAAGGAGGAATGAACTATTCATACCCTTATTATTGGCAGCCTTGAATTTTGGACAATTCCTCTTCTAATGTCCTTTCTCACAATGGAAACATTTTCCTTTGATCTTCTTTCCTTTATTGGCAACCCCTAAGGCAATTTGTTTACCCTCTTGCTTGGTGAAGTCCTTCTTCTTCTTCTTCTTACCCCTGCCTTTCGACTTAGGTTGAGAAGTAGAAGCTTCAGCGATATTGGCATCAACACTAGAAGTACCAAGAATGCCTTCCGCCGCTACCAATTCATTCATTAATTCAGACAAAGAATAAATCTTTTTGTTTATATTGTAATTAAGTCTGAATTCCTTGAATGATTCTGGTAGTTACTGGAGTATCATATCTACTTGGGATTCTCCATCAATATCGGCACCCAAAACCTCTAGTGTATTCAGATTAGAGATCATTTTAAGACAATGCTCCCTAACTGAACTGTCATCTGTCATTTTGGTATTATAAATTTTCCTCATGGTTTCTTGCCTTGCAGAACGGCCTTGCTCACCAAACATCTCCTTCAGACTTAGCATTATGTCTGAAGCTAGTTCTATATCCTGCATTTAATGTTGTAGAACATTTGAGATAGATGCAAGGATGTAGCACTTGGCCATCTCATTAGATTCCTGCCAACAATCATATCGTTGTTTTTCCTCAGGAGGAGCATCTAATGAAGGAAAGCTAGGACATGGTTTAGTAAGCACATATTTGTGCTCTTCAGCTGTGAGAACAATGTCCAAATTTCTTTTCCAGTCAACATAGTTGGATCCAGTCAGTTTGTTTTGATTAAGAATGGTTACAAGTGGGCTAAATGATGCCATGTTCAAATCTGAAAATAATAAACATGAATACAATAAGTAAACTGGACATTATCAATTTAGCATATAAACATATAGTATGGAACCTTAATAAAACCATAATATAATATATGCAACGACAACCCAATCCCATATTCAATATCCCTTAGCATAGAGTGAACATTAAATACTATGATTGATTGAGAACTATTCTCATTATTAATGCTATCATGATAACTCTTATCAAACACTAATAATATGCCGTTATACATTTGGCCTCTAAATAATAATAGTAAGAACTCAGCATAGAGGATACTATAATATTTAGTCTAGTGTATATCATTGTCTAGAATCATGTGTAGTCACATTTCATCCCTTTAACAGGCTTATTTTGTAGTACCATGATACAAAACACCCTCCGCATGGAATGCAAAGCTCGAAGCTAAGACAAGGTGTGTTAAGGACATATTTTATGTAATTGGCTTATCCTTTGACAAAATGCACTTTACTTGTATTTGGGTAGATCTAGGATGTGTTTAATACTTCAAGAAACATGTTGTTTAAGTCTAGTATTAAAGCCATGAAGATTGGACCAAGAAACAAGTGAAGAAAAGCTGTTCATTAAAGCTGGACAGATAGCTCGATACCTGCGGACAGATAGCTCGACAATTACTCGACACCTCTCGACAGCTAGGCTATCTATCGAGCTTATTCAGCTTTTTCTTTTCGCAATCCTGACAGCTTCTCGACAGCTGGTGGATCGATCGAGAAAGCTCCTGTCTCCTCGACAACTCCTCGATAGCTTCTCGATAGCTATATCTGTCGAAGTTTAAATCTTGACACCTCCTCGACACCTTCCGATTGATCGAGGTTACGGGAATTCAGATTTTCAGATCTGATTTTCTGCCCATGATGACATGTATGTGTAGGGTTTCTTTTCTCACAACCCTAGACCTATATAAGGCTTATTTTAGAGGCCGTCACATAAGAGAAAATAAGGAGAACATATGCAAAAGGTGACTGGTGCCTTATTCTCTCTGAAAGAAGCTACTGCATCTTTGCGCTTTAGGGTTTTGTAACCCAGTGCTTCTTGATCTTCATTATTGATAAAGTGAAGAACTTTGCAGCCAACATCTTCTTCTAGTTGGTGATTTAAGTCACGTATTGGGATCCGCGCAATTGGTTAGTCACGTACTTAGGATTCATGCATCATCAAAGGGTGGCGTTCATATATTGAAGAGTTTAGAGGTTCTGAAGCGATAGAAGGTTTTTACTGTGAGTTCATCTACGGGGATTGTAGAGTCTAGGGAGAAAGGTTTTGTACTAGATCTGAAACCTCTTTTCACTATAGTGAATTGCTTTTCGGGAAGGTTTCCCTCCAGGTTTTTTACTGTGAAACTAGTTTGTTTCATTGGTTTTCCCAGGTCATCATATCTTGTCTTATTTACTTTTTCGCTGCATTTATTTGTGACAAGATATTGAAGTTTGTTTGTTTTAACAAGTTTTATTCATAATAAATCTAATTAACAATTTGGGTTTAAAACTTGTTAATTCTATCAACCGGGGTCTAAATTTCCCAACAAGTGGTATCAGAGCGGGTACACTCTGATTGGATTAATTTCCTTAGTGTGATCCTTGACCCTTGTTGTCATGGATCGTGGACAATCTCTTTTGATTCCTCCTTTATTTGATGGAACTAATTATGCGTACTGGAAAGTTCGTATGAAAGTTTTTTTGCAGGCTCTAGGTGAACAGGTATGACAAGTTATTGAAGTTGACTGGATTAAGCCAAAGGAAGCGCCTGTGGATTGGGATGATGCAACAATCATAGTGGCAATTTTCAACAGTAGGGCCCTGAATGCTTTGTTTTGTGGGGTGAATAATGAGGAATTCAAGAAAATATCATCCACGAAAATTGCCAAGGAAGCATGGACAATTCTTGAGACCACCTATGAAGGTACCAAGGCAGTAAAGACTGTGAAGTTTCAAAGACTCACTAGTAGTTTTGAAGAAATAAGGATAGAGGAGGATGAGACATTTGATGAGTTCTATGCTAAACTTATGGATATTGTGAATTCTACCTTCAACCTTGGAGAATCTATAGCAGAATCTAAGATTGTTAGGAAAATCCTTAGGTCCTTACCTGAAAGATTCCATGGCAAGATTACTGTCATTGAAGAAGTAAAGAACATTGATCACATTCCTTTGACTGAGCTTGTAGGAAACCTTCAAACCTATGAGATGGGATTAGGCTCAATGGGAAAAGGTGAAAAGAGTAAAAACTTGGCTCTTAAGGGTATAGAGGAAGAGATTGAGGACTCTGAAGATGAAGATGAAGATGAAGATGATGATGAGGATGAGGATCTAACCTTAATAACTGATGAGATTATCAAGCTTCTTCAGTTCAGGAAAAAGGATAAGGGCAAACCTCCTAGGAAATCTAAATCCTCTAGGAAGGGCAAGAATGAGAAACCCCTCATCCAATGCCATGAGTGCAAAGGTTTTGGTCATATGAGGATAGAGTGTCCAAACTACCTCATGAAGGAAAAAACCAAGGAGTCAAAAGATAAAGGGTTGATTGCGACTTGGAGTGAAACTGAGAATGACTCTTTTGATGAGTATGTGGATGAATGTCGTCACGTTATGGCCTTTGCTGCCTTAACCGATAAGGTGATTATGGAGAGTGCTAGTGACAGTGAGGATTATTCTGATGATGAAGTATCCAAGAAGATGACCCTTCAAGAAGCCTATGATAAGCTATGCACTGAATTTATAAAATCTGAAAAGACTTCTCATCTTTATAGAAAAGAGCTTAATGAGGTAAAAACTGAAAAAGCTGATCTGTTAGTCAAACTAGATGAGACTACAAGGTTAGTTGAGACTCTTGTTGTAGAGAACACCTCATTAGAAGAGAAGGTCAAGAATCTCGAGGTTGAGCTTAGTCAAGCTAGAACTCAAATAGAGAGGATGTCTAGTGCAAAGCTTGATGAGGTATTGAGTGCTCAAAAGCCTAGTTCTGATAAGACTAGCTTAGGATATGATGTTTCCTCCGGCCCCTCCTCTTCCACGGCTTCTGAATCAAGGACTGTCTTTGTGCCTCAATTTGAGAAAGGTAATAAAGGTATGAAATTCAAAACTGTTTTGGCTAATTCTAAATCCTTTGTTAGACCTCATGTTTGTCACCATTGTGGTGTTTCTGAACACATTCGTTCTAATTACTTTAAGCTGTATCCTCATAAGCAATTGTCCAAACGGTCACAGGTTTCCTCTCAAGGACCTATACCTTTTTTTGGAGAGTTATTAAAAGTTTTGAACTTTTTAACTCAATTTCAGGAGAATTTTAATTCTTCTATGTCCTTTAGTAGACATACTAGGACATGTGCCTTTTCATCTTCATGGCCAAAGACTCGTGCTGTGTGGGTGAGAAAGGAGCCTAAAACTTAATTGTCTTTTCTGTTTATCCTTTGCTTTAATTATTTCTATCTAAAGTAGGACTCTCTTTGCTTGATTTCTTATCTGCTTTTAGAATCATGCTTTCATACATCCGCACCCTTCTATCATGCCTTCATGCATATGCATCTTTCTTTCTGCTTTCATATTGTTTGTCTGTTTTTGTTTGGTTGTTTAGTTTTTATTTTGTTTTGTTTTCAAAAAAAAAAAAAAAAATCAGAAAAATACAAAAATAGTGTGTGTTTTGTGTACATTGGTACTTGTGTACCTTGGATGGCCATTGAAACAAATTTTTCTAAATTTTGTATCTCTTGTAGCTTAGATGAGTATCTTTATGCACAACTAAGCAAGTGAGCTTTGTGGCTCTTGTTTGTGATGAGTAAGATTAAGTTGTCTCTTATACTTAACACTTATATCACTCTTTTTGACGGGAAGGACTAGAAAATTCTAAGAGAAAGACATAAATGACTATCTCACCACTGTTTCCCGCCAATCATAATATGACATCTGTATGCTTCGGCATAGCAAAAGTGCAGTGTCAATGACATTTGTGTGCTTCGGCATAGCAAAATTGGAATGTCAAATGCTTACCATCATTGGGTATTTTCTTTTCTCTCTCTTATATGCCCATGTATGATTTGCTTAAATAAAATATGCAAAGAAAATGAAAAGCAAAAAGATAAAAAATGCTTTAAATATGATTGCAAGCGTGTTTTCTAGGAGATGTGGGAGTTATAGGATGTACCTCGAAGGTGATAGTCCCCATCAAACAGTTATGATTGTGTTTGAGTTACAGTAATTTTCTCATATCTCAAATCGTCATAACATGTATACACTTATGCAATCTTGCGATATTTTTCACACACAACACGAAATATTCTTTGCTACTCTTGATATATGTGCAGGTACAATGTGATTTGGCCATCACAAATGTTTACATGTGTTAATGTATGCTCACTAAATTGTCTTGATTTGTTTTTGAAAATATAAAATTGGTTAGATTTGTTTAGTGTGTGTATGTGTGTTTTGGGATCTATGTGCTTACATTTTTTTTTGAGAGATTTGTCTTTCACATGTTTTGCATCCTTCTATTATCTTGTCATCCACAGCATCTTGTTTCATTACATTCATGCATTTTTATGGATTCTTTGTACCCCTTTGATCATCTTTATATTTCTCGGGTGAAGCTTTCTAGCTTCTTGTACCCTTTGTCAATCATGACAAAAAGGGGGAGAAATTGTGGAGCCATTGTGGTTTCTTTTTTTAAGATTCTACATGTTAGGGGGAGAAATACATTCCTTTGTAAGGGGGAGTTGTGTTTCATCTTGTTAGGAGGAGTGCTTACTTCCTTCTTCGTGTACACTGGTCTTGTGACCATGTTTACATACATTGTGCTTATCTTTGATATATATAATGATGTATGTCTTCTTCACCTACCTCTACATGTGTTGTTTCTTTTCTTTCTTTATACACATGTTTCTTATTACTTGTATGCAATCTATTATTTCTGTTTCACACAAAGATGCCTTGATGAGTTTTGTTTAAAGTGTTTCAGAAATACAGGTTGTCAAAGTCTACTTGCCATAAACTCTCTTCTTGCAAAGTTTTTTCAAGAGTTTGTGTTAGGATAGATTTTATTGTATTCAACAAGTGAATATGAGTTGAGTGATTTATGACTTCTCTCATATGTTCATTTGTTTGTTGTGGTTTTGTCACGGATTGCCAAAAGGAGAGATTGTTAAGGACATATTTTATGTAATTGGCTTATCATTTGACAAAACGCACTTTACTTGTATTTGGGTAGATCTAGGATGTATTTAATACTTCAAGAAACATGTTGTTTAAGTCTAGTATTAAAGCCATAAAGATTGGACCAAGAAACAAGTGAAGAAAAGCTGTTCATTAAAGCTGGACAGATAACTCGACACCTGCAGACAGATAGCTAGACAGCTGCTCGACACCTCTCGACAACTAGGCTATCTATCGAGCTTATTCAGCTTTTTCTTATCGCAATCCCAGCAGCTTCTCGACAACTGGTGGATCGATCGAGAAAGCTCCTGTCTCCTCGACAGCTCCTCGATAGCTTCTCGATAGCTGTATCTGTCGAAGTTTAAATCTCGACACCTCCTCGACACCTCCCGATTGATCGAGGTTACGGGAATTCAGATTTTCAGATTTGATTTTCGGCCTATGATGACATGTATGTGTAGGGTTTCTTTTCTCACAACCCTAGACCTATATAAGACTTATTTTAGAGGCCATCACATAAGAGAAAACAAGGAGAACATATGCAAAAGGTGACCGGTGCCTTATTCTCTCTGAAAGAAGCTACTGCGTCTTTGTGCCTTAGGGTTTTGTAACCAAGTGCTTCTTGATCTTCATTATTGATGAAGTGAAGAACTTTGCAGCCAACATCTTCTTCTAGTTGGTGATTTAAGTCGCGTATTGAGATCCGCGTAATTGGTTAGTCACGTACTTGGGATTCGTGCATCATCAAAGGGTGGCGTTCATATATTGAAGAGTTCAGAGGTTCTAAAGCGGTAGAAGGTTTCTGTTGTGAGTTCATCTACGGGGATTGTAAAGTCTAGGGACAAATGTTTTGTATTAGATCTGAAACTTTTTTACTATAGTGAATTGCTTTTCGGGAAGGTTTCCCTCCAGGTTTTTTACTGTGAAACTAGTTTGTTTCATTGGTTTTCTTGGGTCATCATATCTTGTCTTATTTACTTTTCCACTGCATATATTTGTGACATGATATTGATGTTTGTTTGTTTTAACAAGTTTTATTCATAATAAATCTAATTAACAGCTTGGGTTTAAAACTTGTTAATTCTATCAACCGGGGTCTAAATTTCCTAACAAGGTGTTTGATCAAACCACTATAAACCAAGAAATTCAATCTTGTAGGACCATGAAATAAATACTCTCCACATGGAATGCTAAGCTCGAGGCAAATACAAAGTATATATTCCACATTACTATGAACCGACAATGGAGGCCGTGAGATCCAACCCTTGTATCTCTCTCCCACTAGATGTTTTAAAGGAAAGGCTTTTAGTTTTAAAACATGCATAATCTAATTACACATAGCCTTGCTCTTTATACATGTGAAAACACTTAGAAAAATTCTGAATTCCCAATTTTCGATCAATCGAACGTGCCCCTCAATTAGTCGAAAAAATTAAAAAATTTGAACCTGACAATCTGCCGGGCTCGATCGATACTCGATCGCTTCTCGATCGATTGAAAAAGAACATTCGATCAATCGACTAGCAATCAGGTATCAATCGAATCAAGTAGATTGTCCGCTGTTTCACTCGATCGATCGAAAGCAATTTTCAACCGATCGAAACTCGTGAAACTTGAATATCCAGAAATCTTCTAAGGTAGTTTTCTACGGTTTTTCTTGAACAAACAACCATCATATGAACATGATAGACAAAGATTGATATCAAAATTGAATTTCATTGATGCTATAGCCTTAAAGTTCAATTTAACATACTTAAATTAACAAATTTAAACAATATCATAACATCAATATCAGTTTTTATCAAAACATAATTTCAACAACCATGCAGAAAATTAAATGCATAATCTTCTAACAACATGAAACTATAATCTCTAATTCCAAAACTCACAAAATATGTTATACAGATTCAAAATTGAAGACTGCTCTGATACCATTTGAAGGAAAAATGCATGTTTGTATCGCATACTAAACATACGTAGCGGAAAATTAACGGATCTATTTCATTCGCAATTGATAACATGTACAATGTAAATTTCAGAATATAAGAACAAGAGAGTGTACCTTTGTGTGGTGAATTTCAAAACAAAGATTAGAAGTCCTTGGGAACACTTTTAATCTTCACTCCAATTCCTAAGCATGCCGTCCCTCACGGATGCCACACCTCCACATATTGCCGCCGAGATGCAAGCGATGAAGGAGCAGATGGAGGTTATGATGAATGCCCTCAAGGGGCGGGTGTCTAGTGATCTTGACGATCTGGTCAATCGTACCGACTCGCCATTCACTGCGGCGGTCAACTCTTTCCCTTTACCACATAAGTTCCGCATGCCACAGATCGACAGTTACGACGGAGTCAAGGACCCTCTAGATCACCTGGAGACCTTCAAAACCTTGATGCACCTTCAAGGAGTAGCGGATGAAATCATGTGTAGGGCCTTCCCCACAACGTTGAAGGGTGCGGTAAGGATTTGGTTCAGCCGGTTGATGCCCAACTCCATCAGCACATTCAAGGAGCTAAGCGCTCAATTTACTACGCACTTTATTGGGGGACATAGGTACAAAAAGTCTACGGCTTGCTTGATGAGCATCAGGCAGCGCGAGGACGAAACGCTAAGATCCTACATATCCCGTTTCAATAAGGAAGCCCTCTCGATCGACGAAGCCGACGACAAGATACTTGTGGCGGCCTTCACGAATGGACTGCGAAAGGGTAAGTTTTTGTTCTCCATATACAAAAACGACCTGAAGACCATGTCAGAAGTACTTTATAGGGCCACCAAGTATATGAATGCTGAAGATGCGTTTCTGGCTCGCGAAGAAAAGCTAAAGAAAAGGGAGAGACAAGAAGATACGCGGCAGGATAAAGGACGTAAGATGGCGAGGACAGGGGAACGAAAGGATGATAGACGTTCCAAACCCCTTTTGGGTAGGTTCACAAGCTTTACCCCATTAACTGCCCCAGTCAACCAGGTCCTAATGCAAATTAAAGATGAAGAATCCCTGACTTTCCCAGGCAAGCTAAAGTCAGATCCTAACAAGAGGACTAGAGACAAGTATTGCCGATTTCACCGGGATTACGGCCACGACACGGCCGACTGTTATGACCTGAAGCAGCAGATTGAAGCTCTTATCCGACAAGGAAAATTGCAAAGGTTCATCCGTAAGGAAAGGACGGACCCCCCCCCCCCCCCAAGGAACAGGCTCCCAGACGAGAGAATGAACGTCCAAGGCAACCTATAGGAGATATACGAATGATCGTAAGGGGCACGGCAGCCGCCGGGTCGTCCAAGAAGGCTAGAAAAACTTACCTCAGGATGGTACATAGCGTCCAATTAACAGGATCCGTACCAAAGATAGCACGAATCGACAATCCAATCATTGGGTTCTCAGAAGAGGATGCCCGGAGGTTACACCATCCACATGACGATGCGATTGTGGTCAGCTTGCAAGTGGGAGACTACAACATACACCGGGTTCTGGTCGACAATGGCAGCTCGGTAGATATCATGTATTACCCGGCCTTCCAGCAGATGAGAATCGACAGAGAACAGCTGATCCCGGTGAATGCCCCTCTCGTAGGTTTCGGAGGGACGAGAGTGTTCCCCCTTGGTGCTATCACATTGGTAGTAACCATAGGCGATTACCCCCAACAAATTACTAAGGACGTGACATTCCTCGTAGTCGATTGCTCGTCCGCTTACAATGCTATTATAGGACGACTTACTCTTAACTCTTGGAAGGCGGCAACTTCGACCTACCACTTAATGATCAAGTTCCCTATAGAGTACGGAGTAGGAGAACTGCGTGGAAATCAGGTGGCAGCGCGAGAGTGTTACGTTGCCATGTTAGAAATGGAGGACCAACAACAAGCAATGTGCATAAGAGAACAACGGGTGGTAGCAGAGCCAATTGAGGAACTAGAAGAGCTAATCCTTGACGAATCAAGACTCGAACGGATGACAAGAATGGGGACGATGGCCAGCCAGCCGATACGTCAAGCCCTAGCAGCGTTCCTCCGAATGAACCAAGACGTGTTCGCCTGGAGCCACGAGGACATGCCAGGGATTGATCCCTCAGTCATAGTCCACAGGTTGAACGTGAACCCCGCATCCTCACCTGTCCGACAGAAAAAGCTAGTGTTCGCTCAGGAGCGGGACAAAGCAATAGCAGAAGAGGTACGGAAGCTAATGGAGGCAGATTTCATTCGAGAAGTCTACTATCCAGATTGGTTAGCAAACGTGGTCATGGTTAAAAAGGCAAATGGAAAGTGGTGAATGTGTGTCGACTTCACGGACCTCAATAAGGCGAGCCCGAAAGACAGCTACCCGCTCCCTCGGATAGATACCTTGGTGGATTCTACAGCAAGGCACCAGCTCCTGAGCTTCATGGACGCCTTTTTGGGGTATAATCAAATCAAGATGGAGGAGGCCGATCAAGAGAAAACCTCCTTTATCAGAAGCCAAGGACTTTTTTGCTACAAGGTGATGCCGTTTGGGCTCAAGAATGCAGGAGCGACGTACCAGAGATTGATGAACAAAATGTTCGCGCACCAGATTGGAAGGAACGTACAAGTTTATGTTGATGACATGTTGGTGAAGAGCCTGCACGAAGTTGATCACTTAGACGACCTCCGGGAGACGTTCGACACACTTCGATCATATAACATGAAGCTGAATCCGAATAAATGCGCTTTCGGAGTGACGGTAGGGAAATTCTTGGGCTTCATGGTGTCCCAAAGAGGTATAGAAGTAAACCCAGAGAAAATACGGGCCATAATGGAGTTGAAACCCCCGAGGACGGTCAAGGAGGTTCAAAGCTTAAATGGCAAAATTGCAGCCCTGAACAGGTTCGTCTCGAAGGCAACGGACAAATGTCTACCTTTCTTTCGCACTCTAAGAAAATCCTTCGAGTGGACGGACGAATGCTAGACAGCCTTCGAAAATTTGAAGGAATACATTTCATCCCCGCCATTGCTCAGCCCGTCCAAACCAGGAGATGAGCTTTACCTCTATTTGGCAGTCTTGCAAGCAGCGGTGAGTGCGGCCTTAGTACGGGAAGAAGATGGGTCTCAAAAGCTCGTTTATTTTATAAGCCGCGCGTTCCGAGGGGCAGAAGAAAGGTACCCCAAAATGGAGAAAATGGCCTTCGCACTGGTAACTGCCGCACGTAAACTTAAGCCATACTTTCAGGCACATACTATCATAGTCTTGACGGATCGGCCCCTAAAAAAAGCAATGAGTAGCCCCGAGGCTGCAGGACGGATGGCTTTATGGGCGGTAGAGCTGAGTGAATACGATATACAGTACCGCCCGCGAACTGCAATGAAAGGACAAGCCGTGGCTGATTTCATCGCCGAATTTACCTACCCGGAAGACTAGGGGGCAGAAATCATGGCACAATGGAGCATCCACACGGATGGATCTTCCAACAGGCGAGCCGGAGGGGCTGGTGTGGACATCCAAACCCCGGAGGGAGACAAGATTGAGTGCATGATCCGACTAGATTTCCCCACAACCAATAACGAGGCTGAATATGAAGCACTGGTGGCTGGCCTAGACCTCGCGAAGGCAGCAGGAGCTGAAAACGTAGTCTTGTACTGCGACTCCCAGGTGATAACAAGTCAGATTAATGGCGGCTATGAATGTAAGAACGAAAGGATGAAGAGGTACCTAGAAGAGGTGAAGTGTCGGATCAACAACCTCGAAGTCAGATTCGTTCAAGTCCCAAGGGAGGAAAACGAATGTGCGGATCGTCTAGCAAAAGCTGCCTCAGCAGAATTTATGCATGTCCCCGAACAGGTATTATCTTTTGTTCAAGTCTCCTCACTTATTGATGACGGAACAAGTGTGCAGGAAGTGAATTCTGAGAATAATTGGACTACGCCACTGATATCCTATCTGAGAACTGGCACGTTACCAAACGAAAAAGATGCTTTTAGGAAGTTGAAGGTCCAAGTCTCGCGATTTGTGCTAATAAAAGATGTATTGTACAAAAGAGGATTCTCTTGACCGTACCTAAGGTGTTTAAGCCATGAGGAAGCATCGTACGTAATGAGAGAAATCCACGAAGGAATGTGCGGCAACCACTCGGGGGCACGATCATTAGTACACAAGTTGATCCGGGCGGGTTACTACTGGCCCACAATGCTGAGGGATGCGCTGGCTTATGTCAAGATCTGCGACAAGTGCCAGAGGTTCAGCAATCTCATCCGACAACCGTCCGAAGAATTAACTCCTATAACGGCTCCTTGGCCATTTGCGCAGTGGGGACTGGATATCATGGGCCCATTCCCAATGGCAATTAGGCAATTGAAATTCATGGTAGTTGGTATCGACTATTTTACCAAGTGGGTAGAGGCAGAAGCTCTTGCCACCATCACGGAAAAGAACATTCGAAGCTTTGTTTGGAGAAATATCATCTGCAGGTACGGGATACCAAGAGTGCTCGTCTCGGACAACGGAAAACAGTTCGATAACAGCAGATTCAGGGAATTCTGCTCGGAGCTAGGGATCAAGAATCACTATTCTTCGCCGGCACACCCACAGGCCAATGGGCAAGTTGAGGTCACGAACCGATCCTTGCTCAAGATTATCAAGACCCGGCTCGAGGGGGCAAAAGGCATCTGGCCAGAAGAGCTACCGAGCGTTTTATGGGCATACCGAACTACAGTAAGAACCCCCACAGGGGAAATGCCCTTTCGACTAGCATATGGAAGCGACGCTGTTATCCCAGCAGAAGTAGGACTCACAAGCTACCGTGTGGAAAACTATGACGAGCATAAGAACGAAGAGGCTATGCGCCTTCAGCTCGACCTAGTAGACGAAGTGCGGGCGACGGCGGAACAAAGGTTGGCGCGATATCAGAATCTCATGGCGAAGCACTACAACTCCAAAGTCAGGCATAGAGACTTTCAGGTAGGAGATCTTGTATTGCGGAAAGTGATGGGCGCTACTAGAGATCCTTCACAAGGTAAGCTCGGCCCCAACTGGGAAGGACCTTACAGGATTACATCATGGCAGCGGAAGGGCACCTACCACCTGGAGACGCTCGACGGTAGAAAGCTAGAGCACCCATGGAACACGGAGCACCTTCGGAAGTACTACGGGTGAATGAAAAGCAGTGACGGATCTCCAGATCCCCAATTTATTTAGTTTTTTTTTCTACAATTACTAGTTTTACTTAAACAATTTCTACAATACTTTACGTACCTTTTTAAGCCCAAGGGGGCAGGTACTTTTTTACTAGCTTATGTTTTTGTTTTCTTTAAATAAATTAGAGGAATATTCAGACTACTATGCTTTTCTACTTACAATTTCTACTGAAAGTCCACGAAATGGACGGATCGTCCCAAGCGGATGAAAACAAAGTCCAAAAAACTGGACGGATATAAACTAAAAGTCCACGAAAATGGACGGATCGTCCCAAGCGGATGAAAAACTGAAGTCCACAAAAACGACGGATCATCCCAATTGGATGAAAGCCTTAAGTCCAGAAATTGGACGGGTATAAACTAAAAGTCCACAATTTGGACGGATCATCACAATAGGACGAATGCCCAAATCCACAAAGTGGACGGACGCCCTAGACGGGTAAAAATCCACAAGTCCATAAAGTGGACGGACTCCCTAGACGGGTAAAAATCCACAAGTCCACAAAGTGGACGGACTCCCTAGACGGTTAAAAATCCACAAGTCCACAAAGTGGACGGGCACCAAGACGGAAAAGTTAGTCCACAAAGTGGACGGACCCACTAAGGGTTAAAAGTTAGTCCACAAAGTGGACGGACCCACTAAGGAATAAAAGTATCACAAAGTGGATGGACCTTTAATGGTTACAATTATAAAGTCCGCAAAGTAGACGGACTCCCTAGACGGTGAAAAATCCTCAAATCCCCAAAGTGGACGGACCACTTAATATTTAAAAATTAACAAATCCACAAAAGTGGACGGATACTCTAAAAGCTGAAAACTTCGTTCCAAAGGTGGACGGACACCTTAGAGGTTTGAAAATGATAATCCATGTAGTGGACGAATACCCTTGATGGTAAAAATTTGGCATAGTCCACAATGAGGACGGACAAAGGGCTGAAAACAAGTCCACAAAGTGGACGAATCCCTAAATGTAAAATTCATCAACAATGCAGACGGATCCATTATGAGCGGGCAAGTAACAAAACAAAGTGAACGGAGGAGATTCACAAACAAAGCCACGAATAAATATTAAATAAACCATTGAAGAAAATGTTTACATAACATATATGACGGATAAAACTGTTTTCCAACAATAAACAGTACAAAAAATAATAATAATAAATAAATAAATACAACTATTTAGGAGCTGGAGCCTCCGTCGGTTGTTCAACAATGATGACGGGCTGATGGTCTCCCTCATTTACATGTTTGGATTGAATGATTTCAACTTGGGCAGACTCCCCGTCGCCGATAAGTCCATCGTCAGCAAAAAGGTCGTCAGTATCCTCCGAAGCGACGGGCATGACGGAGGCTTGAGCTTGGTCACCCACTTTGATATTTGAGACATCGAGGTCGGGATTGGCTTTCTTCACCTGACGGAGGGCGTCATCAAAACCCTCCAAGAAGGAGTCACCCAACTCAGACAGAAGGGCGTCGGAGTCGCGATATTCACGGATCACTAACTCCTTAGCCTGACGGAGCCCATCCTTCAGGTCTTGAATCTCTTGGTCCTTCGCCCCAAGGGTCTTCTTCGCCTCCTCCATACTTTGCTCGAGTTCTTTTCTCAACCGCTCGGAAAGTTCAAACTTTTTCTCCATTTTTGTTTTCCAACCCCGTAGTTGGTTCAGCTCATCCTCCGGCTGCTGAGACTTCGTCCGTACACGTTCCAGGGTCGCCTCGTGCTTGAGACACCGTCCCATCAATCCTTTCATCATCACCATTGCCTAAGAACGCAAGTGCAAAAAAGGAGGTTAGCTTGAAGGCATAACTGATAAAACAGACAAGGAAAGAAGACGGACCCATATATGACGGGTAGGATACCTAGGCAATAGCAAAAAGGGCCGACTCCCCCATGGCTTTCGTGGAGTGGTTCCCCAAGTCTTCGTAATCCTCCGTCGAAATTATGGACGAGATCTTCTCTAAGGCATGTTTAGAATCCTCACGAAGGAGGACGGACGCTTTCTCCTGATTAGACGGAGCCTTCATTAAGCCTTTGCCTGCCCTGTGCTTCGGTGGAGGATCCGTCTTCTAGACATCAGCCATTAGCCCTAAGACGGGTTCCAAAGGAACTCTTTGTTTCTTGGCCGGACGGTCTCCCTTCAGCAGAAGTTTTCTTTTGGAGGACGGGTTAGTTGTAACCGTCGCCACTGGTGCCTCGTCACCAGACTCTTTTTTCTTTGCTGCTTGCGACCTAATCAGTGCTCTCCCTTTGGCGTCGTCCATTTCTAAAAAAGAGAGAGAACGGGTAAAAATAACTGATAAAAAATGGAGACCGTTCAAATAAAATGAAGATGACGGACTCACGTTTGCGTTTTTTTTCTTCATACTTTATGGCTGCTGGTGTAGGCTCGGGTCCGTCGCAGTACCAGTGAATGGTGTTGAGGTTGACTAGTTTTACCCAAGCCCTTTCTTTAGCCTGAGTCTTTGCAAAAATCTTCTCAAGAAAACTAAACTCCTCAAGATTAACTTGTGGTCGCCGTCTAACTGCAAAGAAGAACGGTCAAAATTCCTAAGAAGAAGCAAGTAATAAATTGAACGGCTGTAAAAAAAATAAAATAAAAATAAAATTGTTAGGACGGGTTCATACTGGACGGGTTCAATATGCCCCAAGTTGTGTCGACGGGCATGTGATCCGTCTCCCCTGGGCGACACATCTAGTTGTCACATTCTAAGAAGAAGTACCGGCTCTTCTAATCCCTATTGGAGTCAGGTGTTTCGTATATGACTTTCAACAACGGACTCCTAGGTACAAAGCTGTACATCCCCCTTGACCTGTCAATCTCATCCGGACGGTAGCAGTGAAGGAATTCCCTCACCGTCAGACTTCTGGCACCGCCGGACATGGCACCATACAGGATCTCCATTGCTATAAAGACCCTCCAAGCGTTCGGTGACACTTGGTTGACGGATAGGCCCAAACATTTGAGAAGCTCACGATGGAGGGAGCTTAAAGGGAACCTAAGCCCCGCCTTCAGCATCTGTTCGTACACTCCGACACCGTCTACCCCTTTGTAGTAGCATTTCTCAAACTTATAGGGCAGACGGATGGGGATGTTACTAGGAATTTGATAAATATCCCTAAGTGTTTTGAAGTGATTCTCCTTGATAGTAGACACGAAATTATTCACCGTCCACTCCGGCAACATGATGAACTCCCTAAGTCCATCAGCACCCACGACGGATCTTATTGTTCGCTCCTCACCGTTATCAGAAACCTCTTCTTGGTCAACCATCTCCATATCCTCATTTTTTGAGGACGAGAAAGAGGCAGACGGGGTCCTCTCTTCATCTAGACTCTCTGAGTCTCTATGACCGGACGGATATACTCCCTCGTAATCCACCCCGTCACGGATGAATGACTGGTTACTCGACGCACTAGACATCTCCTACATGTGACGAAAAAACCTAAGACTCAGACGGATCTAGAAATTGTGACGGGTGTATAGAGTTCAGGATATTAAATTACTTAAAATAAAGGCGCCATATTTACAGTATTCACGGATAGAAAATACTTACCGATTTTTGAATGGACGGAGAGAATAGTTGATGACGAATGTATCTAGCTGAACGAGGAGGTGTCTGACGATGATGACGGATGGCGCTCTGACAATAATGACGGTTGGTGCTCTGACAAGATACTTTCGCTGAAAATGAAGAAATGAAGGGGATAAACCCCAGTATTTATAAAGGGAGTGCACGGAACACGAAGCGACGCTTCGATCCGAGATAAAAACCAATCAAAGTGCGACACGTGTCATGCGCTATAATGGCTTCCGGACAACCTGTCAAGCATTTGCGCAAGATGACGGCGTCTTCGCTGAGACCGTCGACCCCACTGATCTTGGATCTGTCTGGCCATTCATGATAGGGCCGTCTCCCACTTAAGCTTCACCGTCACCCCACTGGTCCTTTCCCATAACTATGACGGACCTGTAGGGTGAAGGGGGCAACTGATGGGGGTCAGAATGAAGCTTGTCAAGGCCTGTAAGTGGGCCTGACGGATCCATATTTCTGGGCCGATAGAGGGCAAGCCCAACCTGTCCAGAGGTCCGAAATAGCAAAAACCTTTAATGGAAAATACTTATAAGACAAGTATTTGATCGCCATGGAATCCTAAGGGGAAAAGAGTCCTAAAACGATAAGGATCCCGAAGGATACGTGCGGATCTTTTCTATAAGGAAAGATCTTGCAAATCACGATTGGGACTATTCTAAGTAGAGTCCTATAAGGAAAAGACTTCTACGCCAAGTATAAGAGGTCAACCCTCTACTACTATAAAAGGAGGAATACCTTCACAAATCGAGGTACGCATAATTTACCCTCTCTAGCACTCTAGAGTTGTGAGAATAAGATTCTAACTTGACCTTCGGAGGGTATTTGGCCGGCACCACACCGGTGCTCTCTGTTAGGTCTCTTCTGTTTTCAGTGTGCAGATATTCTTTTGAGCGTTTGAAGATCGTGTAGCTCACTGGTGATTTTCCCGGCATCATCATATATATATATATTTCGTTCAATTTATAATTTTAAAATATACTTTAAAAATATAACCTCGGGCCTTGGAGGACTAAGAAAATATATGAAAAACTTGTGCAGCAAAAAGGAACATGCTTCTGGACAAAAGAATAATCTATGAAATCAGGAAACATCAAACATTGGATAATTTGGATCGAAATCAATAAAATAGAGAAAAAGCTAAGGTTTGTATGATGAAACTATTTTAAATACTATATGAATTCTTAATCGAGATGCAATAAATGGACATTTACTACAATTTTTTTTTATATAAGGTAGAAATTCTATTTTAACTTAATTTAAGTGTATATGTATGTGCATTTCACTTCTAGAGACTTGAACACTGAACGACATGTAAAATATGCACATCTACCCCCCCCCCCCACACACACACACACATATATATATATATATATATATGTAAGGAGCAGATTTGGATCCCTAGCCCAAAAGATGGATGGACTTAGGCCCAAGAAGCCCAAAACAATGAATATGTAGAGAGTGGGTTGGAAAACTAGGCTCCAATGAGTTGGATATCAATTATAATAGGTACAGATGACAATAAAGTAAGAACAAATACGTTTATCCAAAGAAAATTGTCCTCGGCTCAGTCCGAGGAGATCAGTTCTTGTATATGTTCTTGAAAATGGTTACAGATGCAATTCTTATTGCTACAGTGATTTTTCAATTGATTCTGCGATCCCCCCTCCATGGAGGGTCTCTAGCATTATATAGTTCTCTTTAGACGATCTTGGCCCTCCACTTGTTGACCATCTAAGCCACTACTTGAGTGCTTGTCTCATCAGACACCCTCTCAAGCCCTCTATGAATTGGGGCAGCCAAAGCAGCACAGTTCAGGGGTTTTCTCCACATTAATGCAGCCAGAAAGTTAGCTGCAGAGCATTTAATGCGGTGGTAGCTTTCCTCTGTCCTATTCCTTCTTGATTCTTATCCTTATCCATGGAACGATCCGGAATGTTGGCTCTGATGGCCGACTACATCTTCCGACCTCGGCTGTGCTCAGCCGAGGTGACTTTACTCCTCGGACCCCTTCCTGGGCGATCATGACCAGATCTTACCTTTTACCTACTATCACAGATTCTTATGACAGTGCTTGCCTGTCCTCGGATTGGGCCCCAGCCGAATACATATGTAGATATGTACTCCTGGGCCTTTCACCCCCACAATATATATATATATATATTTTAAATTTCTCATACCGAACGACATGTAGAATTTATATCCAAATTTAAACTATGACCATCAAGAATGCAATAATTTTTTACGAGGCTTGATAGAAATTTTCAATTTTAAGAAAAATGCCTAGCATTTTGTTGGAAGTTGTTGGGTGGAGGCCTAGTGGGCCGAGTCTTGCATCTTGTTAGAGGCGGATGCTAGGTTGGGTTGAGTCTCAATTGACCCGTTAGCACTGGGTTGCCATTTGATGGGGTGGGATTGTTGGGCGGAGGCCTATTGGGCTTGAAACTTGCAACCTCCAATGTAATTTGGCTATACCATTCAAGTAAAAGAACCGCAAACAATATAAATACTTATAAATAACAAAATCTTTTCCAAATAAACCTTTTACAATGTACCCAAATTTGAGAGACACTATATGTTGAACAGTTAGTAAGCAAAAACCATAAATCATTGGAATATATTAAGAACCACAAAAAAATTTGAATTTCTAAAGAAAGGAAAAGCAAAGTAATTAGATGGCGTTAAATATTGTTAGAAATTTAGAATTATTGTTAAATGATTGAATTTACCATTTTTTAATAATTTAAACTTTTGAAATAATTGACAATTTATTTAGTTAGAATTATAATTAAATGATTAAATTCACCATTTACTAATAACTTAAACTTTTGGAACAATTAGTAATTTATTAAGTTAGAATTATAGTTAAATGATTAAATTCACCTTTTACTAATAATTTAAACTTTTGAAACAATTTATAATTTATTATGGTACCAGAACATGCTATACTCCCCTGCCATCCCCTCAACAACCAAGACAGTCCGCCAAATCTGTACAGGCTGGATCAACACCTCACCAAATCTGTAGTACATTATGAATATAATTCAAAGTTTTCATTGACATGTCCAAACTCATAACTCATGAGTTGTGAAAACCACGTTTTTACTCACAACATGATAAACTCACGCTCTGTGAATTTCTACATTTTCACCTAACTCATTAACCTTTTGTCTTATAATATTCTCTTTCTCCACTCCTCATTTCCCCCTCTACCTTAACCAAAAATATTGCCAATCCATTTTTTCCACGAATTGATTTACTATTAAAGTGCACTCGTTCATGTCCAGACCACCAAGCTGTAGGCAGCACCGATGGACTTGGCAAACAGTTCCGAGCCATCTACAAAGAGCATGGCAGCGAGTCAAAGGAGATCTACAATATCCAATTATACTGGCTTTTGGGATGTTTCTGAAAAATTATTTTGATATTATTTTAATCCTCAACTTTTACATCATGCACAATTTGAAACAAATTGGTTTGATGTGTGTCAAAATAGTATGTTAAAATTTACAAGCTAAACAAGAAATCTCAGATCAAGAAAGAAAATTGTAGAAAGTTCAAGAAAGCTTGAGAAACAAAGAGAGAAAATTCAGAGAGAAGAAAGAAAATTCTTATTGCTCTGAGTATATGAATTACAGAATCTACCTAATATACATACCAAGCTTGTATTTATATAGCAGTTACAAATCAGAAATGCGCGGGAAAAACTCTAACCAACTCCTAACAAATTTTATAATAAAGCTCCTCCAATAAAATTAAGCCAAGTGTCACTCCCTCTAACTACTTAACTAACCAACTTCACTCACGTGCAGTGCACATGTCATTTAGCTACTCAATGCTTCAAGTAGCCTCTTCAGCCACACCTTAAGCCTCTTCTGATGCTTTATCTGTGCACTACTTGTCTTCAAATGTATTATTGGATAACCTCCATACAAAATGAATCTTCCCTTTATATCTCTGTAACTGACTACCCTTGCTACCCTAACAGAATGTTAGTTATTTCCCTCCTTAACTAACCCCTTTAACTAACTCATACAACCCCATATGACACACACGTGTGCCAACTGCTACAAAACACTATCTGCTATACAATGCAATACAACACAAGTGTATGCTATCTGCTATACAATATAATTCAATACAACACAAATGCATGCAAGGTTCCTAACATTACCCCTCCCATTCAAAGCACCTTGCCCATAAGGTGAGGGAAGGCAAGCTGCAACTGATGCAAGGACTCCCAAGTAGCTTCAGCAGATGAAAAACCCAACCATTAAACCAAAACTTCAATAATGACCCGAGATCTCAAAGCTTTTGTCCTAGTCTTCAACACAGCAATAGGCTCTGAGAGTACCTATCCTAACTCATCAACAGGTGGTAAGGTAGGAATAGGTGTAACATGCTGTCCTAGCTTCGTCTTTAATCAAGAAACATGAAACACAGGGTAAATTCTTGATTCAGAAGGAAGATCCAGCTTATATGAAACATGACCAATCTTCTGTAAGACTTGGAATGGACCAAAATACCTTGGTGAGAGCTTCCACCTCCCCTTGGAAGCCAAAGTCTGCTGTCTGTAGGGCTACAATCTTAGAAAAACCCAATCTCTAACTTCAAATGATCTATCTTGCTGGTGTTTATTTGCCTGAAACTTCATTCTATCTTGTGCAGTAGCCAAATGACCCTTCAAGGTGTCCAACATAGCTTGTCTCTGACATAATAGTGAATCCAAGGCATCCACCCTAGTAGTAACAGGGATATAAGCTTGTAGCTTTGGGGCAGGAAAACCATACAAGGCCTCAAAGGGAGACAACTTCAACCTAGTGTGAAAGGAAGTGTTGAACCAAAATTCAGCCAAAGGAAGCCAGGTTGCCCACTGATGTGGTTTGTCACTGGTGAAAGCCCTCAAATATTGTTCTAAGCTCTTGTTAACAATCTCAGTTTGCCCATCTAATTGAGGATGATATGCTGAGGACATAGCCAAGTCAGTTCCCAGTAGCCTAAATAATTCAGACCAAAATAAAGAGGTGAAGGTAGCATCCCTGTCACTAACTATAGATGTAGGCATACCATGGAGCTTGAAAACATGTTGCATATAAAGAGAAGCAATCTTGGCTGCATTATAAGGATGGGAAACTGGAACAAAGTGGGCATATTTAGTTAATCTGTCCACAACTACCAAAATCACCTCATACCCCATGGACTTAGGAAGACCTTCTATAAAATCCAAGTTCACATCTGTCCAAGGAGTGGTGGGAATTGACAGTGGCTGAAGCAGCCTAGCTGGGGAAGTAGTATCAGATTTAATCCTCTGACATACATCACAGTCCCTCACAAACTTCTTGAGATCAGACTTCATTCCAGGCCAATAAAATTCCTTCTTAGCTCGTTGATAAGATTTCAAGAATCTTGAGTGACCAGCCAAGGAACTGCTGTGGACATGATGCAAAAACTGAGATTTGAGAGAACAATGTGGACTTATATAAAACTTACCCTTGTAAAACAATAACCCATTCTGGAAGGTGAATCCCTTAGGTGGATTTTCAGCTTGAATAGAAGCAATAATGTTCTAAATAGAGGCATCTTGTGAATAACTATTTCTCAATAAGGACAGCCAGGTAGGGTCAGGGACTGAAAGCAGGAACAAGCAACTAGTCTTGGAATTAGAAACATAACCTGACCACTCAGAATTGAAATCAAGATTCCTTGATATAGCATTAGCCACTCTATTGTCACTACCCTTTTTATATTCCACCACAAAGGCATATCCCAACAATTTAGCTAGCCATTTCTGCTGAGGTGGAGTAGCAATTCTTTGTTCCAAAAAAAACTTTAAACTCTGGTGATCAGTCCTAACCATAAAGGGTTTACCAAGCAAATAGGATCTCCACTTCTTGACTGCAGTAGCCAAAGCCAGTAACTCAATCTCATAAGTGGACAAATGAAGATTCTTCCCTTTCAAAGCCTAACTATGAAATGCAATTGGTCTCTGATCTTGCATTAACACAGCTCCTAAACCACAACCAGATGCATCACACTCTATAACAAATGGTCGAGAAAAGTCTGGAAGGGCTAGCACAGAAGGCTTAGTCACAGCCTCTTTCAGCTTGGTGAATGTTGCCAAAGCCTTGTCATTCCAATGACATGAATCTTTTCGAAGAAGGTCAGTTAAAGGCTGAGCAATTGAGCCATAACCCTTAATGAACTTCCTATAATATCCTATCAAACCTAGAAAACCCCTTAAAGCCTTCATAGTTTCTAGAATTGGCCACTGAAGTATTGCAGAAATTTTCTTAGGTTCAGCCTTAACACCCTCTCCAAAGATTATATGGCCCAAATATTCCACTTCAGAACACCCAAAAACACATTTAGACTGCTTAGCATAAAGTTGATAAGAAAGCAAGACCCCTAAAACAGTCCTTAAATGAGAAACATGATCATCCATGCAATGGCTGAAAACAAGGATGTCATCAAAGAATACTAGGACAATTTTTCTCAAATAAGGTCTAAAAATAGAATTCATCAATGCTTGAAATGTGGATGGGGCATTAGTCAGCCCAAAGGGCATGACTAGGAACTCATAGTGTCCTTCATGAGTTCTAAAGGCAGTCTTGGGCACATCCTCACTCTTCATTCTAATTTGATAATAACCTGACCTTAAATCAAGTTTAGAGAAAATGGAATCACCTGCTAGTTCATCCAACAATTCATCTACTACTGGAATTGGAAACTTGTCCTTAATGGTTGCCTTATTTAAAGCCCTATAGTCAATACACATCCTCTAACTATCATCAGCCTTCCTTACAAGCAAAACATGTGAAGAAAATGGACTTTTACTAGGCTGAATATAACCCACTTCTAACAATTCATTCACAATTTCTCAATTTCAAATTTTTAAAGTAACGATACATGTAAGGTCTTTCCTCATGACCCTTGACAGGTGGTAAACCAGTAGGGACAGTAAAAACCTTTGAAAATTCCACCAACAAACTAGCAAGCACATCAAACAATTGAGACTGAGCAGGGGTGGCAACAGCTGCAGAAGATGCTGAGATATGCAACACTAGGCCTTTCCTTTCTGAACCACTAATAAATCTCTCAGCTTCTGCACTTTGTGATATGCTTCATCTACCTCTAAGGTTTCCTTGGTGAAACGCTTCACATATGACCTCAGTGTCTCCTTCTCTCTTTGCCTGATGGTGAGCAGGTGGTCCGCTGGTCTTTACGAGCGTTGTCCACCGATGAAATGGCATAAAAAGGAGTTGCCCAATTGCTCGAAATTGTCGATGGACAACGTTGGTAGCTTAGTGAACCACTCCTGTGCTGCCCCTTTGAGAGTGGTAGGGAAGGAACGGCACAGTATCTCGTCAAAGGGCTATTGAAGACATAGAGTTATCTTGAAGGTGTTGAGGTGGTCCAGAGGGTCTTTCAAACCGTTGAACAACTCAAGCTGCGAGAGATGAAACTTCGAAGGCACTGGGCATTCCAGGACCGCTGTTGTAAAGGGCGAGTCTGTCCTCCTGACCATCCTGTCTAAGCTCCGATCTGTTTTTTCCCTTATTGCACTTTTCAGCTTGTCCATTTCCCTTCTCATTTCCCTGAGGAGGTCTGAGTTCGCTCCCTTCGGAGTAGTTGGTCGTCGGTGGCCGTTCCTTCTTTGGTTGTCTCCTTCGTCATTCTCATGGGTCCCAAAACAATTATCTCCTTGCTGAAGCTGCAACCTCATCTCCTGGTTCTGTCTCATGAGTTCCTCTACGCTGGCTGTGAGTGTTTGGATTTGCAAGGCTAGTGCTGCAGAATCTTGGGGCGTGCCGGACTCCATTTGGACTTTAGAGTTTGAATGGAACTATGCTCTCGAACCTAAGTATGAAATTATCGTTCCCACAGACGGCGCCAAACTGATGATGCTGAGATCGTCAGTCAAGTAGGTTCGTCCAAATAGGTCAGCACAAGCTTCGTCTCTATACCTGCAAGATTAAGAATGAAATCCTCTTTGAGTGGTCACCAGTGTGGTGCCGGCCACGGAGTCTCCGATGGTAAAGTCAGCGACTATAAATGGCAACGACTATAAATGGCAGAAAGGGCTTATAAGAACTAGAGTGAATAAAGTTTCTCAGCGTATGTGTATGTATGTACCTTATTTAGTTGTGAAATGTGTCTTATATACATCCTCCTCCTTTCTAATCGTTGTACCGTATTCATGGTGGTATAATTGCTTCTTTTGTAATGCCTCTGGGCGCATTCAATGTAGGCTTTGATGGGTCTCCAACGGTCTTCTTGGCCGATTTGTAACCGTCCGAGGCATTGAATGCTCCTCTTTATGGCGTTTCTACCATCGTCAGTGCTGGGAAGGGATGGACGATGGCACTTGATGGGCTCGTCTGGGCAATGATATTTATTGGGCCTATCAGTTATGTTATCAATTATTACAAGCACTCATCGCCAATAAATCCTCCCAAAGAAAAGTGTGGGGGTTGTCGCTTGTTGAACACAGTGTGACTTGTGTAGACATTAAGGTGATGTGTATGTGAATAAGTCTTTTTATTTATTTTTCCATTTTTTAAGAGTTGCCACAAACCATGAAAATTTTAAGGTGTGCTTGATCTAATTTATTTTATTACTTAGTAGCTAATGGATTTTCCTAAAACATGGATTTGGGAATTAGGTTACCTGTGGAGAAGGTGTTAGCTATAGGTACCCCACAACACTTATCCTAAGGGATTGTAAACACAAAATCTCAAGTTTGAAAATCAAACAATTGAATATGTTTCACAAGTGTAAATCTGTATTGATGAATTTGCATGTACAATTCTCTATATTTAGATTCTAATACAATAGAATAATCCTCTAATTCGATCTCTTTAGAAAAGTCTTCAATTCAAGTATTATGTTGATGTAATCTTGACTCGAACACAAGATGTCCTCCACTTGGATTGGAAAATGGATCAAAAGATCTTCGAAATGAAATTGGGATGAATCTCTAGCTGTGTGCTTGTTAGAGATTTCTTATTATTTGTGTTCTTCGACTGTTCTTGATCTTCTAAGATTTGTGGTGAAAGTTCTTTAGGGTTTTAGAGCTTGCATCCGATGAAGTTTCGATGAATCAAAGTCTTTGAAGTTTCTAGAGGCATTGAAGCTTGATTCCAGTAGAACTTTGAGACTTGTAAGAATGATTTGGATGAATGTTTTTCGAATGTTCTTTGTCTTTGAAGATTTGTAGTGGAAGTTCTTTGGGGCTTTAGAGGCTTGGATTCATAGGGCTTCACTAATTTGTAGTCCCTTGGTGTTTATGGGGGGGTTTTTGAGCTTGATTCCAATGAATTTTGAGATCTAGAAGGATGACTTGAATGAATTTGCTTCAAATGTTCTTCGTATTCGAAAGTTGAAGTTCTTGAAGTTCTTGGAGGTTTTGGAGCTTGATTCCAGTAGAGATTTGAGACTTCTGAGTGTGTCTCCATCTGTCCCTATAAGACTGAGAAGGGTTTCTATTTATAGGAGTCTTGGGGAGGCGTGATGACACGTGATTGGCTATTATTAATGACATGTGTCATAATTTAAATGGAGGGACTTAATATCTTGTTCTTGATTAGACATGGCATTATTTGATTAGCCATAGTGCTTTAATTTAAACTGCTTATGTCATTTAAATTAACACGTGCTAACGTTTGATTGGTTCTCAAATATTCTTTGTAATTTTTATTCTTTGACACTTGGAATATTGTTATTGACTTCTGAATAATAATAGTGGAACTCACTAAGTAGCACGTGGCACTTTGTGATTGGTTGCAAAATAACTAAAAAATTTTCATTTGGAAATCCGTGGACATGTGAGCATGTGAATATATACAAGCTATTCTATGAAATGGCATGTGAAATGTATGAACATGTGAGCAAATATGAATATATACAAGCTATCCTAAGGAATGACATGTTAAATTCATGAACATGTGAGCATGTGAATATGTACAATCATAGGGAATAACATCTTAAATGCATGAATTTGTGAGTAAGCGAATATTTGTGAGCTACCCTAAGAAATGACATGTTAAATGCCAAATATTTGAGTGTGTGAATATGTACAACTATCCTAGGAAATAAGAGAGTATGAGTACAATATAGCATATATGCACTAAAGGAAATATGGAGTCAAGTATGGCCTTCCTCCCTTTTTTAAAGAGACTAAATAAATCTCCAATTTAAATACTCATTTAAAATAATAACAACAAAATTAAATGTTAGCTTCTTCTCCAAAAAAAAAAAAAAAAAAAAAAAAAGAAAGAAAGAAAGAAAGAAAGAAAGAAAGTAAAATGTTAGCTTTTGGAGGGGAGAGGGGGTGGAATTGTTTGGCTTAATTGTGTGGTCCATAGGCTTAATGAATTTAAGCCATGGGCTAAGCAATATTTGAGGGTTTTTTTTTTTTTTTTTTTTTTTTTTTTGTTGTTGTTGTTGTTGTTGTTGTTGAGAAAAAGGCTTTATTTTTGAAAGTGAGGATTTTTTTAAAATGAAAAATCTCATGAGGTTTTAGTGAAAATTTTGTCTTATAGGGCTTTTGGTGAAAATTATCATGAGTTTTGTTTTGGAAATTCCCTAAAAGGGATTATATCTCATGAGTTTTTATTTTGAAAGGCATTGAAAACACTTTTTGGTGAAAACCCGTTTGGAAACAAGTTTTGAAATCAATTTGTTTGGCAAACTTATTTGAAATTAATTGAAAAATATAATTCTACAAAATCATGGAAAAAATTGACCTTTGCCCCTTTCAAAAAAACAATCTAGCATTTTGCCTTCTTTTCCAAACTAATTAGGGAAATGCCTATCTTTTGAAACTCGATTTTCTCAAAATCGAGTTAAGCCCTATAGTGGCGTTTTTAAGGAGCCTATAGTGGCGTTTTAAGGACCTATAGTGGCGTTTTGTAACTCGATATCCATGAATTCGAGTTATAGGTAAAAAAAAGAAAAAAAATTGCATGTAACTCGACTTTATAGAGATCGAGTTACAAAACGCCACTATAGGTCCTTAAAACGTCACTATAGGCTCCTTAAAACGCCACTATAGGGCTCCATAATTTTTTTTATTTTTTATAAATCGATTTTGAGAAAATCGAGTTTTAAAAGAGGGGTATTTCCTTAATTAGTTTGGGAAAGAGGGAAAAATGCTAGATTTTTTTTTTTGAAAGGGGCATTTGCCCATTTTCTCCACAAAATCATTTTGATGTAAGACTATGGATCTACAATGTTAACTAGCAAGATAACACATTATACCCGGCTTTTTCTGAATGGAAAAATTAACCAATATAACCACATAAACATAGATGATATATATCACGCAAGAATCCAATGCATAAAGACATATACATCATAATATCCAAGTAGTACATATCTATCTAAGAAATTTCATCACACAAAAATCCATGTACATCATATTCAGGCATATATCTAATGGAAATTAAAATTTCTCTTAATTTGACTAACTCATCACTAAATCAAGTTTTATTTTTTTATTTTAAGTTAATAATATATTTTTTTCTTTTCATTTTAATAATAAAAAAGTAATGTCTCACATATTGCACGTACAAAATATAACTTACACATCTTATACATCATTCAATGTGCTTTTACTGTATGCATTCAATAACTACATTAAAATTATGAAAATAATTTATTATAAGTGAAACTTTATAACCAAACTATCCAATTAAAACTCTACTCCAAAAATATTATTAACTTAAAATAATATTTTTTTGCTTTAGCTTTTTTGCTACAGTGCACAGCCAAGCTAAAAATTTTAGCTATGGCACCACTAATGCTCTAAGGCAGTTACAAAAGCATATAAAACTCTAATTTGACTAAAAAAACATTAAAAACACATGGATCAAGGAAATAACGCTTGTTTGGCACATGTGTTTAAACACATGTTTTTAGTTTTTAAATAACATTACACGTATTTCCACACACTTTTTCACCCACACGTATTTTCAAAAAATATAAACAACGTTATTAGAACAACATTACTAAATGGGTCCTAAATCATCTAAACCTAAAATAACAAAAATTACATAAAAATTCTAAAGTTAAATAATTACAAAAATTAAATATTAAACCATGTCCTACATCATGACGAGTTATGAGAGGTGAAAGTGTGTCCTCACATGACCTACCATCATACATCCACCCATCATAACTCGCCAAATGGCGAGTTGTGTCACAAAATTTTGCATTTTCTTTTTGTCTTTTGTCCCACCAAAACTGGCCCCCACGTATCATAACTTCATGCAGATTGACGGTCAAGAACCCTCCTACCAAAAACCGACGGTCCCGATCTCCCATCCTTTCAAACCCACACGTTTCGCGCTCCATTGCTCTTCAATAAAATATTTAAAAAAACTCGCTCTCTCTCTCTCTCTCTCTCTCTAGTTCTTCCCAAAATTCTTGAACAATCACAGAAGCCAAAATTACACTCCAAAATTCTTCAACAGCAGATTCTTTTAGTACGGTTTTCATCCTCTATTGCTCTTTCTTTGTCGTTGTTTTTTGTTGTGTGCGTGTGTGTGTGTTTTTTTTTGGGGTTCCGTTTCTTCATTCTTGGTTTATATGATATAAAAAGCACCGTACTAAACCCTTTCTTGCAGGGGAATCCGGGTTAGGGTTCCGACCCGAAATGTCGACCCGAAACCGTCGTCCGCCACCATATTCGTCATCATCATCATCATCTTCGTCCAAGAAGCCATCATCGGTTTCGGAGTATCCAATAAAGAAAGTGACGAAGCCCCAATTGGCAAAGAAACGACCCGCTCTTGTTGATGTCACAAACCAAAGAAATGGCCCTCACGCTAATAATTCACGCTCCTCAATCTCATCGTCCAAGCCTATGGTATTCTTTATTTCTCTAAATTAATTCAACATATATATAACCCTCATTTTTTATAAATTTGATTATTGATTATATCTTTTTTGGAGTGATTATGATATGTATTCATGTTAATTTTAGATTTTCACTTGTTGTTTCTTGAAATGAAAATTAATTTATGTTCAGTTTTATAATTCTGAAAATTAATTTATGTTTAGTTTTAAAAATTTTCTTGTATTTAAAAAATCAATTGGTGTTTCTTTCTGAATAGAGACACGCAGGTTGCCCAATCATTTTCATTTGTTTTATGAATTTCCGAGTTTTCGACAGACTCTTTGTTTTACATGAAAATGGCTTGGGTCATTCACAATAACAACTAAACAAGTCACAGAGATAAAGAAACACTTTCACTTGAAATGATGAGTACTTGAAACTGTGTTGCTTCCTTTTTTGTTTTTTTGATAGTTGTTTTGCTTAATGCTTCCTAGTTTTGAAAATGATATGTTGATGAGATAAGTTAATGGTGTAAATAGACATGCTTTGGTTCGACCAAGAAACATTTATGGTTTTGTGGGGTTCAATTGGTAACCTTGTGGCAATGGCATCCTTTTTGGTGCTCCCTGTCCCTGTCTAGGGATCAATGTTCAAACCCCACCTCCCCACTCTCCCACTATATACATATCAAAAAAAGAAAAATTCATTTATGGTTTTGCGTATGAACATCTTGGCAAATCAATTACATAGTTTCTATTCTTTGTACATGCCCATTTTTACTTTATACATTAATTATGTTTAAATTTCTATGACTGGTTTTGGAATTTTTGTTGTATGTGCAACAGTTATTGTGAATTTCGGATTCATTTTGAAATACATTCATTTATGTTTCTTGATGGTGTTAAGAATTTTTTTTTTTTAATGTAAACTAAACCTGTTTTCTTAATGAATTCAAACCCGTTCTTTATTGCATAGCTTTCTAAGTGGGCTTTAGCCAAAAATAAATAAAAATAAAAGAAGAGAAAAATTTAGTAGGAAATTTTGATATATGTAAAACATTTATAGGATTCTGAATAATGAGGTTATATTGATTATGGCAGTGACTATGTATTTTATTTTGATGATTCTGTTCTAAAGGATGGACAGTGCTTTTGACCAATATTTGGAAAGATGGAGATGTATATCAGTATATGGTGTTCATTTTCCCTTCAATCATTTTTATAGTATCTGATCTTTCATATATAATGACATGCCACACATATAGTAGTACTTGTTTTAGATTTTCTGAAAAATATTGATTTAAGTTATATATCTGAAGGTACCATGTGTGGCTAAAATTGCCAAGACTAAGAAGGAATTTTCTGCTTCCACTGAGAATACTGGCTTCCCTGGGAAAATAAAGCCAGAATCTTCGAGTGTGAAATCAAGTGTCTTGGTTCCAACCAGGGATATATCTTTCCCAAGAAGCGATCAACCTATGGCTACTGTTGCAGCCCTTCCTGCTCCATGCAGCATGGTTGCTGTTCTTACTGCTCCAAATAGCATAATTCATGCACCCAGAGGCATGGATGTTTCTCCAAGTAGATCATTTAGTGGTTCCATTTCTTTGGATGAGAGCATGTCTACTTGTGATTCTTTGAAGAGTCCAGTGTTTGAATATATTGACAATGAGGACACTTATGCAGTTACATCGATTGAAAGAAAGACAATTAACAGTCTCTACATTTCAGATAATGCTGAAAAAGCAGGTTTCTTTTTCTAAAAGATTTAGATTTTGCTTGCATAATTTTCTCTCTTTCTATCATAATTTTTATATGTTGAGGGTCTTCCTCATTAATATATGCCCTGAATAATCTTGGCCAACATGGGCCATGATATCTTGTTTTATTTTGACTTATACAAAAAACAAAAAGTCTTGTTTCACTTCATTACTTGCAAAGTGCATATCTAGAGTATTTGTTGTTATGCCCTTTTAAATTTAGAATACAAAGATATATGTAAACCTGTAATTTAGAATTAGTATTTATTTAGTTTGTAATTTTGGAAATAGTTGCTGATTTTGAATATAAACTAAAATGATAATAAACATGGGGTCTAATTGTTTACACTTCTAACTTAAAATCCTAACTTATTTTCACTATCAGCATTTGAAAACTTTAATTTTTTTTAATCACAATTGTACTTCTACATAATCTTGATTTTAGGGGATGTCTGCAAAAGGGGTATACTTCTGGAGCAGGAAACATTTGATGAAGTTGTTGATATTGATAACAATTTCTTGGACCCAAAGTTCTGTGCAACTATTGCTTGTGATATCTACAAGCACTTGCGTGCTTCTGAGGTAAACATACTTTTCCACACTATCGAATGTGTTATGTATTCCTTATTATGTCAATTTTCCTGCTTACCACTAATTAAAGAACATTTGTCTTCCTAACTTCTGCTTCTTGTGATTTATTCAATTTTTTGGGGTTTTAGGCTAATAGAAGACCTTCCACAGACTTCATGGAAAGGATCCAAAAAGATACTAATGTCACCATGCGTGCGATACTGATTGATTGGCTTGTGGAGGTAATTTATGGTGGGTGATGATATTGCCAGGGTGATTTATATAATCCAAGCAATTTCCATCTTCTCCACCCCATTTTTCAGCGTTATTGCATTATAAAAATGCTCATTGTCAATATCATCAAACATCCTTTATAATTGTGCAGCTATTTTGGTCTTATAATTGGTTATCTTACCTTATGTTGTTATCTGTAGGTTGCTGAAGAGTACCGGCTTGTGCCTGATACACTATTTTTGACTGTTAACTACATTGATCGTTATCTTTCTGGAAATTCGGTGAATAGGAAGCAATTGCAATTGCTTGGTGTTGCATGCATGATGATTGCAGCGTAAGATTTTATTGTAGTCTGTAGATGTGCTTACTTATTAAACTCTCTCTCTCTCTCTCTCTCTCTCTATATATATATATATATATATATATATATTGGTGTGCATCTGCTGATCTAAATTTTCATAATGATAAGAAGTATGATTAATAACTTGAGGGGCAATTGTCTTGCCAGTAAGTATGAGGAGATCTGTGCACCAACTGTGGACGAGTTCTGTTACATAACTGATAACACATACTTAAAGGAAGAGGTTTGTTTCCGTTTATATCATCTGAGATTTTACTCTTATATGCTTCTTTGTGTTGCCTCATTTGTCCTATCTTCATAATAATTGGCCCATGAAATTTCTGCAGGTTTTGCAAATGGAATCTGCTGTTCTGAATTACTTGAAGTTTGAAATGACAGCCCCAACAGCTAAATGTTTTTTGAGGTAATAGTTACCTCTTGTATTATTATCAATATGCCAAGAGAAACTTCATTTCTGTTGCTTTGGGTTTTGACTTTTGTGATTCATGACAATTGTTCAGGCGATTTGTTTGTGTTGCTCAAGCGACCAGTGAGGTATTTTTTTTCTTGGGCTAAATTGCTTTTAGTACTTCAGTTTTATGTCATTTCTTCAGGACTTGCTTGGTTTAAGAAATTTTTTTATTTGTCATCTCAGTGGAATTTTGGCTGTTGATTACTGTTTTATAGTAAAAAATTTTCAATTAATATTTGTGATTAACTAACTTCTGTATTTTTAAAATATACGGGATACAGAGTTCTGTTTATTTTGTAACTTTTTGGTATTAGATTATATTAAAATATGATGGTAATGATATTTTTTTGGTTTCATGGTGGTGGTAATCAAAATCTTGTTACTTGTGCTGATTTTACCTGCTTCTTTTATTTTTTATTTTTTAGGTTCCATCAATGCACTTGGAGTGCTTGGCCAACTACCTCGGAGAGTTGTCTCTTCTAGAATATGGAATGCTTCGTTATGCCCCATCACTAGTAGCTGCTTCTGCTACTTTCTTAGCCAAATTTATACTTCTCCCTGCAAAGAAACCCTGGGTATGTTTGTTGATCCATCTCCTCTGATAATGTATTGTAACATAGTTTGATACTGTATATATACTGGTACAGAATTCTACGCTGAGGCATTACACACTTTACCAAGCTTCTGATTTGAGTGACTGCGTCAAGGCACTACATAGCCTCTGCCGTAATGGCAGTAATTCTAATCTACCAGCAATTAGGGAGAAGTACAGCCAGCATAAGGTATGAATAACCACTATCTCTCTCCGTGTGTGGATTGAAGTGTGAGATGCATTTTCACCATATATTCTAAATCAATCTTACACAAGCCCTTTGATTACTTCTATAATTTCTCCAGTTATGATCTGGTTCCAGAAAGTTTTAACAACATGTTTTGCTATGATTGCATTTAACAGCCATGTCTTATTACATGAAATACTGTGCTCAGTGATGATATATAAGAATAAAACTGACACCTAATTATTATCATGAAGTTTGCATGGGGATTATAAGCAGGATCCATATGACATGAAAATATTGAAGCAGTATGAATGAAACTTTTTGAAAGTGAATTTTGTAGGGTGGGGTTAGTTGCCCATAGGTTTTTACTTATCAAAAAAGAAAAAAAAATAAGTTGCCTATAAATTTTACTGGCTAGAGGTGAGTCCAAAGGGCTCTTCTCTAGAAAGGTTTCCCTATGTTATCCAACCAAAAAAAGAAAAGAAAGAATAAATGGAATTAAGTAGTGGTGTTGAACATCAAAAGGAACTGAGTTATTCGACTTTTCATCATCGTGAATACAATGTTCTTCTATTTCAATAAAATTCCTATTACCTATCCAAAAAAAAAAAAAAAAAGCTGAACTATTTGACTCTGTGATGAACATTAACACTTCTAATAAGAGGCATCACATCACCAAAATAATATAGTCAGCAGTTTGGTGCTGAATCTTAAATATGTGCTCAGATGATTCTTAAACAATATATTTACTTTCTAAAATGCTTAACACAACACTTATGTTGAATCATTTTAACACCATGAAAATTTAATAGATTTGTCAATTTCCATGAGATGTTAAAAAGCCCAATTAATGCAAGTGGTCAAGCTTTCCACAAATTAGAGGGTGGTAATCTTGCAAGTTTGCATTTGGCCAGGAGCTAATGCAGTTCTATTTTGAAATTATTATTTTGCATTTGCCACATAAAAAGAATTATATGACTTGCACATAGGTGCATGGTGCACCTCAAATTAAGTAGTTTCCTGACAAAATTTATTACTTGAGCTACATTGAATTTATACAGCGTGACTTACTGGATTACGCTGTATAAACTTGTGATGGCTTCGACAATGAAAATGGAATATGAACTTGGCTATAATTCACTATGATCATATATATTTCGTATTTATATGGACTGCTCTAAACTGAATTTTTTTTTCTTTGAATTAGTACAAGTTCGTGGCAAAGAAGTACTGCCCTTCTTCAATACCTCTTGAGTTTTTCCAAGAACCAAGCAACTAGGCATGCACAACATTGTTCCAAATTCAATGTAGCTGGTTTTTTGTTGTAAGTGATATAACTCTCGTCACCCCATATCCTCTGTGTGGAGTGTTGAAGCCAGTAGTTCTGTGCCTCCCATTGGATATTCGGGTGACCTTTTCAGTGTACTATTCTCCTAGACATAAAATCACCAAGGTTATCTCTTGTACAGTTATTGCTTTTGAATTGATTTTCCAGTGTACAGTAAAGTGAAAGTGTATACGGAATTATTTTTTCTTGTGGTTTTCCCTCTTTCCTTCATTGATTTATATGCTATAAATACTGAAGAACATAAATTGACAGGTTTACTTTATGAACCCTAATTACATTGGTAAAGCTTAAGTGTAGATGTTTGGCTAAGTTCGCTCTATGGCTAATGAATCAGGTGGAATGCGTGTGGCAAAATTTTATGCTTGCTATGTGGGTTGCAATGCTCTTGAAGACCTCAAAGAATAGGAAATATATAAAAAAAAACACGCAAATGTCCAAGAATTTCAAAATTGAATTTAAAAGATAAACAAATAGACTACTTGGAATTCTTTTTTGGGTGAAATTTGAATGGAGGTATAAGAATTACGCAACGTGCACTAGGATGTATATAAAAATAATAAAATATGTATGCACTGATTACTGAGGATTATTTTGTTAGATACTCTGGTCCCGCATAACTAAAATCTTATAATCAAACAATAAATAGGTCCTTATTTGGATTAGGTTATGAACAAGGTGAAACCCTTTGGTTTTTAACTGACTGCTTCTAGTTAAATGATAGAGATGCTCTATGTTCCTTTAAACGCAAAAATATTTGAATATTTTAGAATAATTTATTAGACTTAAGAGTAATTCAAACCCCCCCCCCCCCCCCCTCCCCAATCTATTCTTTGTACTGAGGAACTTCTATGTATCACTAATTACCTATGCTAGTAGCAACACCTATACATAGTGTCAGGGTCCACTTCATTTAATGTCATGCATATGTTTGGAGAGTTCAAATCTTTTATCCCACTCACCACCGTACACATTTGGTGCGGTGGTCACTCCATAAGTATAGAAATTCTATATTTAGGTTAGAGAAGAAATTCTATCTTGTAAAAAAAAAAAAAAAAATTCTTCTATCCTACTCTTCCTGCTTCACTATATACTCCACAAATAAGAATATGTCACATGTCTATCTATTTTATTAAATGCTAAATTTATATCTTCTATTATTTCAATTTCTTATCGAGACTTGGCTTGAGTCTAGTGATCTAGTGTATTGATTTTCTTAAAGTATTATTTTTTGGAAAATGTTAAACAAGCACCGCACGGTGCTTGTTAAGGTTTCCTTAATGAGGGTCTCATTTAATAAAAAATTAAATAAATAAAAGAAAAAAACATAAAAGTAACCTCACAGTTTATTTTAATATTTTTTTCTTTTTATAAAGCTAACTCTACAACTTATAACGCTGAAAAAAAGACATAAAGCTGCAAAAAAGACAAAAAGTTGCCAAAAAAAGTTGTTGTTAACGGGCACCTTAAGGTTCATTAACATAACCCTTATTTTTTAAGAGATAATTACAAGCATATGGGGAGGTGCCAATTCCACTATAAGGCCTTTGGCTTTTGACCACATTATCCTTGTAATGAGTAAGTACATTGGAGCACTAAATCCAAGAATTACCCCTCCTATCCTAATATGTAATTGGATTGTTCAAATTAGAAGATTAAGAGCATTTGCATCAATGGGTGTAAAAATTATTCTATTTTGCAAAAAAAAAAAAAAAAAAAAAAATACTTTTTCTATTTTACACACCTATTTTTACAAAATACCTACATTAGTTTATGTATTCTAAACATTTATTCAATAAAATATTCATTCTTTTACAATTTTTTATTATTTCCTTCATACTCCTCTCTACCCTCTCACAGACCCAACACAACCCAAAATCACCAACACAGCCACCATCAATGATCAATCCACACCCATCATCAACCCACCCAACCACCATCAATGAGATTAACCACCATTATCAACCCACCCAGCCACTATCATCAAGCAACCAGCCTCCATCATCAACCCAACCAACCACTATCATCAAGTCAGCCTCCATCATCAACCCACCCAACCACCATCATCAAGCAACCAGCCTCCAATTAAAAACCCAAATCCAAAGAAATCTCAAACCGGCCAAATCAACCCAAATACATATGGAATCGCATTCAACCCAAATACTCGAAACCCCATTCAACCTAAATACATATGAAATCCTAAAACTCACTGATCAAACAAAGAATAAAAAAAGGATCAAAACCCACTGATCAAAATCCCAAAAGCCACTGATCAAACAAAGAATCCCAAAACCCACTTATCAAACAAAGAAAAAAAAAAATAGAAGATGTGAAATCACCATAAAGATGGCAGGGGTGAGTGCCAATTGGTGAGAGCGGTAATCAGTGGTGGCACGGTTGTGGCGAGAGAGTTTCGAAGATCAGTGGGTTTTGGGAGATCAGTGGCTTTGGAGATTAGTGGCATGGCGAGAGAGCTTCGGAAAACCATGGTTGTAGCAGGGGTGAGCATGAGGTGAGAGTGAGAGGGACTAGAGAGAAGGAGAGAGAAAAGGTACTAAAATTTTAAATGCAAAATTACAGTAACCGTGCATATATGTGAGTGTTTTTTTAGATATATACAAAGTTATGCACCTAACATCTTTTTGTATTTTGGAAGAACTGATGTGAGTGCTTTAAAGCATAGAAAATAAAATTGGACAATGGTCATCTTTTCCTTTAGATTATCAATTGCATTGTTTTTATTTATTTATTTTTTAAATGAAACATGGAAGTAAAATGGGGAAAAGAGACAAGAATCAATCTAGCATTTACCCAACAAATCAACCTTTTTATTTTTATAATTTGATAATTACAACAAGGGAGGCGGGAGTTGAACAATTTTCTTTTTTTGATAGGGTGGGAGTTGAACACAAATACATCCCATATATGCTCAACATATATTTTTGGAAGGAACATATATGATATAATATTCTCTCCAAATTATGACACAAATGGTTATAATGATTGTATTGTATTTTGAGGATTTGAGTTGTTTTTGGCATAAAAGATTGACTTCCTATGTATGAGTATGACTGACTAGTTAAGATATTCTGCATTGTCTAAGTTACTATAAAGACAGATCTAATGACCGTTTGAATTCAAATTCAAAAACTCAAAACCTAAACCTGACAGTCTTGTGAGTTTCGAAACAGTAACCTGCGACTTAATCCTAGGTGGCATCTCCACATTAGTCAGTGATGTACAACAGAGCATTTTTCAAACACACAGAAAGCAATATGTCATACGTGGGGGCCCACTTCTGCTACGCTCCTAACGATAACCAAGTTGATCCAACGGTCAAGATCTTTTCACATTTCAAATAATCCCAATTCCCCGCCTCAAAAGTATAATTAAAAAAACCATTATTAAAATCACACTCAAATACTCTCACTGAAACGCTCTCTCTTCTTCTCTCTCTCTCTCTGCAAAACCCTCAAAAAATCCAAGAATTCTTCAAAGACTCTCTCTTTGAAGACTTGGACTTTGTTTCTGTGTGTGAAAACTGAAAAGGGTCTTGGGTTTTTTTGTTTAGCTTTGTTGCTTTCTTGTTCTTGAGCTAAAAGAACAAGGGTGAACTAGAGAGAGTGTGTGAGTGTGAGAGAGGAAAGAGAGGTTCTTGGAGTCAAACTGTGAACTGGGTTTGATTCAAAATGTCGACCCAGAATCGCCGTTCGTCGTTTTCTTCATCAACATCTTCGTCTTTGGCGAAGCGACAAGCCTCGTCTTCGACATTGGAGAATCCCGGAAAGGCCACCATGATTGCGCCTCGCTTGGCCAAGAAGCGAGCTCCACTTGGTAACATCACCAATGTCAAGAATGTGGCTCACATTGCTTCACGGAGCTCCGTTCCCTCTTCTACTTTGGTATTTACTAGTACAAAAATGTAGTGCAAAATAAAATGAATTTTTTTTTTTTTTAAATGTTTGAAACTTTTGGTTCTTGTTTTATTTGTTGTTTTATCTTATTAATGGGGTTTGAGAAACGTTTCATGTTTGTGGGGTTTCCTTCATTTTTCAAAATTTTTTGTGGCATTTGATTTATAGCTATTTCATGTTTAATGTTACTAAATGATTCATCTTGTGCATGTTTTCTTTGCTTTTCTTTCGGTTTATGTTTAGTAAATTTTGTCATTTTCTAAGGAAATTGATGCTGATCCGTTAGGTTGTTGAGAAATTGTGTATATTTTATTTATTTTTAGAGCTTAATGTAACAATTTGATTTAATGGAGCTGAATACATGAAAACTTTGGTGCTAATTCTTGCTATTGGTAAAAGGTGCGTATGGTTATAAGGAAATATACTAAAATTATATAACTTAAGCCTCAGTCTTGAATTGCTTGCTCTGTGTTGTATATTTTGCACCACGAATCACGGAAATTCAAATATCTCTGGCATGTCCGTGTCAGACACAGACACACCAGAGACACTTTTGCATTCGTGTTCTTGGTGTGTGGGAAGAAACTATAATTTTCAATTAAAAATATTCGTTTGATTTTAGATATGTTTTTAAAGATTTTGATAGTCGGTACTTATTTTGAAAACTTAAAATAAACATAAATATGCCTAAAAATTAATAAAATATACCTAAAAATATTAATTAATTGTCATATCCTATTGTGTTGTGTCCTAAATTTTTCGAGAATTATTATATCGCTGTGTTGTGTCATGTACGTGTTGGAGTCCATGCTTCTTAGATTAAAGATCCTATTGGATTAAGGTCAAGCCTATTGGATGGCACTAATTAATTTTTTGGTAACATAGATTTCAAAATTTTAGGTTTCAGGGCATCTATTGCATTGATCATAGCGTTTTAAGAATTCATTAAAGGCTCTAATTTTGCTTCTATCAATGCACATCATGAGCAGTTTTGATGTGTTCCACTGTGAATGATAAAAATATGAGTAAATTTTATTTTCACTATTTGTGCAAATACCATCAAACTCAATGCACATTAGTGTACTTCAATTTTCACTTTGTTGGTGTTGTACATATGATATAGAACTTATACTACTTGCTGCACTTTCAGTTGTAAAGACTAAAGATAGTATTTGGGAGATTGAGTAGCTTTCATATTTGCAGATGCCATCTGCAACTAAAAGTGCCAAGGCAAAGAAGGCACCCTCCGCTAGCACCGGTAGCACGGCGTTTTCCAGGACCAATTTTCCTGCATCCTTGAGCAAGGTTACATCTTTCCCTAGAAGTAATGAAACTGCCCCTAGCACAGCTGCTGTTCCTGCATCTTGCAGCATGGATGTTTCTCCAAGTAAATCAGATGGACTTTCAGTTTCTTTGGATGAGACAATGTCTACTTGTGAGTCTTACAAGAGTCCTGAAGTTGAATACATTGACAACAATGATCTTCCAGCAGTTGATTCTATCAACAGAAAGACATTAAGCAACCTCTACATTTCAGACCATGAAGAAAAAACAGGTATCTTTATTGTAGCAAGAAAATTCAAGCCTTCAGTTTATGTTGTATTTGTCTCTATTCTTTGATTTTTCCCTTAATTTAGTAATATATTAATCATGCATCTAATTTTTATATTCATGTTCATTCAAAAAGCTCTTAACATAAAATTGTGGTTTATATTAATTTGGTTGCAGGAAATATCTGCAATAGAGATGTCCTTGCAGAGATGGAAACAGATGATAAAATTGTTAATGTTGATAACAATTACATGGATCCGCAGCTTTGTGCAACCATTGCTTGTGATATTTACCAGCACTTGCGTGCCTCTGAGGTATGTTAGTTTTAGTCTAATACTACTAAAAGCCTTTTCATAATAATTTGGCATCTATAGCTAGTCTAGTCTAGTCTACATATATTGTTTATATGGGTTTCATATTTTAAATTTTGTTTCCCATTGTTTGTATTTTTCTTATCCGTTTAATTCCTGGGAATTTTAGGCAAAGAAAAGGCCTTCCACAGACTTCATGGACAAAATTCAAAAGGACATCAATGCCAGCATGCGTGCAATATTGATTGATTGGCTTGTGGAGGTAATTCATTTTTGTTGATAGTTTTACATATTTTGTATACCCTGAAGACATGCCTTAAGAGATATAAAATTTATAAGGATAATTTTTTATTATTTTTCAATGATTGGGATTTTTTGTATTATTAAATTTGTTGTCGGCAATATGATCACCTAATAATTCTAACTTTATCAAGGGTGTACATGTAACATATGTTTATCTTGTGAAATTCTGAACTTCTATTCCAACTGCAGGTGGCTGAAGAGTACAGGCTTGTACCTGACACATTATATTTGACCGTAAACTACATAGACCGGTATCTTTCAGGGAATTTGATGAATAGGCAACGGTTACAGTTACTTGGTGTCGCGTGCATGATGATTGCCTCGTAAGTAAACATTTACCCCTAGTGTGTTATCCTTATATGTGATAGTCCTTTATTTTGTACTCTTAGTAAAAATATTAACAAGAAAAATTATTATATTGCCAGCAAATATGAGGAGATTTGTGCACCCCAGGTAGAAGAGTTCTGTTACATAACTGATAACACATATTTCAAGGAAGAGGTTGGTCCTGCCCTCCTTTGGCTGAATTGAGCTTTTCCCTAGATGATTCTTGCATTGTTTCTATCCTGCCTAAGCAGCATGAACATTAGCATTTCATATGCTGCAGGTTTTGCAAATGGAATCTGCAGTTTTGAACTACTTGAAGTTTGAAATGACAGCACCAACAGCTAAATGTTTCTTAAGGTAAGGGGTAGTTCATGACTATTGACTATACCTATGTTTTTCACGCATGCTGCTTCAGATGGTGACTTGTGATTAATTGTGTAGGCGATTTGTTCGTGCTGCTCAAGGAATAAACGAGGTATTGTTTCTTGGGCTTAAGTGCACAATATGTTTGCTTTTGTATCTTCCCTGCCATATGCAAGGTCTAAATATCATCATTTTGTTTACACTATTGGGATAGTTCGCTTGAATATAATGCACCATAATTAATTCGATTATGGATAAAAGATTTTAATATAATGACTAGATTAGTAGTGAAAGGTGGTTGGGAAAAAAATAGCCATCATAATGGTCACTTAATAATATATATGTATAGTGTTGGTTATTGATTATACTTGCCATGCCCTAACACTTTGATTCTTTGCGTTTTTTATTTATTTTTTTATTTGCTGTCTTTTCAGATTCCATCATTGCAATTGGAGTGCTTAGCCAACTACATTGCAGAATTATCTCTCTTGGAGTACAGTATGCTTTGCTATGCTCCATCACTTATAGCTGCTTCAGCAATTTTCTTGGCCAATTATTTTCTTTTCCCTTCAAATAGACCATGGGTATGTGCATGATAATACATTGATATATTTCTTGTGATTTAGGTTTATTGTTTTTGGTAGTAAGTCTGCATGTAATATAACTTGATTTTCAATTTGTTTTGGTACAGAATTCCACCTTGCAGCATTACACACTTTACCAGCCTTCTGATTTGTGTGACTGTGTCAAGGATCTCCATCGCCTGTGCTGCGATAGCCATAATTCTAGTTTACCTGCTATTAGGGAGAAATACAGTCAGCATAAGGTAAGAAAAGTTCAAGTCATGAACTGTTTCTATCTCTGTCTCTGATAAATTATCAATCTCCCAAAAGTTCAAGTTGTCAGTAAATGGTGAACTTAATCTCTCCCTAATAAGTGGTTTGTGGAAATTTTAACTTTTTAAATCATATGCTCTAATACCTTGATAAAGTACCAATTCTCCAAAAGCTTAAGCTGTTTGGAAATCAATTAACCATTATTCCAACACTCACACACATGTCTACTAATGCTCTCTCAATTTGATTATTTTCACTTGAGAGACTGATGAAAGTAGGATTAGGGTGTCCTTTGTTGCAAGCATGTTGTGTCAGGTGTATTATAACAATAATCAAATAATTAATAGCTGCAATGGAACTGATCAGTTGCAATTGGATGAGCTGGTTGTGTAGTCCATAGTTTTAGATGGGTTAGAAATCAGCACCATCATTTTGCTGAAATTTGTATATTTTGGTTGATCTGCTAATGTCCTAGGCTTTAACTGAGATGTTTATTTCTTCCTCAGTACAAATATGTGGCGAAGAAGTATTGCCCCCCTACAATACCTCCAGAGTTTTTCCACAGTTTAAGTCACTAGACATTTGGATTCCTGGTCCAATGCTTCAGTTGGATATAGACTTGACATCAGTTCACGGATACTAGCAGCTAGTTGGTTCCAAGCAATGGAATTTTTTTTTCTTTTTCTTTTCTTCCGCCATTTTGTATAATGTCTTCTTTTTCATGATTTCATTGTTAATGTAGTACGTTAGTATTTTTGTGCATACTGTTGGGGGTTCTGCTGATTCCACTGTTTCAGTGAAATGTAAACTCCAAATGTTGTATGATATGCCTTCTTTCTTTCCCAGTGCTTTCTCTGTTTATCCTAGAGTAAGATCTGCATGAAGCCAATATTTATAATGATTTTTAACAACTTAAATAGAATTTATTGACATTGAACAGGCTATGATGGTCCATCCCCTTCTTCCATTGTCAATTTCCAGCAAATTTTAAGAGAAAGAACATACTTTCGATTGGTATTCTAGTTTATTAAAGAGCCAATGAAATTTGCTCATACTTAACTACAAATAGAACTTCAACAAGAAACAACTTTAAGGAATCCTTTCTGGTGTAAACTCTGTGGGGTTAGGAAATCATTGAGGCTTAGGAACTTTTTTACATATTTCCTGTGACATATAATCCAACAATTAAATTTTCTAAATTCACATCCAATATAAAGATATATGAATTTGAAAAGGAACATTTTCCATATATAAAAGTGGAACAAAAAAATTGATGCTTAATTACAATTGAAACAGTCCTTAAATAGCAATATTGTGTTTGCAACCCAGTGAGTCTTCGTAATTCATCGGCTCCTCAAACAATGGAAGAGGCTTGTTTAAAGAAGGGCAGAGATCATTGGTGCCACCATTATTACACCCTCCCACTACATTATCATAAAACATTCATAATTTCCGTAAGTCTGAACCAGAGACATCAAACATCAGAAGCTCATCATCCATGTAATTAAAGCTTGATGAGAAAGTTCGGTGAGTTAATCGTCTTTGGGAAAAGTTGACGGCATTGTTATCATTCACCAAGCATCCGTCCTTGAAAGTTGAAAGGTTCTTCAAGAGCATTACTACCAAAAGCTTCTTTGGTCTTAGTCACAGTTGATAAATGCCCTTGTGGTTGAGGGTGTGATCTCATCGGAGAGAACAATGTTTTTTTTTGCTTGTGTTGCTTACCATCATTGCTTACCATCATTGATAAGCTTCCTTTTCATGAAGTGATCCAATAGATTTCTTCATGTAATTATCTACTTTGATTAGGTGTTCTAAGAACCTTTTTTTTTTCCTTTGGAAGGAAGGCAATCTAAGAATTTTGAACACTAACGTTAGAGGGGAAAAAAAAAACTTTGTTTGTCATGCTAGAAGTCTAGAACAAAGTAAATCAAGTACGTAATTAACATAAAAACTAGTACCATAAATCATAATTGATATGTAGTACAGTAGTAATATATTAATAACTATGGATTAATCATATCTTGATTGATGTATAAAAACCACATCGACTTCAATTTAAGGTTAAAAAATCCAAAGCTTTATGAAACGTACGGTTAAGGTGGCGCCTAATTACTTAGGTTTTCTCACTTCTCAGGTTTCCTTGACTTCTAGCCATCTAACCCTAAACAAAACTTCTTATGAGTTCCATTGTACTTTTTGGTACTATTCATGGGTCTTGCTGTACTATTTCAGCTACATTTTAGCTTTATCTACAGTATTTTCAGCAAAAAGTTTTTAGTTTTAATTAAATAAGCTATTCCCAAATAGACTCTAAGTATGATTATCGTCATCACAACTCACTAGCTTACCTTAATCCAAAACAAGCTTATGTGTCAACTTGTGATTTATACGACAATCTTAAAATCTACTCTTTTTTTTTTTTTTTTTTATAAATTTTTTTTTTATTATTATCAAATACAATGGTAGTCCTATGTATAAGTGTTGTAATCCAATGTGGTAAAAAAAGTGTTGTAATCCAATCAATGTTGACACCCAAACATGTTATGAAATTAATTATGAATTTAGGGAGTAATTATTAGGTACTTGATGCTCCAATTTTTTTACATTTATGATGAATCATACTAATTAAATTAAATTTATAGAGGATCTACTATAAATTTAAAATGGGAGAGCATCAATTGACCGTAAGTGTTTAATAAATTCCCCAAATGTGGGCGTCTCAAGACTGATATTTCCGTATTATCCAAGTTACAAAAAAACAGACCCAATGACATTCTCTATTATGGAAGTTAAAAAAAAAAGGCCCAATGACCGTTGGAATTCAAATATTGGAAAACGAAATAGCCATCATAGTGGGCAATATATAATATATGTACAGTGTTGTTTATTGATTATACTTGCCATGCCCTAAAACTTTGATTCTTTGTGTTTCTTTTTTTCTTTTAAATTTTCTCTCTTCTTAAATTCCACACTACAAAAAACTGGACCTATAGTGGCGTTTGTGAAACGCCACTACAGGTCCAAAAAACGCCACTATAGGTGTGCCTTATAACGCCACTATAGACCAATTTTTTATTTTTATTTTTAAAAAAGACTATAGCAGCGTTTGAGAATGCCACTATAGGGCAGACCTATAGTGGTGTTTGTTAAACGCCACTATAGACTCACCCTATAGTGGCGTTCTACAAACGCCACTATAGCCGAAACACCAACAAAAAAAAAAATTGATTACCAAAAATTAATTTTTGGTAATCAAACGTTTTTTTTTTATGGAAATTTTTTTAATTGAATTGAAATTGTAATTAAATTAAAACTACAATTTTAATTAAATTATAAGATACAAAACAAAAAAAACATCAATAAAACAAAATACAAACACTATAGCTACCCAGCAAATTCAAAATGAAACACAAACCCACCTAAAAAAAAATTCAAAATCAAACATGTACAACATGCTCACATTCAAAAAAAAAAAAAAAAAGCTACTACACCCCAACACATTCATCCGCCATAGACCAACCTGCAAAAAGAAATCATCAAATAGATTTTGAATTTTTCACTACTTTCTTGGTTCTATTAACAAAGATATTATCACACTTGAGATCTCTAAACCTATCAATAATAAAAAACCAAAGAATTCACAAAAATTAATCAAAAATCTCAGAGACCCACGAAGGCACGAAGCAAAGTTGACAGCAAACATAAGGAATAGACCAAAACTATGATCAAAAGAGGAATAGACCAAAACAATCATTAATTTTTTTTAAAAAAAAAAAAAATACTTACTTGCAACTATACAACCAATGGCATCAAACACAATAGCACTCTTTCTTCAATCACAAATCCCATAACAGTAGCACCATTTACAAATTTGAACAAAATTAACTCGTTGCAATACCATCTTCAAATCCAAAACCCACTAACATTAACACCACCACAAATAAAATAGGGAAAATAAAATCAAAATGGAGAGGAAGAGAAAAGAATAAATCCAGGTGTGTAGTGAAAGAAGAGTGAAAGCTGAAAGAAGGAAAAAAAAAAAGAAAGAGAAAAGAAGAAAGATGGAGGAGTGCAGATAAGGGAGAAAAAGAAAGAAGGAAAGAAAGAAAAAGAAAAGAAAAGAGAAGTCTGAAGAAGACGTGGAGACAAGGCATACATAAGGTGAGTGGGTGTAGGTGGGGTTAGGTGGGTTTTGAATTTTGAATTTTGACCTATAGTGGCATTTGCTAGACCTGTAGTGGCGTTTGTAAAATGCCACTATAGGTCCTTCATATATATATAAAAATTTAAATAGAGAAATGATATGTTCACAACATTTTCACAACATTTTTATAACAAATCTTAAGTGGCAGGTTGTTATTGTTGGGGCAAAAAAGTTATTTTAGTGTTAAGTTCAAATTTGAACCAATTATAACTAACCACTTATGATTTGTTGTAAAAATATTGTGGATGTAGCATCTCTCATTTAAATATAAATATATAATAATATACACATTTAAATATATATATTATTCAAATATTCTGGAATATGCCATAGAATATTCTAGGAATATTATATGGCATATTCCATAGTTATGTTTACGTTGAAGCCCATTCAGAGTTTTCTTTTTTTTTTGGAATATTGTAGAATATGCCGTAGTATTTGTTTAAGCTGAACACGTTCAGTTTATTTATTTTTTTTTACGGAATTTTGTAGAATATGCACTTTTTGGACCTATAGTGGCGTTTGGTAAACGCCACTATAGGCCTTTTTTTCTAGCCCTTATTAAAAAAACCCAACCGAAAAAAAAAGTGCCTATAGTGGCATTTGTCAAACGTTGCTATAGGAAGGGCCTATAGTGGTGTTTGACAAATGCCACTATAGGTCTTTTTTCTCATCTAGCCCTTATTAAAAAAACTCAACTGAAATAAAAAAAGTGCCTATAGTGGCGTTTGTCAAACGCCACTATAGGTCTTTTTTCATCTAGCCCTTATAAAAAAACCCAACGGAAAAGAAAAAAAAAAAAGTGTCTATAGTGGCGTTTGACAAACGCCACTATAGATCTTTTTTCCTCATTTAGCCCTTATTAAAAAAACCAACTGAAAAAAAAAAAAAGTGCCTATAGTGGCGTTTGTCAAATGCCATTATAGGTCTTTTTTCTCTAGCCCTGATTTAAAAAAAAAAGACCCAACCAAAAAAAAAAAAAGTGCCTATAGTGGCGTTTGTTAAACGCCACTATAGGTCCTTTTTAAAATTTTTTTTTTGGTTAGTTTTTATTTTTTATCTTTTTATTAAGACCTATAACAGCGTTTGTAAGATCAGGACAAACGCCACTATAGGCCCTTGAAAATACTACTATAGACCCATTGTTTTAAAACGCCACTATATGACTCCTTGAACGCCACTATAGGGTACCTATAGTGGCGTTTTTGACAAACGCCATAATAGGCCCAGTTTTTTGTAGTGCGATCATTGCAGTTGGAGTGCTTGGCCAACTACATTGCAGAATTATCTCTCTTGGTGTACAGTATGCTTTGTTATGCTCCATCACTTATAGTTGCTTCAGCAATTTTCTTGGCCAATTATTTACTTTATCCTTCAAAGAGACCATGGGTATGTGCACGATAATAGATCGATATATTTCTAGCTATTGAGGTTATTGTTTTTTGTAGTAAAAACTGCTTGTAACATGACATGATTTTCAATTTTTTTGGGTACATAATTCCACCTTTCAGCGTTACACACTTTACCAGACTTCTTATTTGTGTGATTGTGTCAAGGATCTCCGTCGCCTGTGCTGAAGTTGAATACATTGACAACAATGATCTTCCAGCAGTTGATTCTATCAACAGAAAGACATTAAGCAACCTCTACATTTCAGACCATGAAGAAAAAACAGGTATCTTTATTGTAGCAAGAAAATTCAAGCCTTCAGTTTATGTTGTATTTGTCTCTATTCTTTGATTTTCCCCTTAATTTAATAATATATTAATCATGCATCTAATTTTTATATTCATGTTCATTCAAAAAGCTCTTAACATAAAATTATAATATATATATATTTATATATATATATTTATTTATCTATTTGTAATTTGGTTAGAACTCATTATTTTATTAAAATAAACCAAAAAATTGATTCAATTACGTTCTATTTTTTCTAAACAAAATTTAATTTAATTATGTTACTCTTTTTTAGATATTTTCTAATATGAATTTATATGTAACTAAACAATAGAGAAATATAAGAGAAAGATGGGTTACATTCGAAAGAATAATTTCAATTATTGCAAGCTTTTTTATCTTGTAAAAACGGCTAAAGAGAGTTTGGTGGTTCATGTACGAAAATTACTTCTTAAAAAATACATGAAAAACCATAAAATAATTTTTTTTTACAAAGTAGAGGAGAAGAAAATAACATAAGAAGAGCTCATACCTCTACTCGGCTTTAAAAAAAAATATTTGGGCTTACTTTACTTTTATAGTGTTCATGATTAACCTCACAAATTTGGAGATAAATTATCAATGTTTGAGTTTGAGTTTAAGTTGGACTTGTTAGAGAGATAGAGTTTCACTCCTTGTCAAGTTTGGATTAAACAAAAATAATTTTGTTTAAAAAAAATGATAATTATGAGTTTGAGTTTAAGTTGGACTTGTTAGAGAGATAGAGTTTCACTTCTTGTTAAGTTTGGACTAAACAAAAATAATTTTATTTAAATAAAATGATAATTTTATTTAAATATTGTGTCGACGTGGAAAATTGTGAAAGTTTCAGAGGCTTCGGTTATATATATATACATATATATATATATATATATATATATATAGATAGATAACAATCTCCCTCATGTGTGAGTGTTGACTCCCCCTTAATAAGCGGCATGTGTGAATTTTTAACTTTTTAATTCACCCGCTCTAATTGTTGAGGTGCACAGCTCCACCTAGGAGTCCAGCCCACATGGGACTCTAAGTTCTTATTTAATGAATCCTATTTCAACATGAAATAGGTGTACTTGGTGTACAAGACTTCTATTCCTAATTCAATTAAGAGTAGGAGTGTCTGGTGGCTTGAATGCTTGATATAGAGCATTGTATGCGTGTATTTCAGGAGAGAGATTTAGATAGAGAGAGACTGAAGAGTGAAACACAGTTTTGAAGCCGACTGAAGGAAAAAGATTAGTACTTTGTGCGGCATTGAGCAAAAAAAGAAAATGTGATTTTTTTTTTTGCTCAAGACACACAAGGAAGATAAATTGGGGGTTTTCTCTAGGACGATTATTTGGGTGCTACAACCACATAGAGTTGAGGTTGTATTTGTTCCTAGAGATATTATTATGTGAGACATTGTCATGCCATAGATTATTTTTTTTTTGGGGGGTGGGGAAGGAGAGTTCTTGTATGGAGGAAAGTTACTCAAATGAGCATTTATGTGTACATTTAGTCATTTATGCTCCAAACATTTATTTTGATGAATAGAGAAAGGAATCATTTTTGAAACAGATAAACTAAGCTTAGTTGAGAAACTTGAGGAGGACAATTGTGAGCTTAGAGAAGGGTCAAACACTTAGGAATATAAGATAGATTGTTCCACCATAACCACTTGTAGGCTTACCTCTAGAAACTGTATTAGGCATATTAAGGAAAGAGGTGCTTCTGTAACTATTGGTGATGGTAGTAGGTCCAACATATGTGGAAGAGAAACCGTGACCTTACCGGGCTTGCCAAGAAGATGTCCTATTTGTTGAAGGTCTTTATGTGAATTTGCTAAACATTTGTAAAATCTGTGACAAGGATCTTGTTGTTCAGTTCTTCAAAAAGGAGTGTCCACCCACCATCCTGTTGTTTAGGGGTCCGCTCTAATACCCATTTTTGTCATGCCCCAACTTCTCTAGGGATTACTTTGAGCTTCTTGGCTGAGCTGGCATGATATTGTTCATTTTGGATATCCCACATGGTGTTAAAAGATCTCATACCAATTAGTGCCCAAGGCCTCCATATAGGTGATGTAGGACTTAATTAGGATTTGGTTCCCCCTCATTTCGCCCCACCTAAGAGGTCTTTTCGACTTTTTGGTCCTAACTAGTGCTTCATTCTTAAGGACAACGAGAACTTTGGAGAAAGATTGATGCCAAGAGTGATGAAGGATTTCTTCTAGGATATTCCTCCATTAGTTGTGCTTAAATGGTATTCAATAATAGAACAAGAAAAGTGTTGGAAACAATCAACGTTATTATTGATGAATCAAGTGAGTTTCCCCCAAAAGATGAGCTTGGGTTAGGGGATGAGATTCCATATCGAAAAGAGAAAAAGGATAAAGGGACTCTCATCCCTGACTCACTTGCTAGTTCTGCACCCCATAACGAACCTCCTTCACAACTTCAAGAGAACAGGGATGATTTAGTCACTTCTCCCCTATATTCCTCCTATGGCTAGAGAGCCCTCCTCACGAGTAAAGTTAAATCATTCACCCATGGTTGTCAGTATCATATTGTGTACAAAAAAATTTCGTAATGTAAGGACGTATTGGAAGTGCTCAAAAATCATAAGATGTTCATACGTATTGGATAAATCGCATTGTATTGTACAATACATACATGTGTGTTTAAAAAAGAGGGTTTTTTTTTTTTTTTTTTTTTCCTAAAAAAATTGGACTATGCACTTGACACAACATTTTCATATTTTCAAATTTTTTTCTACACCATGAATAAGGTATTAATTGACAATATAAATTTTTTATTTGATATTGTTGTTATAAGTATAAGAAACTCAAATGCCAAGAATAAATATAAAGCAAAAATTATTAAAATGAAAGAACAAGAAGAGGTAGTAAATGTTGATGATCACAAAGAAAATGTTAGTGAAGAAATAATTTTGCAAGATGAAGAACATAGTGATAACATTGACTTAGATGAAGTTGATTATCATAGGTGATGAAAATGATGAAAAGAAATCATTATTTTGACTCATATGCCATATATTATCACTTTTGAATTTAATCAATTTGAATGCTTATGATATAAACATATGTTTTTTTTTTTTTAATTTTAATTTTTATGGGAATATAAACATATGTTATTTTGATTTATTTAGTTAGCTTTGTTGAATATTATTACATAAGTGATAATTAAATTAGTTATTATTTGAATATATTTCGAATGTGTAATGAATATACTTTTTATATATGTATATCTATATTTTTTTTATAGGCGTTTATGTATCTTATGATACACGATGCAAAAAAAAAAAAAAAAAAAAAAAATGATTCACGTTTTGACAACTATGAGTTGAACTATGCCATTATTAATAAATTGTTGTTATTCTCTTTGTATCTTGTGTGTGTTATTATAAATTTATAAAATTTTTAATCACAATTTACCCTATTCTTATGGCTCATTGTCAAAGCTTATTTCCAATTTATGTAATTTTTTAAAATTTTAGTTTTCCTAGATATAGTTTGTATTTTTCCCTTTTTTATTTTATTTTATAAAAACTTATTATATTTTAAAGTTCAACAAACCAATGCAAATAAATCAACACTTAATTGTAATTTGAGTCTAAAGTTTTGGCAATGATGGGATTGTTCAATTGTATGTAACAAATTAAACTCTAGTTATCTTGGAGAATATAAAACAGGAATTACCAATGAATACTATTGAGGTAGAAAAGGTAACCTTGACAGTTCTTGAAGTCACTATTTACAACTACTAATTTTTAAACCTTTGTTTCTCCACACACAAAAAAAAAAAAAAAAGTAAGAAATTTTTTTCTTCTTTTGGAGCATTACTCTAATGAACATACTAGCTTGAATTTGATCTTAGTTCTTTTTGTTTTCATCTTAATTGGAAGTCCAAATAATCCCTCAAACCCTGAAACTCTTGAAAAGTGTAGATTGATTTTTAACCCCAATATCTGTTACAAGTGTAATAACGTTTCCATGGGTCATTATAGCCTAGAGTCTCGTGTAGAATGTAATGCCTCAGATGAATTTCAATGGTTTAATGATCGAAGGCTTCACCTTTAAATTATTAGGTGAAGTTTTTTTTTTTGAGAAAAATTATTAGGTGAAGTTGATTAGGAAAGAAGATGAAAACGAAAATTATTTTGTATTATCACATTTGAGTTTAATTAATTTGAATGTTAAGTCACAAATGTGTAATGCCATGTGACATACTCATTCTACTTTATCACAAATTGTATCAAAGAAGGTGGAAGAAGCACTTCAGGATATAAGTTGGTTTAATTGTAAGAAAAATTTAGAGAGTAGCGGAAGAAAACAAATATACATTCAGCTATAGTTGTTCAAGTGTTTCAGATATAATTGATTAAAGATAATATATATACATATATATATATATTTATTTATAGGCTAAACTAGGGACTCTTTTAGTTTAAGATTTGTTCCATAATTCTCCTTCCATCAAGGAGTTTAATGAATTGTAATTCCATGGTGTTTACTCACCATGAGGGTTATACCAATTGAGAATTGCTTATAGAATGTTACACCATAGCATGTAACTTTCACAAATAGAAAACTTAAGACGAGTTTTTCCTCTATCACTCAAATGTGGGTCACGTAAGATTTCTTAAAGGGGATATATAATCTTACATTAATGCCATACTTGTAGAGCTATATGATCAGTTTAAGAGGAGTGAAGTTTGGGAAATTGTACCTAGGTCTACTGACGCTAACATCATTGGCACCAAATGAATATTTAAGAATAACTGTAATATATTCTAAGGTCTAGTTTATTTGAGCCAATTCATTAATAGAAAAATTGTCAAATGATAAAGTTTGATATTAGGGAAAAAAAAACTGATGACTAATTTTTTTTTAAAGAAGAAAACTGATGACTATTTAAACATATTAATACTAGTTTTGATTTTTAATGTTAAGAATAGATCATATTATTTTTTCCTTATATGACCATTTAATCATATATATATATATATGTTAGGATATATGTGTTTCACTTGTTAGGAACATATGTCACTATTTTATGTAATTGGCTTATTCTTTGACAAAACGCACTTTGCTTGTATTTGGGTAGATTTAGGATGTGTTTAATACTTCAAGAAACATGTTGTTCAAGTCTAGTATTAAAGCCATGAAGACTGGACCAAGAAACAAGTGTAGAAAAGATGTTCATTAAAGCTGGACAGATAGCTCGACAGATAGCTCGACACTTGCGGACAGATAGCTCAACAGTTTCGCGACACCTCTCGACAACTAGGCTATCTATCGAGTTCTTCAGTTGATTGTTATCGCAATCTCGACACCTCTCGATAGCTGGTGGATCGATCAAGAAAGCTCTTGTCTCCTCGATAGCTCCTCGATAGCTTCTCGATAGCTATACTGTTGAAGTTTAAAGCTCGACTCCTCCTTGACACCTCTCGATTGATCGAGGTTACGGGAATTCAGATTTTCAGATCTGATTTTCGGCCCATGCTGACATGTATGTGTAGAATTTCTTTTCTCACAACCCTAGACCTATATAAGGCTTATTTTAGAGGCTGTCACATAAGAGAAAAAAGGAGAACATATGAAAAAGGTGACCGATGCCTTATTCTCTCTGAAAGAAGCTACTGCATTTTTGCGCCTTAGGATTTTGTAACTAAGTGCTTCTTGATCTTCATTGTTGATGAAGTGAAGAACTTTGCAGCCAACAATCTTCTTCTAGTTGGTGCTTAAGTCGCGTACTGGGATCCGCGCAATTGGTTAGTCACGTACTGGGATTCGTGCATCATCAAAAGGGTGGCGTTCATATATTGAAGAGTTCAGAGGTTCTGAAGCGGTAGAAGGTTTCTGTTGTGAGTTCATCTACGGAAATTGTAGAGTCTAGGGACAAAGGTTTTGTACTAGATCTGAAACTTCTCTTTACTATAGTGATTTGCTTTTCGGGAAGGTTTCCCCCCAGGTTTTTTACTGTGAAACTAGTTTGTTTCATTGGTTTTCCTGGGTCATTATATCTTGTTTTATTTATTTTTTTCTGCTGCATGATTTTGACATGATATTGATGTTTATTTGTTTTAACAAGTTTTATTCATAATAAATCTAATTAACAAACTTAGATTTAAAACTTGTTAATTCTATTAACTGGGGTCTAAATTTTCCAACAATATATATAAACTAAAATACTCAAACTTATTAACAATAATAGATACAACCACCATCAAAAGAGAACACTAAGGATTTATGTGGTTTCGACCTTAACTCTATGTCCATGGGTGATGATGAGGTGAAATTTTATTCAAAATATGAAGATTAGGTAGTATACTGGTACTCTCACAAAACCTAAACTCAATCTTCCCAAAAAAAAAAAAAAAAAAAAAAACCTAAACTCAGGGGTGACTTGATGTATTTGGGGCTTAAGGCGAAAATTAAAATTGAGGCCTTTTATATATTTAAATATGACTTTAAAAATAATATTTATTTATACTCTATTATCTTGTTTTAAATGTAAAATTATTACTAATTAACATGAACCATATAGAAATTTTTTTTTTTAGAAAGTTTATAGACAAAAAATTTGACAAAACTTTTCACACTTGTTGATGTGGGAGAACGATAATGGTAAGTAAAAGAGTGATGTTGGTAATGGACTTAGGTGAGAACTAGTTAAAATTTGCCAACTCAACTATTGCGAAAAATGTTGTGAATTTTTTTGTATATTGTTTTTTTACAACAAATTCTTAAGTGTTAAGTTGTTACTGGTTCTAATTTGAACTCATTATTGAAATTATTTTTTTGCCACCAATAACAGCTTATAACAACTTGCTACTTAAGATTTGTTGTAAAAGTGTTGTGAAAAATATTATGAATATAGCATTTCTATCTTTTGTTTTTTTTTTTTCTTGTTTTTCATTTGATAAAAAATATTATTTTATTTATTAGCTAATATTTTAGCTTAATTAAATTAAAATTTAGGGTCTTTTTTATACTTAGGCTTTAAGCAATTGCATCAACTACTTATACTGTTTAGTCGGCACGCCTAAACTTAAAGTCTACAAATACTCTCAACTCTCTCTCTCCAATAATAAAAGAGTAGAGAAATTTCTTGACTCTAATCTTGTTTGCAGCAGAGTCTCTCTCTCTCTCTTTCTCTCTCTCTCTCTCTCTCCAATAATAAAAGAGTATTGAGAATTTTTTTGACTCTAATCTTGTTTGCTGCACAGCTCACTTTTTGACAAAGTCTCAATACATACGTTAGACTTCTCGAAGTCAACTTGATCAAAAAGAGCTAGCAAAACTTGATCAAAAAGAGCCATACTAGAATTTTTATACAAAAAAATAAAAAACTAAAATTCGGCTAAAAAATTGTTGTTGTCGTGCACGGAAACAATTTTAATGGGAACATAATACAAGTCCCATGGGATAGAGACAGTGATTCGAGTTTAGTTTGGTCCAACCCCCTAAAAAGAAAATTATGTTAACAGGAAGAAACTACTTTTTCTTTACCTTTCTAAGATTCCTATGTTGGATTACTATAAATATATATATATATATATATATTTATATATTCTTAACATGCACGTTAATTTTTATATCAATCGGATGTTATTTACTATTTGATATTGTAGAAGCCTTAAAAAAATACACACGATACTCTCTTTGATAGAAATAAACTAAACAATTAGTTTTTGGGTAGTAAACTTTGAATCCACGAGTGGTTCTCTGAATCTACAAGTAGATAAACTGGAATCCACCATAGAAAAGTTTAAGAGAAACTCTGCAATTTTATTCCTAATAATCTATTTTGCCTATAACGGCTACAAAACATATAAATACTGAGAAAGTAAGACCTTAATTCGCACTAATTACAAGATTAGGTGGAAAAATACCGATTTTTTCCAAAAATGGTAAAATTGAGTGAAATGCAAAATCATAAACTACTAACCTTAAGGGTTCATTTGGTTGGAGGGGTGGAAAAATGGGAGGATAGAAAATGGTGGAAGGATGAAAAAGTGGGATGATAGAAAATATTTTAATTTCTCTCCTTTTAGTTTGGTTGGGAGTGGAAAAGGGGAAGGATGAAAAAAGTGAGTTTGTATATATTTACTCATATACCCTTGTTAAAAGTGACAAACTACAAAAAAAAAAAAGCAATCACCCAATTTATTAAAAAAAAAAAAAATCATATCTAGTCAAACAAAAAAAAAAAAAAACAAAAAAAAAACAAAACAACTATCACACCCACAGCCCAAGGGAAAATGAAAAAAAAAAAGGCAACGTACAGGGAAGGAAAAGAAAAAAGAAAAGAAAAAAAAAAAAAAAAAGGAAAAAGGACGAGGCAACTGCCACGAAAGCAACCCAAAAAAAAAAAAAAAAAAAAAATTAATTGGACGAATTGCCCATGTGCAAGTGCACATAGGCATTTTTGTCCATTAAGTAGCCCAATTTTCTCTTCATTTTGGAGAGAAAACTTTTTGGTGGGCTCGGAGAGAAAACATTTGGGCCACACCATTTATTTTCCTTCTTTCCCATCCAACCAAACACACTTTAAAAAAGTTTTCATTCCTATTTTATCTCCAAAGTTTTCCATTCACTCTATTTCACCTTCAAATAAACACACTCTAAGTGTTGTCCCAAAACAAGCAAGACTTTATTCTGACTTTTCAGCAAAAGTTATTAAAGAAACAAAAATTACTATAAATGGCAAAATCGCAGTTTTTGATAACTAAATGGAGGAATTAGCCATTTTCAGGGGGTACCTCATGGCAAAGCAACGACTATTGCTCAGAAGGCCATTTCGTTTCAGCCTGCCAAATTTTATGCAATTTCGACTCCGTCACCCATGATTTCTACTAGTGCCTTTTTACCTTGCACGATGATTTCAGGTGCGCGTGAGAGTTTAGAAAGGCCATGGCGGTTTGTTTACATTACTATTTGATCTATAAACTCATCTTCTATGTATTATTGATTGATGACATGACTATTAATCTTTGATCATTTAAAAAAATTTCAAGAATAGAGAATATACAAAAAAAACATAATTTAATGGTGGATTTGTTAAAATTCACATTCAATTAAAAAATTTTGAGTGATGTTATATTGTTTAAAGTTATATTAGGTGTAACTTAAACTCAACCCATATATATATATATATATATATATATATATATATATGTTAAAAATACTCCAACTAAAATTGTAAAGAAAAATAGATACAACCACCAACAAAAGAGGACGCTAAGGATTCATGTAGTTTCAACCTTAAGATTATGTCTATGGGTGGCAATGAGGAGAAATTTTATTTAAAAAATATGAAGACTAGGTAGTATAGTGGTACTCTCTCTCTATCTAATAATAAAAGAATTGAGAAATTTCTTGAAAGAACCCTTGTTTGCTGCACAGCACACTTTTTGACAAAGTCTCAACACATATGTTAGATTTCTCGAAGTCAAATTGAACAAAACGAGCTATACTGGAATTTTTATACAAAAAAAACAGATCAAAATTCGGCTATATAATTGTTGTTGCCGTGCACGGATACAATTTTAATGGTAACATAATTCAAGTTCCATGGGATAGAGACAGTGATTCGAGTTTGGTCCGACCCACTAAAAAGAAAAATTCTGTTAACCGAAAGAAACTACTTTTCCAGCATCCACAGTAGATGTTCTACAAAAAATGCTATTTTGACACACCAAAAGCTTACTTTATTATTTTACCATATTATTTTACAACATTCCATTTATCAGATGTTTTATCATTCAATTCTATACATTAAAATAATATTTACTACACATTAAAATAATATATTAACTCCTCCCACCAAACACCAAGAAAGAGAGAGAAGGGAGAAAGTCAAAAAGGATGAGAGAGAAATAAATAAAAAGCTTTTTTTTTTTTAGCATTCTTGTCCGTACTGTTCCAAAATGGAATGGTATTATTCATATGTGGCAAAAATTATGAGATTGGGAACATCTCATAAAAGGAAGTTTTTTGGTGTTTGGTGTGCTTAATGTGCCAAATATTTGACATTTGGTACATTTGCTATAGATGCTCTAACATTGCATATTAATGTTGGACACTTGTTACTTCTTTTTGGCCGTCACCTTACCCTTTATGCCCCTTTATGCCTGCATACAAGATTGTAGCAAATCTTCTTCTTTTTCAAGATACATTCTGTAATATTAAGGTAGTTTTTAGTATTGGCTGAAAAAGTCAGTTTTTTTTACTATTTAGTTTTTTTTTTGTTACTATTCATGGACCTCATTGCTCTTTTTAGTACTATTCATGGGTCCTACCGCTACTTTTTAAATTTATCTATCATATATTCAGTAAAAAGTTTTTAGTTTCAGCAAAATAAGCTATTTCCAAGTTTAAATCTCAGATCTGATTTTAATAAATATTTTAATGTTATTTGTCCCTGTCAACCTCAACCCGTGAGCTAGCTCTCTACAATAATCACTACGAAACAACATATCTATCAAAGTGATAAGAGACTGTTTGATTATGATAAGAACAATATATAATCACCACATAAAAAGGGGAAATTTTTTTTGATACAGTCCTTAATATAGAAATGTGCCTGCAACCCAGTGAATCATTGTGATTCATCAGTTCACTATACATCATCAAACAATGGAAGAGGCTTGTCCAAAGAAGAGCGGAGATCATTGATGGCACCATTATTAGTACACCCTCCCTCTACATTATCACAAGACATGCATAATTTCCAGAAGTCTGAACCAGAAACATCAGCCATCAAAAGCTCATCCATGTAATTAAAGCTTGATGAGAAGTTCGGTGAGTAATCGTCTTCGGAAAAAATTGACTTGAATTCATCATTGGATTTCGATTCATTTGCAACATTATCACTCACCAAGCACATGTCCTTGAACGGTTCTTCAAGAGCATTACTACCAGAAGTTTCTTTGGTCTTGACCACATTTGACACACTTGTGTTTGAGTTTGTGATCTCATCATCAGAAGGAACAACGGTTTTTTGCTTGCGTTGCTTACCATCGATCAGCTTCTTTTTCATGACAGTGTTCCAAAAGTTCTTGATTTCATTGTCTGTTCGGCCTGGCAACCTCCCAGCTATAAGTGACCATCTATAAAAATATGAAGTAAAACAGTCAATACTCAAAACAATAGCAGCACTGCTAAGAGCCGTATAGCTCAACTGACAGTCTAATACCTCCTCGTTGTATTTATCGAATCATAAAAAAACAATAGTGATACAATCAAGCAATTGCTCTCTTCAATAGAAAAAAAAATTAAAAAACTAAGAAAGAATAATTGGGAAATACCTATTGCCTAAGAGCTTGTGAAGCCTAATAATGAGGTCCTCTTCAGCAGGTGAAATGTTACCCCTCTTGATATCAGGCCTCAGATAATTCAACCATCGAAGCCTGCAACTCTTTCCACACCTCTGAAGACCTGTATTCAGCAAAATATTATTAACTTACCAAGCACATTTCATATATATATATATGCTTCCACACAAATACATCAGGATAGTAAGACTTTCATTGAGTAATAAATCAAAAACCCCAAGAGGGCATTTCAGTTTCATGATGAGTTTTTCTCATACCTGCTTTCTTTGCAACATTGCTCCATTTTCTTTCTCCATGGATTGCAACATAATCTGTGAGAATTTTGTCCTCTTGAGCAGTCCAAGCTCCCTTATTCATTTCCTCCTTAGAGCAGCAAGGAAGCCTACCCATCTTCACTTTAGAATCTCTCTCTCTCTCTCTCTCTCTCTCTCTCAAACACTCACACACTATAGAATGGAAAGTTAGCTGGATCCTAGCTATAATGTTTGAAAAATGATTGATATTTATAAAGTTTCCTTTAAGAGTAAAATAGTTAGACAAACGTGCATCAAGCAGGTATATATTATATAAGAAAATAGCAAGTGGCTCAAATCATCATGTGACCGCTGGGGGCTGCGGAATTTTGATCTTTCATTGAACAAACTTTCTGTTTTCAAAAAAACATTGTAGGTGGCCAATTATAGTGTCTGTAGATTTATTAACTAAGTTCTAAATTATTGTTCAAAATTGTCTCATTGGTTAGATAGGGAGAGGCATTCCGTATTGTTCGACTCAGAGTCAGAGATCTATCTGTTAAATCCTACTTGCTTTCTAGTGCACATTAAAAAACAAAAAAAAGCAATAATACATCATCACCTGTAAAGTAAAAGATGGTCCATGATAAAAGAAATTTTCTACTTAAACCACGTGGTTCTGTCTAATCTTTTTTTTTTTTGGAGAAAAGATTATAACTTTATCTAGATCAATAGATCATGAAGTTGAAAGTGACAAACACTTGATGATAAATCTATGTACGTAGCGGATGAAAATTACGATAACAAACATATATACGATCCTAAAATCTTTAGGAATTAGGATCTTGGCAAGAATATCCATCACATGTGGTTTTACGATAGGATTTTTCTTGTAATATTGTTTGGTGTGTGTAAGATGAGAGGGCTACACATACTCCCCAAAAAAGAAAAAAAAAACCCCAAATAGTACTCGATTGGACACATTAGGAAAAAACAATAAAAAAAAAAATTCTTTTTGTCAATCTAGAACTAAGTGAAATAAGTTATTAAAGGGGTGTTTGGATTTGCTGTTTCCATAATTCATAACTCTGTTTCCATCACTCATAACTCAAAATATGAGGGTTCTATGAAAAAAAAGTTTGTTTGGATTTGTTTTTTGTTTTATTTCCATCACTCAATTCTCTCATTTTTGAATGATGAGTTATGGAAACTGAAAACATATTTTAGGTGTTTTCAGTTTTTAGAACTCAATTTTTAATGACATTTTCGTAATTAAACCCACGTGCATGAACCCACTGTCAGGGCAACACACGTGATGCGCTGCTTTTGATGGTCTTTCAACGACTTTCTTCTCCACAAACATTTTCTTTTTTCTCTCTTCTTTCTCTGGTCTACGCTGCACTCCATTCAGTTCTTTTTTTTTTTTTTTGTTCTTCATCACAGAACCCATGAACTCTTCGCTGCATTCTTTCTTTCTTCTTTTTTTTTTTTTTTTTTTCTTCTTCTTTCACTGGGTTCGGTGAGTTTGGGTTTCTGGTTTTTTTTTTTTTTTTTTTTTTTTTCTTCTTCTTTCACTGGGTTTGGTGAGTTTGGGTTTCTGGGTTTTTTTTTTTTTTTTTTTTTGTTCGTCATCACAGAACCCATGAACTCTTCACTGCAGTTCTTTCTTTCTTCTTCAACTACAATTTTTATTATTATTAATTTTTTTTTTGTTTCCTTCTTCTTTCACTAGGTTCGGTGAGTTTGGGTTTCTGGGGGTTTTTTTTTTTGTTCTTCATCACAGAACCCATAAATGGTGCTACCGCTGGTGACGGTGGAGATCGTCGTAGGTCCGATCTTTCTTTCTTTTTCTTTTTTTTATTCCTTTTCGCCTTTCTCATCTCAGACCCATAAAAAAAAAAAAAAATCAACGATTGGGGCAACGAATTGGTTGTTGTGGGTTTGTGAATTTTCTGGGTGCTTCAAGGATGCTAATGAATTTTGTGGGTTTGTGCTTCAAGCTCAGAACCGAAGTGGTTGTTGTGGGTATTGGGGGTTGAAGGAAAAAAAAAGAAAGAAAAAAAAAAAAAGGAATGCCTGGGTTGAAGTCTCTGGTTTTGGGAGGAAATGGTGTGAGGCGGGTATGGGTCCCACAAAAAGTAGAAAAAATTGAGTGATGAGAAGTTGAAAACGTGTGCCAAACGGGTAGGGTGTAGGGAGTTGGGATATTTGAAGTGATGAGTGACGAAAATTGAGTAAGGAGTGATGAGTGATAAAAAAAAAAAACCAAACAGGCCCTAAAGTTGTAGCCAATGACTACAACTCTCACTAAAAAAAATTTAGGGTAAATTACAAATTTGGTCCCTATTCTTTACAGTATTATATTTCAATTTAATCCTTAATTTTTCAATTGTGTCAATTTGGTCTCTAATATTTTTAATGTTGTGTCAATTTAGTCATTGTCGTTACCTATTGGATGGAAAAAGTTGATGTGCCAAACAGAATAATAAAAAAATATTTTTCATACCACATCAACCGCCAACTGTACCGCCATGTCATATTACATTTTAAGAAAAAACCCCCAAAATTAACATGTTCACAGCAAGAAACTCTAGTCATATCAAATTCCGAATATCTTCCCACGTCAAAAAACTCAATTTATTCCCAGAAAATTCAATCCAAGTTTCAATTGGGATTATTGAAAACAAGATGGTGAAGATGGTGGTCATGGCCATGGGCTCAGTGCTATCGACGAGGTTGCCGGCCACCCTTGAGTCCAGCATCTCCTCCAGCAAGCTTCGCAACATTAACATTCTGCCTAAGCTTAACCCTGCCTTAGAAATTGCCTGCCTAAACCTCCACAAAGTTCAAGAGGTACCCAAAACCTCCACCCCGCTTGACAACGATGCAATATGGACAAATCCATATTCAAGCCGGAAACAAATAAACATCCATGATTTTGCAAATCAAAAGCCCAGGTTTGAATTATAAAATTACAATTAACCGAAACTTACAAATAGGCAACATCAAGACCTTCCTAGGACTTTATGATGAGTTCATTCTAACAAAACCCAAACTTTGGGTACCAAAGAATTCGAAAATGAAAAAGAATTAGTCCTTTTATCTACTGAGCAAAAGAATTAGACTAGCGGAAAAATCCAAAGGGATCACACAGAATTAAGCCTTTTAATTTGATAAGGCCATGTTTGTTTTCTGGGAAAAATTTTAAGCTTGATTTTTTTTTTTTTTTTTTGTTAATTGGGTAAATTAAAATATTACGGATTGAAACATAATTTGGTTATTGTAATTTTGTTTTGTTTGTGTTTGAGTTTGATTTTTGTGTTTCCTATTGTGAACATGTTAAATAGGGGGGTTTTCTTTCTTTTAAATTTTTTTTTTTTTAATCTGATGTGGTGGTATAGTTGGCCGTTGATGTGGTATAGAAAATAATTTTTCATTATTCCGTTTGACATATCATCTTTTTCCATTCTAAGGATAACGGCATAGACAAAATTGACACAGTATTGAAAATGTTAGGAATCAAATTGACACAATTAAAAGGTTAAGGACCAAATTGACATTTGGTGTAAAGGATAGGGATCAACTTTGTAATTTACCCAAAAATTTAATATGACTACATATTTTTGAAAATCTAACAATTAGATTGCATTTTTTTTTTAATTTTTTAACACAAATGTCAAATTTCGTGTCAATCAAATGTTATTTACTATTTGATTAATAAATTTATAATTTATGCATAATTTTAGATTATAAAAACTTGAAATTTAAACATTTGGTTGATGACATAATTATTAATTTTTGATTTTGTAAAAAAATTGCAAGTATGAAGGACATAAGAAGAATGACAATTATGCAACTTGGGTTGCAAGAATTTTTATACAACTCCCACATGTACTATTTAAATAAGTCACACGACTCATTAAAAATATTATGTGACTATAAGTACATGTAGTTGGTTTTTAAAGTGGATTGCATAGGAATTCCTACAACTCAGGTTACATAAAAATATTGTTTTAAGGGTGTATTTGGATACCGCTTATTTTGTTGAAACTGAAAAATTATTGCTGAAAGTACTGTAGATAAAGGTAAAAGTTAATTGAAATAGTACAGTGGGGCCCATGAATAGTGCCAAAAAGTGTAGTGGGGCCATGAATAGTAGCAAAAATAAGTTGAATAATAAAATATTTTTAATTTTTAATTCTAACTCAAACGCACACTAAAAAGAAAGAAATAAAATTCATCATAGGATTTGGTCTTAATCTATAGTGGAATGCATGGGGGAATGAATGGGAGACTTGAGTTAGGTTCAAAAATTCAAAGCCTTAGAGCATCTCCAATAGATGCTCTATATCTATTTTTTGGAGAAAAAACACTACTATTCACACTCCAACAAATCCTCTAAACACAAAACTTTTCCAAATTTTTTTTGAAGTTGCTACAGTCATTCTTTTTATCTAGAGAAGATTGTAGCAACTCTAAATGAATTTTCTGCTTAAACAAATCATATAACTCAATAAAAAACAATTTTTTCTCTCTCCTCTCACCAATGCTACAAACATTCATAACGGTTACAAACACAACAATCCTTTCTCTCAAACCTCTCTAAATTCAAGCATAATCAAAATACAAACTCAAAAACATAGTCTTAAAATTAATCAAACCATAACAATAAAAGCAAAAAAAAAAAAGAAAAAAAAAAGAAAAAGAAAAAAAGACACAAGCCATCTACCATCTGGGCTGCGCTGGGGAGGAAAACGAGTGGCGGTGGTGGAGCGGAAGGCGCAGCGGCACAGAGAGCGGAGCGGAAGGCACGGCAGCACAGAGAGCGGAGCGGAGCCATCTAACCCATCTGTTCTTTCTTCCTCTACCTCTTTCTCCGTTTCTTATCACAGAGAGAGCTGGATAATGTTTTGGAATCAAGTAGAAAAAGAAAAAGAAAAAGTAGAGAAAGAGAGAGCTGGAGAAAGAAAGAGAGAGGGAGGTTCTGGAATCAAGTGGAAAGTAGAGAAAAAAAATGAGAGGATGGAGATATATGGGTATACGTGTGTGGTGGAGAAAAATCAAGAGAAAAAAGAAGAAGAGGAAACATATGGATGATAGAAAGAAAGGAAGGAAAAATAATATAAAGAAAAAGAAATGACAATTTAGAAATGCTACCACAATATTTTCATAATAAATTTTAAGTAACATATTGTTATTAACAAATATTGGTAAGTAAAAATATAATTTCAGCGGTGAGTTCAAATTAAAACTAGTAACAACTTTCCACATAAGATTTTGATGTGATTCTTGTGAAAGTATTGCGAAAATATTGTGAATATAACACTTTTCATTGAAAGATATAATTGTTGAGAATGAATATAGAAAGAATAAATGATGATAAAAAAAAATAATAATGAATGAATAAATAATATTCAAATGAGGTAAAGAATGGGATATAAAATATATTAAAAAGTGTATTTGAAAAAATAAGTTGTTAAAAAGTAAAAATCACTATTTATTTTACAAACAATACAAAAATTTGGAGAATCTGTTAAAAATTCTCTTATGAAAAGTACATTGAAGGTGGCGGGGTTTCCCACTTCTCAGTTCTCACCTATCCTTGACTTCCAAGTTCCACCACAACCAACCCTTAAAAAGCTGCAATTAAAAAAAATAAAGAAGAAAATTTATAAAACTGGTTATGGGTTTCTGTGCCCTGATAAAAAAAAAAGAAAAGGGAATATCTTTAGTATAATTATCGTCATATATCACAACTCACATGCTAGTTTACGAACAAGAGTATATCTTCTGTGGGGGCAACTTGTGCATTATTGCTCTCTTTAAATGGAAATTTTATGAAGCAAGTGCTGATCAAATTTCTATAGAAATAATTGGAATCAAATCTTCTGCACCACATATTCCATATGCCTACCTTGATTCTGAGTTTCTGACAGGTATTATTATTATAATAAATTGAATAATTGAACTAATGCCATATTTGCTAACTAAAGACACAATAAATAAATGGTTTTTTTTTTTTTGAATAAACAAAACAGCAAGTGTTTAGTTTTATATATATATATATAAATATATATATATATAATATGAAAATAAAGTGTCAGTCAATTTTCAGTCATTCATTCTGGAAGATAATTGAGTCGGCAACAATTCTGGAGTTGTGGTATGTCTTTGTATTAAAACTTATTTTCCTCTCCCTTGTATGTGTGGTTTTGTTTCTCCAAAAAATAAAAAAAGTCATTAATGTAAAAATAATTAAATTTCCATTTAATTATTTTAGACTGTTTACGTGATACGATTAGAACCACAACAAATTTCAATGATTTATGCAACATAAGACTTAGGAGAGTAAGAGAATATAGAGAGATATTGAGGAAGAAAGGGGGAGAGAGAATGGCATACCATGTTCGACTACAGAATGTTATCTTCTTTTTTTTTTTTTGGGAAACAGAATGTTATCTTCTGGTTGGCTGTGATCTCTTATCCATTGGGTTTCACTATATAATGGGAAATATATTTATGTGTAGTGTAGCACATTGTAGCAACGGTGTTTGCAAATTGCAGTTCCAAAATAATCCAACAGTTAATGGTTTTTATTTTATTTTTGCTAAATAGGATAAAATTTTAATCTATGACGCCCATTTCATAATGATTACTTTTATTATCATACTAAGACATTAATCAAATTTTGGTGGTGTAGGCAGGGTTCGAATCTTACACAATAAACTTTACAATATCAGTTAAATTAATTAGAACCCACAATTAACGTTAATTCCAATTAATTCATATTTTTTCAAAACATAAGAAATCAAAGGTATGTTGTTTGAGCAGAATCCAATTTTTATTATACTTGGTCTCTTATTAATGATTTATAGGTAACTCGAAATGAAAATTCGATTCATGTGAGATCTGACTTCCGTGGATTAAGGTTAAGAGTTTATAAACGCTTTTCTTAAGAGGACTGTTTATCACAATTCGAGATGAATACTAAAATGACTACAAATCCTAATAAATTAATTACTGAATTTCGAGGCCAAGTCATTTCTAGTGTCATTGATTCAAAGTAAACCAACTTGAAGTGGATTGGTTTGAAGTAAACGGATCGAAACCTAAGACAACTCACTAACACTAAACTAATTGAAAGCAAGCGTAGCTCAGATCAAACACTGCTAACAATTAAATACTCGAATCAAACTTGATTGAAGATAATTACAAAGTACAAAGTGGACACTAAGTGTGCGTTTGGGTTAGGATTAAAAATTAAAATTATTTCACTATTCAGTTTATTTTTGTTACTATTCATGGGCTCTATTGCACTTTTTGACACTATTCATAGAGAAATTATAAGGTTCTCATGGTAGACAAGTGACGTGGTCCACCATTCCAGTAAAAGACTCCCATTTGTTTAAAATTGCTGACTCAGAATTTTTTTAAAACATAAACTGATTATTGACTCAGCAATTTTAAACAAGTGAGAGTCTTTTAGTAGAATGGTGGACAAGTGATGTGTCCCACCATGAGGACTGTATAATTTCTCCTATTCATGGCTCCAGTGTACTATTTCAACTTATTTTTACCTTTATCTACAGTACTTTCAACAATAATTTTTCAGTTTCAACAAAATAAGCGGTATTCAAACACACCCTAACAAGCATAAATTATTTGTTGCCACATAGAACTAGAAGATTTCCTAAGAAACTAATTACAAATGATCTTAGTAAGTTCTTTGCTGTGTTTTTGGTGCATTCTTCTGCAAAGTGAGGCTCAATTGATATTTGAGGCTTTTGTGATTACCATCAGTTACGCTTTCCTTGTGTTACTTCCTTGTTGAGTTTCAATGACACTTTTTGCACTATCAACTGGTATTGATACCCACTTTATAACTTTTTTGAAGCAACTGTTCCAAAATTGACTATGTCAATTTTGTGTGTCACTATCACCAATGTTTGTTTCTATAACTGCCTGACTACCTCAAGGTAACTGTCATTAACTGCGTTGTGAGGTAATTGTCCCACCCTTTCCTTAACCACCTAAAATTATACAAGATTAACACCACTTGTTAGCATCTGAGGGCATTATTCATAGTTTTTATTTATTTTACTTGGATTTCTATGTTATTTACACTTTTTTTTTTTTTTACATCTCCAATTGCGTCACATGTCTTATTTAAAATTAAGACAAAATTTAGTTATAAAATTGGTTGTAACTTAAGACTACAACTTTACTCAATATATTTTTATTAAAGGTGAATTTTGACAAGTCCACCATTGGATTACATCTTCCTCTTATATGCTACATGCTTGCAAATTTTCTATAAAATTAAAGATTAATAGCTATATCATCAATAAATTATTTAAATTGCAAGTTTTTGTAGTTTAAAATTATGCATAAAATATAAACTTGTAGATCATTTAGTAAATAATATCTGATTGTTACAAAATTTGACATGTGTATTAAGAGCGTAAAGAACATGCAATTCAATGGTTAGATTTTCAAAATATGTAGTAATGTTTATTTTATTGAATAAGGTTATAGTCTTAAACTACAACTGGTTTTGTAATTAAACTTTATCCTTAAAATTATATTTGACTCCAACATATGTATTTTTTATTTTTTCAAAAAGAGGAGCAAGTCAAAATTTGACTATAATGAATTGGAATAATCAATCGGAATTGGCCGAAATGACCTGGAATGACCCATAATGGATTAGAATTTAGCCTGAGGGGTTTCTTGTTCCTGTTTACTATTGGTACAATATTTTCCACCCGAAACATAATAGAATCCACAAAAATTGTTAGTAACTAATCTTATTTTCCTTCCTCCTACTTAATGCTATCGCTTTTTTATTATTTAATATTTTAGTTTAATTATTTGTTTCATGGTTTAGAGTACCATATATTCTATCATTTCCTATATATATATATATATATATATAATTTTTTTTTCTTGGGAAAAAAAACTTTCTCCTCTCTATGTTTGAGGTAGTTCACAATTCTCCTCTTATCTTTGAAAATAACCAATTGCCTCCTCTATGTTTGAGAAATGAGCAAATACCCCTAATTTATTACTTTTTTCAGTTAAATTTAGCAAAAGGTTTTTGAATAAATTATTAGTCATACACCACAAGAAAGAAAAAAAAGTTAAGGATATCATTTTTTTTCTTGAATTGCATTTGTAATTGCTGTGATTCCATTGAATTTAACTGAAAAAGTAACGAGCTTGAGGTATTTGCCGTCTAAATTCGTTTAATAAAAAAGGAAATTAGTTGGTTTCAAAGAAAAAGGGGATACGGTCAACTGACCAAACATATTCTTACTTCTACTGTGGAGTAAAGACAGTTGCTGTGGTGTAGTGGTTATCACGTTAGTCTTACACACTAAAGGTCCCCAGTTCGATCCTGGGCAGCAACATTTTACTTATGTTTTTATTTTATGGAGTATTTGTCATTTGTAACTTCGAAAGACACCCACGGCCCACGGGGTTACTTCAACGACATTATTTTATTTTATTTTTGACAAAACAACAACGAGATTTCATGATGCATAGATAGATATTGCAACCTTAGCTTTTTTTTTTTTTTTTTTGTGTGTGTGTGTGCGCGCGCGCGCTTGCAATACAGCCTACAGACATTTTGACATATGTTATTCGTGCTGATGCTGCATTCATAAAACAACAAATGAAAATATAGAAAATTGAAGAGCTCTGGATTCCTCTGCCCCTTGCCCCCTTGCCCCTTCAACTTCCTCATACCTATAGTTTCTAATCCATTACTAAATGACATTAATTTGTAGCATCAATGCCACGGGAGTGGTTAAGAGCTAGAATCTTTTTTTTTTTTTTCAAAATTCTAAGTGTTGTTGATCGTATATTATTAATTAAAAACTATGACTGTTCAGGTCTCAAATCTTGGTTTTCATAACACATGCATAACAAAAATTGATGTTTTTATATCTTAATCAACATTACGGGTCCAAGCAAGGACAAAATATATAGCAAATATTGGACCCCAGTTTGTTTTACTTTGGAAGAGTTGAACTTCATTTTTCACTTAAAGTTATAAATTACAAAAGCACAATACAAAATTAGCTTAATGCCTCCTTGTTTTCGTGGTTATTATTTTCATATCATCATTAATATTTTGTACAAAAAGCACCAAAGGAGCACACCTACAACCATTGGTGATTTAATCACTAGTCACTAGTACTACTATAGTCACACAGACACAATACATAGTACTCTAGCTTATAAAATACACTAATTAACATAAAACCACAAAAACATTTATGCACGACATTGAGGCTTGGTTGAGACATCACCATGATTTTGATTAGGCGTCTGATTGAGCCAGTGACAATCCTCAAACGAGCACCGTGGCCCACCCTTTAACCATTCCACATCAAGTGGCTTAATATACCTATGACCCCACGTGGGAGTCCCATCCTCGAACGAATTATGTGTCAATCTCTTCAAATCAGAGCCGTCCAATTTCATTGTAAAGATCTCACCGTACGGCTGGTACTGATGTGGGTTCGAGATTGGCTCAGCTGATATGCCAGCGTAGTCTGAAGTAAACACCACACTTTTCCCATCCGGACTAAAAGTCGGGTGGTTCGCCCGCCCACCCGACCCGCTTTGAAACAATTTCCTCAACCCGGTCCTATTCGGGTGGATCAAATATAGCTCGAAACTCCCACTTCTCGGGTTTGCCCGATCCGATGCAAAAGCGATCCAATCACCATCCGGTGACCAACTACACATCGTGTCACTCCATGGACCCTCAGTTAACCTTTGGAGCCCACCTCTCTCCCCATCCACAGCGTCCATAATATAAAGGTTCTTGTAACCCGATCGACCCGAACGGAATACGACCCATTTACCATCAGGTGAAGGGAAAGGAAAGGCATTGTTTTCCCCATTGGTAGTTAACTTTTTGAACTTTGGTTGGCCGTTAAGATCATCATCATCAACATTGATAGAAATTACATCAACCTCAGTGGTGGGCTCAGCAAAAGTAGGGCCCGTGCTGGTGTATATAACTCCTTTGCGCACCTGGTCCCACACGGTCGAGAATGCTGAATCGGGATAAACTTGACGCCGGTTCGAACCGTCACGGTTCACGACATAAACGCCCGGAAATTCCACGTAAGCGATACGGTCACCTGCGGGTGAGAAAGAAGGGAAGGAACCGTCCATTCTAAAGAGTGACACGTCAGCCACTGGGCTTTGGAGATTCTCAAGCAACAGCTGTGTGCTTTTTCGTCCATTCGATTCGCCTCTACACCTGTGGTACCCGACTCGGTTCGAATCGGACGAAAAGAACGGGTTGAAGTGGTGAGTCTGGGGTGACACGAGCCGAGTTAGCTCCTTGAACTCGTTCTTAGTCAGGTCGAAAAGCTCTATGTGACGGAATTTCGAGGTGGATCTTCTCGTAGCCACAGCGATGAAGTTCTTGTTCCCTGGTGACGTGGCTGGTGTGAACGCGTGGAGACCCGGTGGGGTGACTCGCTCAACCACAACCGACTCAGTAGAAACCAAACCCTCACTCGGCAAAACCGCCCTGTAAATACTCCACCAATTATCACTACCCCTCCTGTGAAAATACAGAGTAAACTCGTCGACCCAGCACGGCCACCCACCGTGTTCAACAACCTTGACTCGCTGAGTCCCATCCCGAGTCAAGAAAACATAGATATCCGTACTGAGTTCCTCCACATCACCATTCCAACCTTTCTCTCCATACGAAGCCACGGCTGTCCAAACCCCAGACGGAGACACCGCGGGACTAAAATCGGCGATTCCAAGAGGTGTCAACCTCCGAGTTAACCCGGTTCTCAACTCGGTCGAGTACACCGCTGCCCAACTCGTCCTCGGCTCACCCGTGTCCTCGTGAGTGGACACGTAGACCAAATAGTCCCCACTCAAACTGGGCTTATCTTTCATCGAAATCTGATTGTTGCTTTGCATCGAACCCAACAAAGGGAGTTGAAAACGTACGAGGTTGTCTTCTTCTTCTTCTTCTTCTTCTTCCTCTTCAAGTGCCGACCGGGATCCGGTGCTTCGCGGAGTGTTACGAAAAACGGCGTCGTAGTAGATGTTCCACGTGCCGTTTCGCTCCGTGACGTAGATGAGTTCGGTTGGAATCGGTTCGGGTCGGGTCTGGATGAGGGATTGGTTGGTTAAGTGAGAGAAGAGAGAGGAGGAAGGGAAGTGGCCGTTGAAATTGAGAGACCGACCATCGGTGATTCTGATTTCGGTGGTGATTGAAGGTGGGTCCCACGTTGGGAGCGCGAAGACATCAAAGGCGTTGGCTGATCTTCCGCCAAGCGTAGCGAAGAGTATGGTGCTGGTGCTGGTGCTGGTGCTGGTGCTGCTTGAAGATTCATGGTCCGCCGCTGCAAACAACACTAAAAAATTGAGCAAGAGGGACAGAGACACAGGGATTATGGGTTTCATTGTTACTGTGGAGTGTGTGTGAAGTTGTGGAGTGTGAAGATGACGATGATGATATATATCTTTGAGGTAGGTTTTTGGTGGTGTAAGAGATGACGTGGTGTGAGATGATTGGTCCCACTTGGTTGAGGATATGACACGTGGTGTTACTGCTAGCCAAGAAGATTTGAGGATTTGTGTGTGTGGTGGGATTGGATTTCTTGTCTTGATCCAATGCAGTCAATTTTTATCCAGATTGCGTTGTTGGATTTGGGGTAATCAATTTCTTTGTTGTGTGTCTGTTAATATTCTCAGACCTTTTCTGCTTTGTCTTGGAAATTTTGGCCTGTCTTTCTACATTTTTACCCCGTACATAATTAGCCAAGAATGTTTTTGCCGTTTTTTTCTTTGGCTAAAGAATAGTGTTGTAATGTAATTGACAAGAGAAAGTACACACTATTAATAGCTTGGGATAAGGTTGATTTCCAAGTCTTTTTTATCTTCTTGACTTCTTCAACCCGGCCTTAAAATATCATAACATTTTCATAATGTGCTGAGCTTTTAACTCAATTTCAGTTTTTTTTTTTTTTTTTAATAAAAAAAATGATACACCAAAACTCAACACAACTTAAAAGAAAGAATGTTACGAAAATGTTCAGATTTTATTGTGTTCGTAAACTTCTTTTTTTTCGTTTTTTTTGGGTAGGATATCTGTGCAAATAAGAAAAGGGATGGACAGTTTAAAAGAGAATTTAGGTTCAAGTAACTGCTCTGCACTATGGAGAGTGGAAACTGAACATCCATGCAAGGCTGAAGTTGCTAATATGGAAACTGATATAGGGCATATTGCTAGTTGAGAAAATGCTACGGGCAAAGATTTCCAATTCAGAAATGATTACATCCTGACCTAAAATGTTTTGCTTAGTTGAGAAAATGCTCAGGCAAAGATTTCCAATTTAAAGCATTTGCCCTTTAGTTTTAGAATGTTTGCTCTTTGCAAATCATCCTGCAATCATTACATATTTCTCTAGTGTCCCATAACTAAGCAAGTGTGGTTAATGTCATCTTGGCCTCTTCAAATGCAGAAATTCTGAAAACATCAATATATTAATGCATTGGGTGAAACTAACAATTGATCCTAGTTAATTACTAGGATTGCATAGGATAGAAACCTGAGATTTCACTTTATATGCAGCCCTTGAGATGGTCAGAACAAAGAGCAAAGAAAAAAGGATCTGAGTGGGGATAAAATTGTGAACCCCTTTAAATTATGAGAAATGTTAATGGAGCGTACATGGAATGTCGATTGGCTTGGAAAGAAATCAAGATGAATATGAAAAAAAATCAGATTTGGTAAGGACTACCTTCTTTTTTTGGTTGGTTTCAACTAAATTTTGATGCAAAGAGACAAAGTAACAGAGTGATACTAGCTATGATTTACAGAAACAAGAAGGGAAACTTAGTATATAAGCACGAGTTCATGAAGATGTTAGAGGGCTACTAATTTGGGGGAAAGCTATGACAATTTTATTAGGAGTAAAATGTGCTCATCAATTGCGATTTTAATAGATCATTTTTTAACACTACAACAAACATGGACTATAGCGACAAAATCTAGTGAGGAAAACCAATTTCGTCTCTAAATGATAACATTCAGTGAGGAAAAACAAAATTCATCACCGAATTCGATAAAATATTTAAATTTGGTGATGAAATCAATATTTCGTCTCTAAAGATATTCAAATTGGTGACGGAATATTTTTTTCGTCACTATAGGTCATGAAAAATATGGCGCCATCGAAATTTTTAGGGCGCGAGATGCACTGGTGTCTATAGTAACAAAATATTTCATCTCCAAAAGTGAGATCTAAGGTGGCGAAAGGTTCACGTCACCAAATACTTACTAGAGGTGGCGAAATTCTAATCTCATCACCCAATATATAAGATTTAGGTTCCATTGGTGAGGAAATAATTTTTTTGTCACCCAATATGTAAAAAATATAAGTGTGTAGATACCGTATTTTTTCCGTCCTCGATTTATGTGCTGGACCCCGAAAATCTCAAAAACATTAACCTTTTTCCAAGGGGCCGCGGAAACATTTAGATTGACGTGGCGCAACCCATTCGAGCATTGGAGCACTTAAAGTGTTATTTTAGGTCAAATTGACCAAGATGCCCCTGGTCAACCTTGGGTTGACCGAAAGTAAAAGTTGGTCAAAATCATCCCAAAACAACATTTTTCATGTTTCTATATCAAACATGGGCTACCCATAAATTTTTGTCAACTTCAATCAAGTTTGACTCGGAGTTGACTCTCAAGGGCCCTAGAAACCCTAATTTTGATCTGACCATTGGAATGGGTTGAAACTAGCGTCAACACAAATATTATTGAATTCTATTTCCAACGACTATTTATGGGTCGAAATTGGAGTCAAAACGGTTGAGATATCTTGAAAACTGTGCAAGGTGCATCAGCTCGCTTCTTGAGACCATAACTTTTGATCCGACCGTTGGATTTCAAAGTTCATTAGTTTTCCAGAAACTACACATCTAGACCTTTCAAGGACACCAAGATCAACTAATCCAAGCTCGGGAAGGCCTCCATGAAGCCATTACAGGCGGTGGCCACTAAGTGGTCGCTGGAGCTGAAGAGTCACTTTTCCTCTATAAATACCCCCATGCACCCTCTGTTGACACTCTATTTTGCAATCCGCATTTAACCTTACATGGAGGGTAAAAGGGTAATTTCACATTGGAAATATGCATCTTAATTTTGACCATTAGATCCATAATCTCACCAAAATGATCTTGATATAATCTCACCATAAGCCCTAATTGGGCCATTAGATTGAAAGTTATCATCAAATCAAGTTTTAATAGCTGAGATGCACTATTACAAATTGAGTTTGACTATATGTGATTATGAACAATTGATTCCAATTGGTTATAATTATAATTAATTTGAGATTAATAATGTGTCATAATTTGATTGACTAGGACTACATTTTATGGTAAGGTTGCACACACTTAATTAATTAGATAGTCAAACATTAATTATTTAATGAGTAATTTGTGCAATTATCTTTTTAATTAGGGTAAATTTGGAACTAATTAAGTCTAGAATGGGAGTGATTGGAGACTATTAATGTTAATTGGAAACTAATTTGGGACCTATTAATGTTAATTGTGATGAAATTATTTTCTAACAAATGACCTCTGCTCACTATTTCATTGATATCTCTCAGAATATTTTGAATCTATGAATGATGTTAATTTTCCTAGAAACTAGACATCTAGGGCTTCAATTTGAGCATAAGAATGAGACAATTCCGATCAGAATTGAGTAAGATATGATTTTTTGAGTTTGGCTCTACAGGCTGTTATAGTAACTACGGGAAAACCGAATTTTGCTTGCTCTTCCCTCCCACCAATCTCTACATTTAATGCATCGGATTTCCCCAAAGTCTGATATAGGGTCTAGGTTCAAGATTCCTTTTGATTCTTTGTCAATCCTTATTAAATGACATTCCATTCATATTTTTTCCACTACTACTATATAAACCCCCCATCTCTTCCATTCCATAACATAAAAGGAAAACCCCATCTCTTTTTCTTTCTTGAGTTCTAGTGAAGTATAGTAGTTTTTTCATATCTTGATCTTCTTGAAACTCAAGGTATTGAGTGAGATTCACTTTCCCTCTCCTAGTTCTTCTTTTCTACTCCACCCTTAGGACCTCCATCAAAAGTCTCCTCCTTCACCTTGTGGATTTTACATGCAGGTATAATTCCTTTTCCTAATTTGTTTTTTATATTATTATGATGAGATTAAGATGAGAGCATGCTAGTGTTTGTTTAAATTTCTTGAATATGTTTGAATGCTCTTAAATGTTCATATGCGTTATTCACATGTTCTTGGTTGTTCATCACATGTTCATGGTTGTTCATCACATGTTCATTCATAACACTAGCTTTGATTTTAAATCAACATAAAAAATGTGAAGAAAAATGTTTGTTTCATAATTCTCTCAAATCCTTGAATCTAGGATATCATCATCCACACACATTAAATTCAACTTGCAAATTGATTGACATATTAGATGATATGATATGAATGTTGGCCACCATAGTCTAGAAGACCGGTTTTGCCGGGCAAGGTGGGTGCCTAACACTTTCCCACCTTGTAACATAACCTCCGAGTTTAGATCAAGGGTTGATAGATCAATACTTATCCTTGTAATTTTCAATTTCTAGATTGTAACTAGAAAACAAAGCCATGTACTTTATCTTAGATTGTATCTAGAACCAAAACCATGTAATTTCCTATGATCAATGTAAATTCAATTTCAAATAAATAAAATAATGAATTTTTTAATTATGGTTTTCTTATTTACTCCACCAATTAAATAAGTGGCGACTCCATTGTAAAACCCTTAATCTAAAGGGGAAAATATATTTAGTTGAACCTCCACTCATTCACGTGGGTTTGGCCCAACACCCATAAAAAGGGGTTGGGGGCACGGTTTCTCACACCCTCAGATAAAATTAAAAAAAAAAAAAAGAAATTTTTTTTTTTGGCATTTTCTAGAAATTTCCTGGGCAGATTCTCTTTCTTCTTCTCTCTAAATCCTCTCCCAAACACATCAAAAAATCTTTAATTCCTCTCTTTTCTCAACAATCAACAGGTAGTGTTCTTGCACTCTTTTTCCTCTCTTTCGTCTTAGGACCTTGGATTTGAGGTTCAAGGGGTGTAGATGTAGCTTTTAGCTACAATCTACACCCTTTGTTTTATCTTGTTCATAATATGCTTTATTGCTTTTCCTAGCTTGTTTCTTGTTTTATCTTGCTTCCTAGCATGTTCTATAGCTTTCCTAGCATGTCTCCTTGCTTCTTATAATGTTTTAATGCTTTGATGATGTTGGCCTAGCCTTCTTGGGCTAGGATATGCCTAAATATTGTGTTTGTGCCTAAATCCATGTGTTAGGTGCTTTTTGCCATGTTCTTGCTTAGATCCATGTGTTTATGTGCTTTTTGCCATTCTTATGTCTAGATCCAAGTGTTTGGGTGCTTTTTGCCATGTTCTTGCTTAGATCCATGTATTTATGTGCTCTTTGCCATGTTCTTGTACACATCTCTATCTTTAAGTGCTCTATTCTTTGTTCATGTGTCTAGATCTACTTGTTGGTTGCTATGCCATGTACTTCTAAAGCCTTTCTATCTCTTGTTATCTCTTTTTTCTTGTGTTTTGGCCCTTTTGGTAGGGTGTAGATCTAGATCTTGTGGTCTAGGCCTACATCCATACACCTAGTCTTATATCAAAGGGTTTGAATCATTTCCTTTATGCATATCCATGTTTGCTTGCTTGCTTCTATGCTTTATATCTGTGTTTGCTTGTCTAGATCTAGGCTTTGCCATACTTTGTGCCCTCCGTGGGCTTGTGTTTGTTGGTCTTTGGGGCCATTTGCTTGTGTGGTTATATCTATCCCTCCTAGGGCTTGTTTGGATGTAACCATTTGTGAGATACACCTTCGTGGTGTTGGTGTGCTTGATTCACACATTTCTCCGCTCTGTGCGATGTTAATATGCTTGCCTTGCTTGCTTTGTGCCACCCATTTGGCTTTCTTTGCTTCTTTGCATATTTGCACGCTTGAATAGATGTTTATTAGACGTGTCAAATGGGTAGGTTTGGGGTGGGCATAATTGGGTTGGGTATATAAAACCCATTTACCTATTAAAACTCATTTAACTGATTGCTTATAACCCAAATCCAACCCAACCCAATTATTATGGGTAAACCACAACTCACCCAATTACCCAATTATTAAAATCACCAAAATACCATTAAAGTGAAAACCTCAGCACTTTCTTGGATTCCCTTTTTCACTCTCTCTAGTCTCCATTCTTGGGATTAAAATATTCCACATAAGCACAACCACATCAGCAATTATATTAAAAATCCAAATAAAAAAAAATATTTTCTTTTCTTTTCTATTTTCTCTCACTTTCTTGGTAACCAAATAGTTCAACAAATACAAAGAAATGTCATTTCAAGCTCAAAACTTTCCTGGAATTTCCCAACAAATAAAATAAATCACGCTGCCGACGTCAACATTTCCCAATTTTTCTTTCTATCTTCACTGAAAAGAAAATAAGAAAAAACAGAAAATTCAACAAACTCTCTCTCTCCTCTCTCATCGCTCCGGTCTCCGAAATCTCAGGCAAGAGTTTCGGCATCTAAGGATCAGAAATTTCGGCCTTTCTTTTTCTGTAACGGATCAGTCTGAAATGAAACGCCATTACTTAGAGCTTCGATCTCTCTTTCTCTCTTTCTCTCAGAGCTCTATGATTTTCCGAAAGAGATCTCAACCACATTTTCCCACACAATCGTACTATGAATCCTCCAGGTTCGTATCTTCAATCCACATTCCGCTCGTACGTCTCACATTTCTTCTAATCTTTGGGCTTCGTACAGATCCGATGGCCAATTTGTTGTTGTTGTTGTTATTATTTTTTTGAAATGTAGGTTAGTGGATTTGAATGATCTATGAGAATTGTCATTGCCAAAAAACAAAAAAAGCTTCTTTTTTTTTTCGTGTGTTGAAATTATGGTTTGTTTGGTGGCTGAGAAAATGGAGATCAAGAAGAAGGAAGCTCAATTTCGTTGTTGTTTACTTAATTGTTTATACTTTGATTGTTCATATACTGCTTTCTTTGTTTTTTTGTGGGAATGACTGGGTTGAATTTGGGTATATTGTTTTTGGGTTAAATGAGCCTCAATAGGTTTTTAGTTAAAACCCAATAATCATTGGGTCTAATTGGGTTGATGCCCATTTAACCCAACTAATAATTGGGTGGGTTTGGGTTTAATTAGAGTGGGTGGGTTTGAGTGGGCAAATAGGTATGGGTTTACTTTGCCACCCTTAATGTTTATGCATGAGTCTATGTGTCGTCCATACTCCAATCTCATGGAACTATGCACACTTGATCCAAACCTACATTTGTCCTCCTAGGACACCCCCATTTTTGTTTGATTACATGTTTTCTTGCTCTCGTTTGGCATCTTTTGCTAGCTTGTCTTTTAGCATGCTTTCCTTTTATTTGCTTCTTTGCTGACTTGTTTCTTTTGTCATTGCATGCACACGCATGGAGCATGGACACTTGGAGCAAGGGTGCAGCCTCCTAGGTGCAAGCTGAATGTTCAAATAGCGTATAAAACACTATGAATGTTTAAACCCCTAATTAATAAATTACCAATTCAAGCTTATTATCAAACAATTGATGTGCGGAATATGAACATAAACATATAACATAATTGATAAACAATCTAGACCAAATAAAATCACATCCACAGCAGAAATTAAATGACAAAGATTAAGGGAAGAGAGATGCAAACACAAGGACAGCACAGCGATGTGTTATCGAAGAGGAAACCGAAGCTCTCGGCGTAAAACCTCTCTGTCGCCCTCCAAGCGGTAAATAATCCACTAAAGAATGTAGTTGGGATACATGAACAGCAGAAGACTCTCCAAGCCTAATCTACCCAATGTACCTAAGCCCTCCAAGCTTCTTGCTCCAACGAGGTTACGCCGAACTTATTTCTTCTTTAGCTTATCGGATTCTGCTACTAACTATAGCATCAACCAATGTGAATTGGTTTTTTCCTAACTGCTTCTCAAAGCACCAAAAAGCCTTCTCACAGATATGGGTATAGTGAGAAAAAGTTTTGGTAGTGTACCTCTCAAGGATGTAACAATGGAGAGGGTGAGAGTAGAGGAATTTGAAGAGTCTTTATGTAAAGATTGTGGATGAGTCAATCTTGTTTTTCTCTAGGGTTTCTTTCTCAAAATTCTCTCTAGAAGTTTTCTACATTTCGTGGGTGTAAGGGGTATTTATATTGGGGTGAGAGTGGAATGCGAAGAGTCAGGTTTTTCAAAACAGAGTTGGCTGGCGGCTTGGCCTCGCGAGTTGACTGAGTCGCGAGTTCAAGCCGTGAGATAACAGAACGGCCAGGCTGGACTTTTTGTCTTGTAGTGCTATAGCTGGCGTGACTGTTCATCTTTTCTGCACGTTTCACTCGTGTGCTGCAGTTGGCGGCTTGCCAGTCGCGAGTCACCCGCGAGTCTCTACATCCTTGCAGAATTTTGAGCATTTCTTCACACTCTTTCACTCACTACCCTTACATGATTCCTACCTAAATACAGGGTTACTAATTTCTAAATTACAAGCAAATTTGGCACGGAATAAAGCCAACAGAATGGTTGATTAAATTCAACCTTACAATCTCCCCCTTTGGCTATTCCGTGACAAAACCCTAAAACAAACTCTAGACTTAACATGTGAGTTGGGAACAGTTGAACATAACTCACTCACACCTAACTCTAGAATCTATGTAGCTCTTTAACCATAAGAATAAGTAACTTTTGAAACACAACAACACAATATGATCATTGTATGCAGAAAACTTGTAATGCATATGGAGCAAGCACAATGCGATCAAGCAAAATGGAATATAAGCAATACACCATGGCTTGACCAAAAAGAAACAATCACTATAAATAGTGACCACAATGCTCATTCACACTTGGAATGAACATTCGGACATACAAGCTAATAAGCTCAATGCAAATCACTTGCATGTCCAACACTCAACCAATGCATAATACATGAAGTATATGCATGTAGGAATAAAATCCTACTAGGGCACAAGAGTGAAAGTACTTAAAGAAAATGCATAACATTTAACAACAAGTACAAGGCTACAAAGCAAAGGTACAACTACATGTACGGTAAATAAACATAGACATATGATAGCAATAAGCAAAACATTAAACATAGGCAAAGCAGCTCCTGCTTTTCAACAACAGTACTCCCCCTTTGATGAAGCTCTTTCTCCCCCTATCATATCACTCCCCCTAGCATGAATCATAGGAGTTGTGATGAACTTGGAACATATATACCTGTAACTTGAAACACTTGTAAAAAACGCATTAGATCCTCAAGGTAAAGCAAGTAATAAAAGGACAAGTATAGTGTAACAAGTAAATCGTGATCAAGTAAACATGATGTGAAACATGTGTACAACTTGATCATACATCAAAACAGTCATATAGAAATGACTACAATGATCACATAGCAAAGCAAATGATCATCCGAACATGAATTCAATGAAGCACAATAGTATAAGGATGTATGCATGTCCAAAACACAAACATGATGTGATGAGAACAACAAAGCATAACTCAAAGCACCATAAAGTCAACAAGAAAAGTTTTCTTATTAACACAATGTCTTCTCCCCCTTGGTATATGCATCTCTCCTATAGAATATCTCTCCCCCTACAAATGTGCACGAGAAATAAAATTTCTCCCCTAAGAGTGTGCACAAGAGTCATTTAGAAATGACAAAAACTCTCCCCCTTTTTGTCAGGAATAGACAAAGGGTTAAGGAGAAACGAGGGCAAGAGATGAAGGTACAAACAATGATAATGATGCATGAGGAAAAAATGAAAAGTTTTTGAAAACAGTTCTGAAAAGACCCTTAAAGCGCAAGACACGCATTTTTCGCGACTGAAACAAGTCGCGGACAAGTCGCTAGGACAAGTCACCAAACACCTAAGACAAAATTTTTGAAAATTTGTCTAAGTGTTTTTCCGACTGGAAATTCCACCCGCGAGAAAGTCGCGAAGGGAGCCGCGAAAATTTCTGTGTAACCCTCGCGACTGGAGCTTTCACCTGCGAACAAGTCGCCAGTATGAGTCGCGAGAAACCTAAAAACCCAGATTTTGAAAAATTTTCTAAGTATTTTTCGCGACTGGGCCATTTACCCGCTAGTGAGTCACGAAAAATCTCTGTATGGACTTGCAACTGGAGCATGCGACTGGGCCAACCCGCGATTGAGTCGCCAAAACAGGGCAACACTGGTTTTGAAAATTTTGACACTTTTTGTAAAAATAAAGTACTTTCCAAAAAAAACTAAAATACTCAAAAATCTTTTTGTGTTTGATCAACAAAGATTGAGCATGTGAAAACACATTTAATCAAGTACAATCACACGAATGAATATGACATTCATTGAACATAGACATGTGTGTTGTGTGTGAATATCAAAAATGAGATAGTCCTTAGTCTAATGTGAAGCTTCAATGATCAATTCAATCAAGGCATACACAACTAGCACTAGATAATGTGACCCATCTCAATTATAGAAATATGCATATATGACCTCCCACATAAACTTGAGAACAATATCTTTGAAGCTTTTCATTTGGCTCCATGTTCAACATATCATTTGATCTTTTTGAATCAATACATCTCATTGTGAGATCGATGCCTGAAATTTTTAATATTTCAATTTGATGATTAAGCCTTTGGCTTTTTGGGCATCATATATTTTATTTTAAGTCGCTTTCCCTTTTTCCTAGTCAAATACTAGTATGTGTGACGGCTTTTGCAGCTCATTATCTCTTTTCATTTGGAGATTTACATTTATTGAGCTCTTTAAACAAAAACAATAAAATAAAAGAGTGGGAAGATATATAGGCACAAGTCTATGCATGTCTCAAGATCAACAAAACCATTAACTAATCATTTATGACAAGTTTGAAGATCTATTTACAACAATCACATAGATGTCAAGATTTCACCCACAATGATATGAGTGCATAGGGAACAAGCTACGCTCGTAAATGCACGAAGCCATTAGTATAAAGGTACAAGGCAAAACATGCTTGTGACAATACACAATAATGTCGATCAAATTTTTTGATTTTCTACTTTTTATGCGTTTTTGGATTTTGACACAAAAACTAGAAAAGATTGATAAAAAACAATGTAAAAACATTCAAAGTAAAAAAAAACAATTTTCAACATATGCTGGAACGATAACAAAAAGCACTCAACCAATCAAAGTCACAAAGCATAGGAAGTATTAATGCATGGACATGTTGTAATGCTTATGCATGAGTACCTTTCTTCACCCACATGGCACGTGCGTTTGGGGTGATATCCCTAGAGGATTGGGTACTATTGTTTTGACTTTCAAACCTTTTGTTGAACCTTGTCAAGTAGGTGGTGAATGCATTAATCATCTTCATTACATCTCCAATGTTAGACACAGCTTCTCCCCCTTTTGTTTGCTTGGAGTTCCTTTTATCCTTTATTTGTCCCCTTGGCCTTTGATAGGTGCCATTCTTTAATGCCCAAAGCTTACGACAATTTGGTCTGGTGTGTCCTTGAATTCTACAGTGATAGCAGAAAAGTTGAATTCTCGGACCTCTTTGTGACTTTGGGAGAGAGTTCCCTTGAGCCTTAGGTTTGACCACTGATTGGTTAGGTGGCCTAGACAAGAACCGTTGGTCAGTCACATTCCGCTTCTTCTCCGCTTTCACTTTTTCAATAGAAGAGATTTTCACCATTGGATCCTTAGCTTTCACAAACTTCATGTCCTTGGACATTTTGACACTCAAACTGCTCTCTCCGGTGTATCCTAATCCGCTTTTGTCGGAGAAAGATTTTTGATGAGCAAGCACTTCATCAAGTTTCTTAGAGGAGACATGCTCTACTTTAGTATTAGCTTGAATTACTTTAAGCTAAATTTTTTTTATCTTTGAGTAGGCTTCGGTCAGCTCTCCATTCAGCGTCTCAACTTCACACTTAGTCTCCTTTTATTGGACTAAAAGACTCTTGTAGTCTTGTTCTGCTCTCTTCATTTTCTTAATGGCTGCTTTAGCCACTTTCACATATTCACCGGTCTTTTCAAGGAGGGAATTGTAATTCTCATGAAGACGGGCTGTATCTTCATCTTCTTCAGCATCCGATTCTTCCATAATTCCCATTGATTCCTCATCACTATGCTCCCCAAGTTCTTGCACAAGCAAATTCAAGTCCTCCGAAGACTCAACATGAGCAATAATCATGAATCCTGATAAATTCCCTTCTTCATCACAGCTTTCCTCCAAATCAGAGGTGGAGGAATCCGAGTCACTGAGAGTGGTGGCATACGCCTTGCCCTTCGATCTCAAATAGTTAGGACATTCCTTTTTGAAATGGTCATGCCCATTACATTCAAAACAAGTGACTTCTTGGGTAGATTGGGGCTCCTTCCCGTCATTCTTTTTGAAGTCCTTCTTCTCCTTTTCGGAACTTGTGAATTTCCCTTTATCACCAAATTTTCCACTGTTCTTGAACTTCAGAAATTTGCGGAAATTCTTTGCAAGGTAAGCAACATCCTTTTCGACTACATCCTCATCCGATGAGTCGTGTGCTTCTACCTTTTCATTTATGGTCTTAAGAGCAAGGGATTTGTTCTTCCTTTGGTTCGGCAATGAAAGTTCATACGTTTGAAAAGACCCAATCAGCTCTTGGACTTTGATATCATCTAGGTCCTTGCACTCCTCAATTACAGTCACCTTTGCACGGAAGCTCTCCGGCAATGAACGAAGGATTTTCCTCACAACTTTCGAGTCCTCCATTTTCTCCCCCAAGTTGAACTTGTCGATGACCACTTCATTCAGCTTGCTATAGAAAGAGTCAAAAGACTCGTCCTCACTCATTTTCAGCTCCTCGAACCGAGTGGTCAGCATTTGCAACTTGGTATCCTTCACTTTCTTCGTTCCCTCATACGTGGTCTCCAATATCTGCCACGCCTCCTTGGCAACGGCAATGTGAGATATCTTGTGAAACTCATCTGAAGATACACCACAAAAGATAGCGTTAAGTGCTTTACTATTAGCATTTGACGCCACGAGGGCTGCCTTATCCCACGTGGATTTGGCTGCCTCCGGCCTAGTCCATCCAATATCAACAACATCCCAAACAGATTCATCTATTGAACACAAAAATGCTCTCATCCGAACATTCCAAAAGGCATAATTGCTACCATCAAAATATGGTGGAGCACTAAGAGATTGAGACCGGTCTATCTCAATACGGGGTTAAGGATCGCGCTAAGGTGCTCAAACCACAAAGAGTGCACCCGCTTTGATACCAATTGAATGTTCAAATAGCGTATAAAACACTATGAACGTTTAGACCCCTAATTAACAAATTACCAATTCAAGCTTATTATCAAACAATTGATGTACGAAATATGAACATAAGCTTATAATAGAATTGATAAACAATCTAGACCAAATAAAATCACATCCACAGCAGAAATTAAATGGCAAAGATTAAGGGAAGAGAGATGTAAACACAAGGACAACACAACGATGTGTTATCGAAGAGGAAACCGAAGCCCTCGGCGTAAAACCTCTCCGCCGCCCTCCAAGCGGTAAATAATCCACTAAAGAATGTAGTTGGGATACATGAACAGCAGAAGACCCTCCAAGCCTAATCTACCTAGTGTACATAAGCCCTCCAAGCTTCTTGCTCCAACGAGGTTACGCCGAACCTATTTCTTCTTCAGCTTACCAGATTCCACTACTAACCATAGCATCAACCAATGTGAATTGGTCCCTTCCTAACTGCTTCTCAAAGCACCAAAAAGCCTTCTCACAGATATGGGTATGGTGAGAAAAGGTTTTGATAGTGTACCTCTCAAGGATGTAACAATGGAGAAGGTGAGAGTAGAGGAATTTGAAGAGTCTCTATGTAAAGATTGTGGATGAGTCAATCTTGTTTTTCTCTAGGGTTTCTCTTTCAAAATTCTCTCTGAAAGCTCTCTACATTTCGTGGGTATAATAGGTATTTATGCTGGGGTGAGAGTGGAATGCGAAGAGTTAGGTTTTTCAAAACAGAGTTGGCTGGCGGCTTGGCCTCGCGACTTGACTGAGTCGCGAGTTCAAGCCACGAGATAACATAATGGCTAGGCTGGATTTTTTGTCCTGTAGTGCTACAGCTGGCGTGACTGTTCATCTTCTCAGCACGCTTTACTCGTGTGCTACAGTTGGCGGCTTGCTAGTCGCGAGTCACCAGCGAGTCCCAGCCGCGAGTTTCTGCATTCTTGCACAATCTTGAGCATTTCTTCACACTCTTTCACTCACTATCCTTACATGATTCCCACCTAAATACAGGGTTACTAATTGCTAAGTTACAAGCAAATTTGGCATGGAATAAAGCCAACAGAATGATTGATTAAATTCAACCTTACACAAGCAAAAATGGTAGGGATGCAAGCCCACAATGGGCAATGTTCAGTAGATTAGGGGGCCTAGCCCCTCCTGAGTGGTTTTCTCTTTCTCTCTCTCTCTAAGCCTTTTCTCTAAAGCATGTATTAGGGTTCCCCCTCTTCTTGTACCCTTTCTTTTTCCTGCTCTTTGCTTGGGTTGCGTTCCTTGGATATGACAATGTCTGTTTTACTTTCCGACTCTGTATGATAGTATTGTGCATGATGTATGTGCATATATATATATATATATATATATGCCTGCGTGTGTGTGGGTGATTGTGCACTTTGTATGATGGACTCTCATGGCTATGTGAGCAACCCTCTCTAGTCATGGGTGCTTTGGACCTTGTGGCATGAGTATGTGCTCAAGGCATTTGCTGTAGGTGCATATTCATGTTATGTAGTATGCATGGTCATCGCGGTGTGACCGTCCCGATCCATGTCACCAAGTGACATCGGTTTCCTCCTGTATGCGTCATGTATCAACGTGTTTAATGCTTTGAGGGGCTCCAGCTCGTCCTAGCACGAGCTTGTTGGCACGCGCCGTATACACAGGCATGAAATCTGGCCTACCAGTGCACCATAGCACACCAAATGCGAAACTTTGCCGGATTTTCTCCGTGAAAATAGGCATCCCTATTGCCGTATTCTCACGTCAAAAGCTTGGTGAGAATAGTATTTTGTATGCTATGACGCATTTAAGGCGAAGCGCTGTTGAATTTCTGCTTCAAAAATAAGGCGAAATGCTGCTAGATTTTCGCCGTGGAAATTTGGCAATGATTCCAAACACACTTGGAAATAATTGATTAAGACCACACCCTTTCCGAATCCAAACCTTAAAGCCTAATTTGATTAAAGCCTCGAAAGCTAATGCCAATAGCTCATTTTCAACTGCCAATGTCCGAAAATTATGACTTTACCAAAACAAAAAGGACTATTTACGGATAGGCGTTGTGGGGTGCCTAACACCTTCCCCACACGTAACCAGACTTCTGAACTCAGGAATCAAGATTTTTTACCCGTTCACATTAGATTAGGAAAAACGACCTTTTTCTTAGCCTAGGATTAGTAATAAAATCAAATAGAGTCAGGTGATCAATCACACATTAGAAAAACCAAATGATTGGTGGCGACTTCACTTACCCTTGGTAATTTCCTTAAAATCGACTCATATTTTAGTCACACACCCAAGGTATGACACACCTCCATATCATTTCTCGCACCGAGAGAGAAAGCGTGCGAGTGTCGTCGTGATGGGTGGTCGAGCAACTACGAGGCATTGATAGAGTGCATGATGCTAATTTGGGTGTCAAAGTACAAAATAGTTTTTCTTTCTTTATTTATTTTTTTTGTAAACCCTAAATACCCAATTACTCACTCTTACCTCAACCTTATCCTCATGCCTCTCACTCTGGAATCGTTAAGATCTTTCTCTCTCTCTCACCTCAACCTCACGCCCAATCACTCTCTCTCACCTCTCACAAATCAGTAAAATATCTCTCTCTCTCTCTCTCCCTGTTTTCCCTCTGTTGTGACTTGTGACTGTCTTTATTATTCTTTGTTATTTAGAAATAGCTATAAATATCCATTGATTGCTGCAAAAATCATTGATTGACTGCTTTAGTTAAAAACGTGTCTTGTATTTTTAGCATTTTGTATTATAATGAGTTCCTCCTTGTTAAAAGAAGACTCTACACATATTTGTAATGGGTTGGTGTTTTCTTAGGTTGATGCTTTAAATGTCTTAAATTCCCTTAAAAACCCTAGTGAACCTCCATCGTGGATAGTAAGTTCTATAATAGAATATAAAAAAACTTAGGGTAAAACTTAGGGTAGTTTAGTAATTGTTTTTTTTTTCCCCTTATTTTCTGTTTTTTTAAAAAAAAAATTCTATTTTTGAGACAAAAAAATTTGTTTGGCAACTCAAAATGAACAGAAAACAAAAACTATTCTCAAAACTAAATTTGTGAAGGAAACTAAAAACATGCAAAATGTTGTTTTCAATTTCTAATTTTCAAAAGTTAATGAAAACACACATTTAATTCAATGAATTTATCTCATTTAATGAGTTAGCATTAGAGTTCAAATCCTAGTAATAACATAATTTAGTATTTTCTATTGTTTTCTTCAAAAAACTCTCTTTTTTATTTCAACTAACCAAATATGTTTTTGATTTAAAAAATACAAGAATTTTTTTTTTTCTTTATATTCCCCAAAACAAGTTTTTGAAAATAGAAAAAAAAAAAAAACAATTACCAAACATAACCTTTATGTCTATATTTGTTTACATGTGTTTAGAACCATCATAGGGTGTGCCTTTACATAGAGTAGGACAAGCAGTACAAGTGTATAATTAGGGGTGGCTTGATGCATTTGAAGGCCTAAGGTAAAAACTGAAATTGAGACATTTTATATAGTTAAATATGATTTTAAAAAAATAAATATTACTTAAACTCTATTATCTTGTTTTTGATGCAAAATTATTACTAAATAACATGAACCACGTAGAATTTTTTTTAATAAAAAGCCTATAGACACAAAAAATTTGACAAAACTTTTCACACCTCTTGATGTGGTAGATTGATAGTGGTAAGTAAAATAGTGATGTTAGTGGTGGATTTAGTTGAGAACTAGTAAAAATTTGCCAAATCAACTATTGTGAAAAATGTTGTGAGTTTTTTGTGTGTGTATTGCTCTTTTTTTTTTTTCTTTTTTTTTTTTAAAATTTTATTTTATTTTAAATATGTGCTACATTCATAATATCTTTCACAACAAATTTTAAGTGTTAAGTTGTTATTAGTTCTAGGGATAGACCTAGGATTTCAAGTTGGGGGGGGGGGGGCGGAGATAAGCGAATGTTTTTTTTTTTTTTTTTTTTTTTCAAATACGCATCTATATAGTATTAATAAACTATCAACCAAGACAAATACCCAAAAATTATTGTTTCTTAATATATTAAGATCAACTTTTTGAAATTGTGTTTGAGAGATATGGTTATTTTCCAAAATTGGGATATCGGCATTTTCTGGAATTGGGGAATGAATATTTCTTGGGATTGGAACATCGACATTTTTCGAAATTGGGGAATGAATATTTTCTAGAAATGGATCATCCACATTTTCTGGAATTGGAATAGCAACATTAGTTGTTGGCAATCCCATGTTGACTTCGGAAGAATTTGAATATTTTCTTTTGAAAAAAAAATTAAACATTGTAGTTTATTTTTTCATGATTTACAAATAAAATAAGAATCATATATATTATCTCACAAACGGTTGTTGTTACTAACTAAAGACAAATACTAGAATCTGGGTAATATGCATGATGCATTTAATTATTCTCACTTCTTTTCAATTTATAAATTTATTTAATTTAGCATTATGAGTTAACAATAGGCGCATGTGAATCACTGTTATTTTCTTAAATTTGTGATGTGTGACAATTTTCTATATTATATGATTTGTTTTTTTCTTTTGTCTTTGGTCTTTGCCTTTATTTATCTTTGTCTTTGTTTTCTCTGTCTTGTACTCTCCATATTTCAGACACTGACCCAATCCCACTGCAGACACTATAAATTTATTCTGCACTACTAATAAAAACTTTTCTTAACTTTACCTTTTTTATTTATTTATTTTTCCTGTCACTTGTCTTTATTGTTGCCCAACTACCCGTCAACAAAGAAAAAATAGACAAATACTACACTAATATATTCTCTAATCTTTACAAACTCTACTCTCTCTCTCTCTCTCTCTTTTCTATATAACACAAGAGAGAGAGTCACAAACACAGAGTCAAAGAGAGTCACAAAGCCAAAAAGCCAAAAAGCCAAAAAAAAACCACCACAATCAGAATAAATTTTTAGATTCACAATCACAAAATCACCAACATCAGTTCATCACTCATCAGTAAAAACACAAACACCACAAGTCCACAAGCATAGATTTTTAGATTCTGAGATTCAGAAACATTATATTTGGTTTTGAAGGAAAGGATAGATTAAATACGTATGAACTGTGAAGGCTGGAGCAGTGGAGCAACAAAGCTGGGCTGGGCAGTGCAGATCGAGCAACCGGCGATGGCGGCAAGATGGGTCTCCGGTTTTGGTATGCGACAACTGATGGCGGCATGGGTACTGGGTAGCAAGATGGGTCTTTCTTGAGTGGGCGTGGGCAGCGGTGTCACGGCGTGGGCGGCGGCGTCACGGCGTGGGTAGCAAGATGGGTCTCTCACTTTCTCTGTCTCGCCTCTCCCTTTCTTTTCTTTTATGTTTTCTTTTTTTCCTTTGTTTCTGGCTTTTCCGTTTGGTTTTGGAGTCTTACTGACTGTTGGGTTTTCTTCTTCTTTTTTTTTTATTTTTTTTATTTTTTTATTTTTTACATATTTATTTTTTAAAGGTTTTCATGGGCTCTTGAAAACTCCTGGACTGGCCGGCTGGGATAGGGATGGTTGAGGTGAGGGAAGCCTAAGCTAAAAACTAGGGGGGCCCGAGCTAAAAACCAAGAGGGGCCCAATCCTTTTTTTTTTTTTTTTTTTTTTTGAAAATTTTACATACTAAATTTTTTTTTTCGGGCCCGGGCTCCTTAGGCCCCCACCTGGGTTCGTCCTTGATTAGTTCTAATTTGAATCTACCACGAATTTTTTTTTTCCATCAATAATAGTCTGCATCAATAACAGTTTGAAACAACTTGCTATTTAGGATTTATTGTGAAAATGTTGTGAATATAATATATTTTTTTTCTTCTTGTTTTTCGTTTGATAAAAAAAAATTAATTTATTTATTAGCTAATATTTGGGCTTAATCAAATTAAAATTTGAGGCCTTTTTTTCTACTTGAGGCCTTAAGCGATTGCATTGATTGCGTTTAGTGTAGAGCCCCAGCACTGAGTATAATGATAGTATAATAATACAATGTAAGTCGTAACAAAGCATGCATACTAATACAATAAACATAAACAAGCTATGGTTTGGAGTCTTTGGACGTTGGAACTATGTTTTACCGTTCTCTATTAAACTATTGTTGGGTTGTGGGAGGCCAACTTAAATTTGGATGCAAGATTATTTCTATAGTGTTCCGGTGGAGAAGGCTTGGTGAAGATATTAGCCAATTGATCATGGAAGGAAAATGAATGCGGCTCCAAGAAATGTGGTGATGAACGAAGTGACAATCAATTTAAGTATTGTTGTTACGTCCATGAAAAGCATCATTGTATGCAATTTATATTGCACTCTAATTGTCATGGTAGATAGGCATGCTATAAGGAATAATGCATAAGAGCATAAGACACAGATATTACATAAATCACCATAGCTACCGAAGTTATGATAAAAAAATGCGAATGACATCAACATAGTGAGAAGATTGTGGAGCTGTCATGAATTGACTAACAATGTGCATTGCTTTGAAGACGTTTAGTTGTGTGATAGTGAAATACACTACCCATCAAAAAAAAGAAAAAAGATAGCGAAATACACTAGTACAAGTAGAACAGGCAAAACTCAGACCCATTCAGATTGAGGTTTATAAATATATATGGACTCAAGCATAACACAAATTTGTAAGAAAAATTTGAGAAATATTTAAAATTTAGTAGTGGTCCTTGATCAACGACACTAAGGCATGCGACACCGGCATCTCTGTTGAAGAAGAAAGGAAGTTTGATCTACTGAAAATATTATTGTGACTGACAAGGAGAGAGCAAACTGAGATTCTTATGGTAATTAAAAGAAAATTTTAATTTTGTTGTTAAACTAAAGGGGTAAATTTCGGATTTTTAGAGAAAGTTAAGGGTAATTTAGTGATAATGTGTAGAATACCAAACGGTCATATCTAAAACATACTAAACTTCTTTATTGCGTTTATGCAAGACGCTTTTCCTCAAAAAACGCATTTCCATTAAGGGCTATTTAGATGCTGCTTATTTTGCTGAAACTGAAAATTTTTTGTTGAAAGTATTGTAGATAAAGGTAAAACTTAGTTGAAATAGTACAATAGGACCCATGAATAGTACTTGTGGGAGGAACGAATCTTTCGCCAATCAGGTATTGTCCGCTTTGGGATGGGCAGGGTCGAGCCTTGCTTTCACCCTTACCTTATAAGCACTTGGCCTAAGGGTGGGAGACGTCTCTCTCCGATGTGGCCTGAGGGTGGGAGACGTCTCTCCCCGATGTGGGATTGAGCAAATCTGTGCAGGTGGGAGCAAGGGTCGACCCTGCCCATCTCAAAGCGGACAATACCTGATTGGAGAAAGATTCGTTCCTCCCATGAAAAGACGCTTTTGAGGGCAGTTCCCATCAAATGTATTGTCCGCTTTGGGTGAAGACCGCATGGGTTTGTTACCCCGAAGGGCACACCTCTACCATAGGTATGCACTAGTAGTTTTTAAGACTTGCTTTGATCACACACACTATGGTACACAATTCCTTAGGCCAAGTGCTTATAAAGCAAGAGTGGGAGGCGTCTCTCCCCGATGTGGGATTGAGCAAATCTGTGCGGGTGGGAGCAAGGGTCGACCCAGCCCATCCCAAAGCGGACAATACCTGATTGGGGAAAGATTCGTTCCTCTCACAAAACACACAATATGATACACCATTCCTTAGGGCAAGTGCTTATAAGGCAAGGGTGAGAGGCGTCTTTCCCCAATATGGGATTGAGTAAATCCGTGCGGGTGGGAGCAAGGGTCGACCCTGCCCATCCCAAAGCGGACAATACCTGATTGGGGAAAAATTTGTTCCTCTCACAGTACTAAAAAGTGCAATAGGGCCCATAAATAGTAGCAAAAATAAGCTGACTTGCCAAATGCTAAAAAAAGGTAAAATCATTCGGTGCACCTACCCCTCTTTCAAATGGGATCTTAATAATTTTTTTTAATTGAAATTTATTTGGAAATAAAAATCTAGAGAATTTAAATTTGATTTGATATTAATTATATTTCCTTCATTTAAAAAAAAAAAATGATAAGTACAATAGTGGAGAAGAAATTTGAATCTTTAATATTTTCGTTGGAAGTACTAAAAAGTCTTAGTTGAATTACAAAAATCTTGACATATTTACTTTATTTTAGATCATATGTGTCATACTTGTAAATACCTTTTTTATTTATTTATTAAAATAATAAGATTAATGATTTTTTTATTTATTTAAAAAGATGAGGGATTAGTGATGTTGAATAGTCATGGTTATAACTTATAAGTGAAATGAGATGGAGGATCCATAATTCTCAGTTTTAGTATATTGTCAATCATCTACCATATAAAAAAAAAAAAAAAGAAGTTATAATCAATCGTTTGAAAAGTCAAAGTTAAGCCTATGGATTAGTGTACATAAGTCTCACAGATTGAAAGAAAGTTGCAAAATTTTTTAACCATTAAATAACGACTTTAAATCACGTTCTCAGTTATAAAAACTGTAAGTGTGTAACAAATTGGGTATATAATTTTTTTCCTTCCAGAAAATAACATTCCTAGCTTGAGATATATATATAAATATATATATATATATATATATATTGTGAGGTTAAAGGCCCAAATCACATATTGGGCCTTGGGTCCCGTCCGAGGAGGTAAGCAATCCAAAGACGAGCAAGCAGTACAAAATGGTTTAAGTTAAAGACTTTATGAGCAGAACATGGAGAGGAAGGTATTCCGAGGAGGAAGATCTCCTCGGACCGGCTAAGAACAGATCAAACACAGATCTTGATGATCAAAGCGACCTTCCAGTAAGGTTCAATAACAAGAACGTACCTCACAAACATATGAGAATGAAGGAGACCTAAAAATGTCTAAGGGAAAGTTGTCACCACCGCATTAAATGTACTGCAGCTACTTTTCTGGCCGCATTTATGTGGAGAAGACCTCTGAACAGTGCTACCTTAGCTACCACAACTCACAGAGAAACAGAGAGGATGTCTGATGGGACAGGTACTCAAGTAGGAGCTCAGATGATCAACAAATGTAGGGTCAAGATGACCCAAAGGGAGCTATATAATGGGGGAGACCCCCATAAAAAAAAAGGGAAAAAGAGGAGAGAGAAGAGAGGGAGAGCAATCTAAATCATCCTAGTATCCGAGAGTGATCATGATATACAGATCTGACCTCCTTGGACAGAAAGTTCATTGATATTAGTATTCTTTATTTGTGTTTTATTGTCATGCAATGCAATACTAACAGTTGTCCAACTTATTATAACCTAGTTCTTTGACCCATTCTCTACAAATTTATTGTATTGGGCCAAGATTTCATACGTTCTGGGCTTGTGCCCAAATTGTGACCCTACATAAATATATATATATATATATATAAAAATAGTTTTAAGAAACTTCATCCCTAGCTTAATATGTTCTCCACAATGCATCCTTTTCTACACGGTACATACATTTTAATAAATAAAAAGGCAAAAAAGAAGACAAAGAAAATCATCTGAAATTTGACCCTATCATCTTAACAAGAAAAATCTATGATCAGCTCGATAAAACTGGTGGCATTTGACTTGTACAAAAAAGCTGGTGTACAAAAAAATGCACAAATGGAGTCACAGTGTCACAGACCATAGTCCATGACAGTAACACTAAGTCACTAACAGCAACGGCTTCCCAGAAAGCCACGAATCTATCTGACTGTCTCCCAAAAAGGAAACTTAGCCAACAAGAAAAGAAACGTCAAATGGTTCACATAATATATCACTCACCGTCTCTCTCTCTCTCTCGCTCTCTCTATGTTCTGTAGAGCTGAGGAGGCCTCGCATGGCTGTGTTCGATTAGCTCGCTCTCATCTCACTAAGCTAAAATTTCATCAACCAAGAAAGACCCATTTATTTTTTATTTTTATAGAACTTTTATACCAGTAATTGTTGTGCCTATTCTCTCCAATTCCTCATGCTCCTCTGCTTCTCTCCCTAACTTTTCAATCCAAGCAACCCCATTTCTTACTTCGTCTTTGATATCCGAAAACCCAACATTCAAGCTCCTCATCAAAGAATTCAAACTGTGTAAACTTTGATCACTCTTCAATTCACTCATTCCAAAAGAAATCAACATCTTGTATAATCACTAGCTTCACAGAATCCGAATTCTAACCCTTTGAAGCTTAAAACCTTCATTTCAATCTTTCCTGTTGTTGTTGTATTTGTTCTTTGAATTCTTGTTCTGGGTCTTGATCATATTCTTTGTTTGTTCCCTCAATTTGCTGCAATGAGTTTCATGAAGCCCTCCGCATTGTACATGTTTCTTATCACCTACGTTTCGTTCCGGTGGATGCCTTGCCAGAGTTGGGGGTTTCTCCGGTGGCCAGGGCTTGATGGGTTCTTGAGGCTTTTGGTGGTTGTGCTTTTATGGTCTATGTTTTCAGAGATTCGGTACATTACCTCAAATTCCATGCACCCAACTCTTCGTGAACATGATCGGGTGATCATCGAAAAGGTAAAGGTTTCTACTTTTTTTAATTTGCTTCTGAGTTCATTTACTCTAATGATTATAGAGGTGTCTTGGTTCAACTTGAATGGAAGAAAATTGCTATGAGCCTTGAGCTATGAGCCTTATAGCTCAAGTGAATGGAAGAAAATTATGGTTTGCATTGTCTTGTAGAATATTTATTAATGCGGAGTGGCTAGAAAGATCATAGTTTTAGAATCTTGAGAATGAATTTGCAAATTTATATCTCAATGTTGTAGCTTAATTTCCGTTTAACCATCACATGAAGGTAGCAGTAATGAGGCTAACTTTCCCATTTTAGGAATACAAGAAATAATTACTTCATTTGTCTAACTGGTAATGTTCAATGAATGAAAATGAAAACGAAGAATATTTTAGAGGTGAGTTGAAAAATGTTGAGGATTAGGGTTAAGAGAGAAGAAAGAGACAGAGAGACAGAGAGACAGAGTTGAAAAAGGAGATTTAGGAATTAATCAATCAGTGCTTCACCTTAGCACATATTTATATTAGAGTGATATGCCAAGATAACAAGAATACCCCTATGCTAATATAAATAACAAGCTAATTTAAAAATATCAACAGTAACTCTAACAATTAGAATGTTGTTATGTTGAATTCACTAATTGTTCTTTGTGCATTTTCATTCAAAAATCGTCATTTGCATGCTTCTTTCTGTGTAAGGGAATATCTAATCCTTTAAGTGATTAGACACACTAGGCTACTTGCAAATCTTGATTGATGTTGAATCAATATTTTGTATTTCCTTGCTATGCTTCCTTTTCGTAGGCAGTCTCTACGAATGCAGCAATGCTTTTGTGATTAATATGATCTGCACCGTCATCATAGTCATATAGCACCATTATCTATATAGCCACTAGCATCTTGGAAGCAAGACGGATGTCTCACTGACAACCTAGTGGAAAATTAACCAGAACTACTTGATGTACTTGTCCTCTGCAAGATTGTGGTGATCAGCACATAGTTCATCATCAGTATTAGGTTATTCATCTTTGTAGGGCCATATTGAAATCTAAACTTCCTTCTTTGACAATTTTAGTTTACTTCACCAAACTTGAAGGACAGCACGCTTTCTTGGTAATTTGATTTAACCTTTGTTGCCCTTGTCTGGTGTTCCTCACCAGATTCAGTTGAGGACTACCCTGGGTTCAGTTGGATACCTTGACTTTTAGCACGTTAATATGTTTTTGTCCTATCTGGAAATTTTCTTTTTGGTCCAACTTTTACAGTGACTGGAAGTGGATATAGACAGATTACCTAAGTAACCTCAAATTAGAGTACCTGGAAATTTTGAGGTCATATTGTTTCAGTTACTTTTAAAGGTTCTCACTAGTTGCTTCAGGGTATACTGCAAGTCTAGTGCCCCAAAGGAGCTAAGGTTCTTCTTTATTTTTTATTGATACCTGGTCTACCTAGATATTTTCAAGCTGCTATTGAATTATCTGAAATGCTGGTTGAAAAAACAGGGAAAAACTTGTAATGAGTCCATAAATTTTATTAATGACATGCTTGCTTGCCCTGCAATCTAGATGGAACCACTTTCTTGAGTACAAATGGGGCCACCTTATAGGACTTTATGATCATTCTCTAATGTCCTCGTGGAAAATCCCAGTAGCCTGTTGGATAAAAGTTTGAACTCTCTGGATATTTCTGCATTTGATATGAAAAAATGAATTTTGTGTTGCTTCACTTCTAAAATCACCCTTGAGATGCATTACACATAGGCTGTAGATTGAAGTCAACAAGATCTGGATGCTATCAGACTTTGTTTTTGGCGTTGCTTTATCTGCATCTTAATTTGAAGGACTGAGAAATTTGCTAAAATTTTCTGTAATCAATGCCTAATTCTGTGATTATCATACACCTTGTACCTTTCTTTATTGGAAGTCAATAACCAATAGTGTGAACTGAATGAAATTGAGGTAGCTAGTTACTAGACATTTTCCCATGTGAGCAATCACCCTAACATGCAAGGAATTTCCTCTCTTATTAATGGGTGGAATAAAATTCTTGTAGCTAAAACTCTGACCCTCAGATTGCCAATTATTTAGTTACTTATCCCTAAAGCAGCCATGAAAGTATTCCCCAACAAATTGAACTTTTGCTTCTTACTTGTCAGCTTGCTCTAAATGCAGCTTCAGGGGAACTTCGTTTATGTGATTTTTTTGGTGGGTAGCAATGTATATCTTTTTCTTTATTAGCTCTTTGTAAGCACTATTTGTGGAAAGTGTGGTCAATAAATGAAGCTGTTTCCGAGTCCATCTATTAGACTAGAAGGTTCAGCTCCAATTTCAAGAAAAATAAAAACAAAACCAAGATGAAAATGAAATAGTTGTATCTATGTATAGTTTTAATGTTCATGTCATAGACAAATAGAGGCTGACTGTATGATATCTCTGTGTCTGTTAAATTGCAGAATGAGGATAAGATTATCATCATACGTGGGATATAGAGAATCTCAGTCTTTAAATGGATCTTTTAATTTGATCTATTTACTTTGCATGTCAGTGCATGTATCCAAAAATCGCTTAATGGGGTTAGTCTTTATAAGAACACAAATGTGGGTTGGTGTTCTTAAGGAGATTCAAGTGGAGTATTGATGTGGAAAGATGGAAATTTAGGAATTGTATGGCCTTGAGGTTTTGGGTAGGGTTTGGAATTAAGAGGCAATTGATGTTTGATGTGAGCTGGTGCTAGGTTGAAGACTAGGGTTAGAGTTTAGTACTCTTGGAGTTTCGGTTATGTTATTGATTTAGAGAGATATGGATGCTCATAAGGATTTACGCATGCGATTGATGTGATACATGTACTTGAAGCTTATCTAACTCACTCTAGTATATCTACTTGTAACTAACCAACCTTAACATGTGCAACTCTTGTAATCTCATCCAATTGAGCTCCAAGCTGCCACCTCAGGGTTGAATCACGTGCATGGGAGTGAGAGAAGGCTGCCACAGAGATTTGGGAACAATTTGCCAACGAAGCGGCGATCAGCACTTTAAGCTGTTAGGGAAGTGCCAATTGGGCTCCTTGGAGTGCCAATCATCCTTTAAATTCTCCAATTCTGCTTCTGTTTGAATTACAATCAAGGCCCTAACAAGTCTGGTCAATTAGGGTAAGAGATTTGCAAATTTTGTAATAGTTCTCTATGGTGTAGTCTGGTCACTTATAGTAGGAGATTAAAAATTTTGTATAGCTCTGTTTTCTTTGCTATTGCCTTTTGATTTAGGAGTGTCTAAGTCAAGCAGTTGATGGTTTTGTTATATGAATCCAAAGGATAAGATTATCATAATACATGGGATACAGGACATCTTTCACAGCCTTTAAATGGATCATTGGGTTTGTTCTATGTACTTTGCATGTTAGTTCATGCGGTAGTTTGGTCGCTTAGCGTAGGAGATTACAAAATATGTAATAGCTCTCTTTGGGGTGGTCTGGTCAATTATAGTAAGATACTGAAGAATCTGTAATATCTTTCTTTTCTTTGCTATTAGTTTGGGAATTCGTCTATCATCATGTGTGCTATATCCCAAAACGACTAATCAAGTTACAATTAAGGTTCCTTGCAATCGTTTATAAAGTCCAAATTTACTTTGTACATATCTGATGTGGGACTCAACATATGACCACACAACACACGCTCATACAATCCAATTCAATCCAATCCGGGGTATCAGTGTTGGTCAAGTATTGAGTGAAATTGTTATATGAATCCGTATTAAGGCCAGCAGATTTAAAGAAACAGTTGCACAATCCTTTGATGTTTGAAACGTTCAAGTAGAGTTCATTTATGGTTTTATGACTTGGTAGAGTTCTGGTGATTTTCCACTTGGGGTGATGTTGAAAGCAGCTTCCATCTATAAAGTTTTGTCTTGGTTTTGTGTGAAGCTTTGGATGATATGTTGGCAATTCTTTTTTCATCTTTGAGAAAAATGAAATCTTCCAAAGATCTTGTTTTTGAACTCCAGAGACAGTTGACTATTTGATAATTTATTTTCAAATAGCCAGTGGAGATGTTGCTTGTGGCTTGGCACATCTTGGGCAGCCTTTCCATCAATTAGTTTTCTTATCTTTTCTCATTCTTGGCTTTGAGTAAGTAGTAGCACTATTTGGAGGCAAAGGACCATGAGAATCAAGATATTCTTATTAGTCATACATTATAGTTGTTCTTAAAAGAGTTTTTGTTGCATGGAATTTTGGTCATCTGTGATCAAGGACCAGCAGGGATTCCCTTTGAGGACGTTATTCATGACTAATATCTGGCTCTATATGCATTGAGTAATTGTTCATTTTTCCTGGCTCCTGAGTCCTGACTATATATCTTGCACATTTTTTGTTTCCATCAATGCCAATAATAGTTATCAGTGATGTTTATCTGCTGTACAAGAAGAAAAAAAATTGTCGCTGGAATGATCAGAAGTTATATACTTGCAGCTCTTACCTAAACAGAAGTTGGAAATCAGTAGTTGATGGTGATGGGTTCCCATGAAGATATACTTGCATGTATGATAACTAATTAAAAAAAAAAAAAAAAAAAAAAAACAGAATCAATGTGAGACTGTTTTAACAAATTCACCTGCATTCTGTTATCTCCCAAGTGAAATTCAATGAGCCTTTTATGGCGGCTGTTTCGTACAAATGTTGTGGACCTTAAAGCATCAAGGGATGCCATTGATCATACTCCTAGTCCTCAACTCCTGATTAAAGCAAGCAGTGAGAATCAACTTTTTGAAAGAGATTACAACCTGCTGGGTAAACAATTTCAGAATATTTAATCTAAACAAGGTGAAAGAAAAGCGTGGAAATGAGGAAAAAAATATCTCCTGAATGAATCCTTTCTTTTTTCATTTAATTGGTTCTTATATTGTGTGACAGATTTCCAAGATAAATTTCAGTAATTGGGGAGAAATGATGAGGACAAGAATGCTTGAACTGTAAAAATTACTTTGCTGTGTATGACCAAAATTTATTAAACCAAATGCAAAGTTATGGCAGCTGATTTTAGATTCATGTTAGTGATCAACAGGAAATTTAAGGGCCGACAACATATGAATTAGAAACACCACTTTGTGCTATGATAGAAGCAAAATTTCGAAGTTTCACAGAATCACATGCCTATTCAATTGATATATAAAACAATATTCATTCTTCTTTAAGGAGCATTAGAATATTGGCCTATTCCCATATCTTGTGCTCTGAATTTTGAAATTCTATTAAAAAATTGGAGTCAACAGAACCAAGCAGATTTTTGTTTTTTGGGGTGGGGGAACCTAGCACTCTTTCACTATATTTTATGATCATGAAGAATAGAAATGATTATATGGGTGATTATTTTCAGTTTTTTCCATCACTGTAATTGTTCTTCACTTCTAACTTTGACCACCGTTATGGTCACTTGATAACATTTCAGGCCTCATATTACATTAGAAGTCCTGCTGTACATGATATTGTGACATTCCGAGATCCAACACAGGTTTGTAAATATGGTACAATAATTTTTACATAACACCTGCTTTCTGGTTATTTTTAGGTAAACCTCTTTTACTTTCTTGGTTTCTGTAGCAACTTGGTGACAAGGAGGAAATTGTTTTCATAAAGAGAATTGTTGCAAAAGCAGGAGATTTAGTTCAGGTAGAACAGCTTCATAGACCCCTTTTCATGTATATTATGCCTGAATTGTTGCAAAAGCAAGTCATTCCATGTTTATCCTTAAGTAGTTATGTGTTAATCTAGGTTTGGTTAGTTAGTTAATCCTGGAAATGCCTTTGGTCACTCTTTGCACTTTGAGATGTCGTTCATTGCTGACTGGACAATTAGATGGTCATTATATTATGTATATCTTTTATTTATAATTCAATATTTTGAATTGATCCAAAGGAAGCAATACTTATGTCTGGGTTTATAATACCTTGCAGGTCAATGGTGGATGTCTCTATGTCAATGGAATTGCTCAAAATGAAGATTTCATAGCAGGGCGCCCAAGATATGAATCAAATTTAACTGTATGCTCCCTATCTATTATTACTGTGTTTCCATTTTACTTGCAGTCTTTCCAGCATTTTGCCATGTGAGCAGGTCCAAGGGTGTAGCTAATTATCAATAATGAGGGCCAAGTAGCTGATTAAAAGAAAATTTAGTAATACTATAATGTACATTTTTTTTTTACATTAATACAGATAGCTAATGAAATTACCTGGATAGTCTTTTTCTGGAAAAATAAAGATAAAGTAGATTATGAGTAATTTTTTTTGTTTGAAATAAATCTATATGTTTTTTTTTTTTTTTTTTGATGAAGAAATAAATCTATATGTTGATTATATGGTTGCCTCAAATAAAAAATTAACACAATGTCAAATAACCCAGCTAGTAAAGTCTTTTGTCATCAAAGATTGAAACCTGCCTACACTAGGGAAGGGGATTTTAAGGGAAAGGGGAGGACCTCCTCTTTTATGTAGCCTAGGTCAATGGACAAGAAAAAAGAAAAAGAAAATATTTTGCAGCTGTAATGCATAAATATGATATGACTATGGTGCCTCCTTATGGTGGAATGCATGTATGATAAAAAGGGCATCTAAAGGAGTTTTCAAAAGGGTTGGGGAGCCTGTAGGTCTGTGCATGAACCAATCATGGTCTTGAACAGCATTATGGGAATGGAACTTCTGGGGCAAATGATTTCCCACAATAATAGCCAATAGCCAATGAAGCTACAGGCAATGTGTGCGCTGTGTCATTAGATAAGGTAAACAAAGTGAGAATGACAAAGCCTTGCAGGAAACCATGTTGACATCTGCTTATTTGGGTTCTTCATGGGCTTCAGATGGTCCAAATTATGTTTGGCCCTGTCTTTAGTGTTCTTATCTTCACTTGGGCCTGCAATCCACATCATTTACTTCATACCTAACTTGCCTATTTTTGGTTTTGCAGTATGTGCCTAAAGGTCATGTTTATGTCTTGGGTGACAACAGAAACAAGAGTTATGACTCCCATGATTGGTTAGTTTACAAGTGCCATCCTTCAATTTATTTTCCTTTTATTGGTGGTGTGTTTGGGGGTATGGTAGGTGTAGGTGCTGATATTCATAGGATGTATTGGAGCATTCTGGTTTGAACTACCTTTAGAGAGAGGGACATTTCACCTCAACTCTCAAAAGGACAATGTCCTTTTCCATGGGAGTTCCTCTTGGATGCTGATTTGGAAGCACTACACTCCTTTTTTTCCCCCTTCCTTATTCTATTTGGATATATTGATTTGAACTTTACACTTCATTCCTTTTTAATTTTTTAATCCATTCAAGTAATTGATGAACAGGGGGCCCCTTCCGGTCAAAAACATTGTTGGAAGATATGTCATGTGTTGTTACAGACCTTCAGAGAGTTGATGATGGAAAACGGTCTGCAGCCATTTAAACTCTAACAAGCTTTGGCAGATTAGATGAGGACATTGTTAGAAGTCTGTGTGCTTTTACATTGATGGAGTTACTGCTTATTTGCCTCCACCGGCTAATTTTATGGTTCTGGAATTGTTCACTAAAAACTTGCATGATTTTAAACTGCTGAATGTGGATGCGCTTTACCCTTGAATAATGTACAAAAAATGGGGTTTAAAAAAACACTTCTTTTAACACATCAACCAGATACATGACACAGAAAAATTACCAAGCTCTTTGTATATTTGAAATTTCTTTAGTTGTGGTAGTTTATTTAAATTGTTTTGTTGTGGTTTGGTTTGAGGGTACTATTTGTGCTCTCCTGTTTGTGTCTTTGGCCTCTGTGTTACATACACCAAATATCTGGATTGGTGAGGCTTCTTCTTGTTGGGATCGTTACAAAATTTACACCAAATATCTGGATTGGTGAGGCTTCTTCTTGTTGGGATCGTTACAAAATTCAGCAACTTGGAAAGTTGACAAGCTAACCAACTGGATATTTTTAACGTGTATGAAGTACTGCTGGAATATAGTACATTGGTCATTGGTGTCATCTCATCGGTTAGGTGCATAAGCATTCTCCTACTTTTTGATGGGTAAGTCCACAATTGTCTGGATTCTTCTACCTAGGTGACATGAAATATCGAAAAAGACATGCACTTACCTTTGCAGTCCTTTAACTCTCCCACTACCAAGCCTGCTTAAATCTAAAAAGGACTAGGTAAAGCATAGCTACAATGCATACAAAAATCTTGAATAGTGTAAGTTGAACTTGATTAATTAGCTTTTCCTTTTGTTGTGTGTTTAACAAACGGAGATAAGTCTAAGAATTGGACTATTTCTCGAACATGCCACGTTATATAATAATCTGTATACCTTTAAATTTGTAATATATAATCTTAACAGTGAAGCAGTAACCGTTAAAGACCAATAATATAGATTTTCCGAATGGTGCTTAACCATGTGGACACAATTTCTCATCAAGTATGTCATCTCTTAGTAATAATCTTGCATTAGGCATCAAGGGGACTGACCTGTTCAATCATTCGGTATAATATAAAATTGATTTGAGCAATTTAATTCCTGCCAACCTTTTGTAGGTTACCTAAAGTTGTGAGATCTTTGGTTAACGGAAGGGGAAGAACTATCTCCCATGTGACCACTAGTTAAAAAACAACAAATATATATTATAAAATCATATTATACAATAAAAATTATTAGACTCTAGAAATCTTGGTTTTGTCAAGTATCTATCTAATCTATATGACAAGTAGACCTTTTATTAGAAGAATTAATAAATTACATAATTCTTCTATAGTTTGGAACGAAATTTTTATTGGGAAAATATTTGCTTATAGACTGGTATTTTCGGACTATATTGTATGTGTGATGTTATTTGGGAGAATGAGGGAAGAAAAATATTTCAACATAACATAAAAACGCAAAAATAAAAGTATGATGAGAAAAGTACAGCGTTATATGGCATTTTCAATGCCCACTTAAAGTACAATGAAATTCTTAAAAAAAAAAAAAAAAAAAACGTTGTTTTCTCACTATGCAGTGCTAAATATCTTAAGCTATTATTACACACAATTTGAGAGCATTCCTTATATCATTGAAGTTCTCAAAGAATATGGGCACCAAAGAGAAAACGAAAACACATTCTAAGCTAAAATTTTTGAGTGTCCTGAACCTGTCTGTGTTCATAACACAGTACTTTAAATTGAAACTCCATAATCAAAATTAAAAAAAAAAAATCAAATTACTATTTCGATTAGAACCAAGGTAATTAAATATGTTTTATTATTTATTTTATATTATTAAATAATATAGTATAGCATATAGTTTTTAATTTTACTTTTAAAAAATAGACTTAAACAATATTTATTTGTTATATAACTTAAATTAGGATTTGCTTGTTTATTTTTATTATTAGATTTTAATTTTATTATTAAATATTTTCTGTTGTTTAGATGTAATTCTTAATTAAGTTGTGCATCACATCTGCATTACACTTGTGTTTAATAATACAATAGGCTATGTAATATTGTTTTCCTATTTGTTATATAAAAGTCTTATCTATTGAAGTAGACCATGGGAATTCAAACATGAGTTTCTTCATAAAAATCAAACACCTAGTTGAGTCTTGACCCTTGTCTTTTCATTTTAAAAGCCACACTTTCTCTCACCGTGTTTAGAATTTCAACGTTGAAATTGGGTGTGAAAAATTTAAAAATTGGAGGCAAGGCATTAAGGTTAAACAAACCTGATATACCTCACACATATTAAAACATGTGAGACAGACATGCATACGGTAGTCGTGACTCACGAGTCACGAGTCCATGACATGATTGAGAAATTTTCTAAGTCCTAACTCCTACCTTCCACTTTCTTCGGCTCAAACCAACCAGGCCGAATCGCCGCGTGAACACAGGAAGAGTCAACCCAGAGTCTTCTCCTTATCTCCACGTAAAACAGCACAAACACTAAATCCCGAAAAAAAAAAAGCAAGTCCATAACTATCAAGATAGCAAATTGTAAATGATAAATAATATATAAAGTGATGTCCGTGATATATGAGTCTATATGAAAATTAATAAAAAGCTTATTCCTGCTATTATGAAAACCGAACGAATGTCAAGAGTATTGTAAGTTTTTAACTCAATTGATTGACTCCTCAAATCATTCCATTCTCAACTATTGAATATACATAAATAAAAAAGGCTTAAATGCAAAAACACCCCATAGGGTTTCAATTCTTCCTTATAACTCTATGAGGTTTTTATATCCATCAAATTACTCTTGTAACCAATTTTTGTTAGTTCTTGTGGACGGAACCATCATGTGTGTAATGTCGTGAATCAATTTATGAGTCTTCTTTTTGTTATCACGTATAGAGATGACAATTTAAACTAGCTCCCTGCGGGTATTTGCCTCACTCACCCTTAATGAATGAGTTTTACCTGCCCCACATAACAAATGGGGTGGGGACAAGGGTTAACATTTTCATCCATACCTGCCTTGTTTATATTTAAAGGTTAAACAATTAAAAAAAAATATTTTATAGGCTTAATGTTAGAACTTGTTTTTTTTAATAAATTTTTTAAGAGTTTTAATTTAATGTATTTAAAATAAATTATATATGTGTGTGTGTGTGTGGGGATAAATGGCTCGATAAGGGAATTGAACCATGGGCCGCGCCAGAGGACAAACAATTATTAGTAAAGGCAAGTAGGTTATTGGGCCGAGGACGAGAGCTGGTCACAACAAGCAAGCGATGTTGTCCGAGGAAACAAACCTCCTCGAGAAACAAAATGGAAGCCTAAAGTCCGACCACCCAACAAGTACTAGGCAGTGGACAACCATGCTTGGAAGAAAGATAAGCTTTAGAGAGAGGTGAATCAACAGAGAATTGAGAAATATTTGGGAAGAAAACTGCTACCACCACATTGAATGCTTTGCACCTAACCAACTGGCCACATCAATGTGGAGGTGATGCTTGAATAGTGACTTCTAGCCCTACAGTTGCCCACACATTCTTCAAGAATGTTCTGATGGGATAAGTATCAAGAAGATTAGTTATTTGATCAACAAGTGGAAGACTAAGATGAGAGAAGGTGAAGGAGTATAAAAGGGAAAGGATTCCATTACAATAAAGGGGAGAGAGAAAAATGGATCACTTTGTAAACAAGAACTTGAACATTTGTATAAGTCTGAGAGATAAATATAAGAACATACCATCCGAGGATTTGACCGAGTATTTTTTTTCTTTTCAACTTGTTCTTCTCAGTCATTCCTACATTAAACTAACCCGTTGTGATTCACATTTGCCTTGTTAAACGTTCAATATTAACCCACCCTCTAACAAATTTATTGTTGTGGACCTGTTGGGCCAGTGTCCAAATCTTTTGGACTGTGGATCAATTTGTCCCCCTACAATATATATAGATAGATAGATAGATAACTTGAGTGTGGCGAGATGAGTACCCATAGGTATTTCTAGAATGGGACCTTAAAAAAAACGCCGCTTTTAACATCCATGATCACGTGATAGTCATGTGATTTTTTCATATATAAAAGGTGTTGGTGAAAACATAATAATAATGGAAATAATACAAAGAGAAATTGAATAATATTTCTGAATATTATTAATTTGAGATTAGAAAATACACAATACTATTTGGACTGAGGTGCGACACTCGCTTTCTTTAAGGAGATTCAAGCCCTTAGTTGTCTAATCTTTGTAACCGGTGCAAACCTTCTTTGACTTGTCTCCCCTAGGATATAACAGCCTAACAAAGGTCATATGATTAGAACAACATCTGCACAAAGTATTCAAGCCCAAAACTTCACCAGAAAGAACACCCTTCCTTGCCAAGGACCTCTCTATTTTTTTTTAGAGAGTTTTAATCTATAGCGTTTGCTCTTGATGATAGCTCTTTGTTATCAGATTAAGATACCAATAAGTTTTAGTGTAAGTGGGAATTGAACCCCAGATCTCTTATACAATTATCAAAAACTTTACCAGTTGAGCTAACTAGAACCTACAACCTCTCTACTTTTTAGTGTATAAGAGTGTTTGTAATTGCTGAATTTTTTTTTGGTGTAACACTGTTACATGTGTTGGGTCTGAATGAGTTTATTTATAAGCTCAATGAGTTTCACGAAATTATTACTCAAATTAATCTGATTAATTAGATTCATAATTCTGATGTAGTGAGTGTTACAAGATTAATTACTGGATATAAGTCTGATGGGCTGGAGCCACACAATTAAATGGATTAGATAAGGAGTTTATGAAGAGATAAATAGACCTAACAATTTATCCATTAAGTGGGTGAATGACTCTTTATTTTTCATAATAAAAAGGTTATTTACTCACTAATGGATATTGGAAAATATTCTGAATGTATTTAGCTTAATATTTGAAGTAATAAATATCAGCTTATTAATCACTATAATTAAAAAGAATAAAATAGTATTTTTCATTTTCAATATGAGATTAAACATTTTCATTAACTTTTTATCTTTTATATTAACTCTCACATTTTTATGTTTATATTGTCATATAAATTCATTTTAATTAAATAATATTAAAATACTAAAAAAAAAAGGGTAATACAATAGAGTCTTAAGGAAGAATTGAAACTTTAGAGGATATTTTTGTAACTAGCGTAAACTGAAGGGTATTTTTACATTTTGGCGTATATATATATATATATATATATATATATATAATAAAAATTAGTGTCCCCTTGAAGTTTACTTGATGACAAGAGGGGTAATCATATTGTAAAATAGTCAAGACTCAAGACAAACACAAAATAGACCCATTTTGTCAAATATTCTTTTCAACCGAGTGGGTGGAGTATTATATAATTGAAATAAAAACAACGACCCTGCAACCAACAAATACAAAAAAAAAATATGAACAAGAAGTTGCCCCTACCAATTTTCAATAAGAGAGAGAGAGAGAGAGAGAGAGAGTGTGTGAGTATGTGAGATAAGAAAGAATTAGAGATAAATAGATAGATACTTTTCTTTTTTATAAGAATAGGTAGATACTTTGTTCTATATATAAAGTCCCATTCCTTTCTTTAAATGCATGAGATGCGGAAAACAGGCATCACAATAATTAATAATAGACGAGACAATACGACAGCCAAAGTTGACCGTCGTATCATTCATTTAGCTTTTTCGTGTGGTCCTACTCCTACAGTCCTACTCCTATCTGTGGGCCCTTCAATATGAAACGTTGACTGTCTATTTACCGTCCAATGAGGTCTAAATATTTGGGCGGCTCAGATCGCGACCTCCACTACCTAAAATTTCGTCATATTCATTGCCCTACACTCTACAATTTTGTTTTGTTTTGTTTTCATTATTTTAGTTTTTGGAATTGGGTGTGTCTTTGTTGTTTTCTTTTTTTCCACTACTATAATAATTGGTAAAATAATGTAGAAATCTTGTAATTCAGTAACTCTTTCTTCGTTTCGGTGCCACCCTAATCATAATTTTGAGAATTGTGATGTGCGGGACCTTTTCAAACTAAAATTGGAAATTTACAAACTCAAACCTGTTGATACTTATATGGTATAAAGTTCTTCCATTTCCTATTAAAAAATAAAAAAAGGTCTTTCATGAAATGTATGTATTTAATTTATTTTAATAAATTAAATAATTACAACTAGAAAAGAGAAAATTCAAACCCTCGAAGTCTCCATTAAAATAATTAAAAAATACCGATTAAGCTGGCTCTTGGTATGTATCTAACTTGATTGAATTTAATTCTTCTTGCTTAAATTATTGCTCTGAAAAACTGTACTTAAAATTTTATCTTTTTGATAATTCATTGGTTAACTTTAGTATAAAGTATTCTAAAATCATAACAGAAGTGTTGATTCTGTTAGTGAATTGGTTTCAGACATGATGATAACTTTTTCTTCTTTACTTTAAATAATGTTGTATCAATTCAGCTTTGAACATAGCATTCCCCATTATAAATTAAATGTAGCAATAGTTGACTACGTTTCTTGTTTTGGTAGCAATAATAGAGCTTGTTTCTTGTTATGGCGGGCGAACATTTTTAATAAACCTCTATTTTGAATTTTGGAATAAATAAATAAAATAAAGGATGACTCATCTTTTTGTTATGCATTAAACTAGTCATCATGAATTTTTAAAATGGTTTTCACCAGGTCTATATGAACACCTGTTGTGTTGTTCCTGCCCGAACCATACCTAATTCTGTCTGAAACTAATAGTCCTTCAGAGAAATATAGTAAAGTTTCAATTTCTACGTTGAAAAATGAATAGAAGTCCAACTTCTAGTGTATTCAACCCCAAGCCTACTTTTTGTCTAAGAAAAAAACCCAAGCCTACTCCTTTTAGCACTTAACCCAACTCGAGGGACTCTCATTTTATATACAGTGTCTTAATTTCTTACCAAACATATATTAAATCTAGTATACACATGCATTTAATTGTTAAACAATCATGAACTTAAAGCCATGGTTTGACTTCATTATATTCTTAAAACAGACTCGATCGAGATGAGATGAGATGAGATTTGGTAGCTCAATTCTTTAAATTTACGAATTTGAATAACTTGGTTAATTGGGATGCTATTGAGTAGGATCCAAATATTTATGCAAGAGATTATGTATCAATATCTTGGTTATTGATGATAAATATTTATTATCGATTGTTTAAGAAAAAATCATTCCCTAAATTCCCTTACCTGTAGTTCATTCTCATATGGTTGATAATTTTAATAAATTTACTCTTAAGCATTTATAGAGGCACTTCATGCATTTATGTGTTTTTCCTTTAATTATTATCCCCCCCCCCCCCCCCCCCAAGTTTTAAATTTGGATTATTATTTCCTCACAAAGACAATCACATTATTGATCATTATTATTATTATTTTTAATCTATGGGGCTGCTTTAAATGGTTCTACATCATGATTTGTTTAGCAATAGTGAAATATGTTGAAGTTTAAGGAAAGAAAAAAAAAATTTATTCCAAGTATTAAATATTGTTGATACCAATATGTATACAATATATCCTTAAAATATAGAGTTATCACGTATTTTATTTTGTAATACTTATCTCTCTCGTGAATGATGAAATTAAGAAGACTTGACAAAAAAACAAATCTAAATCATTGCACAACAAAACAAGAGAAGTTACCAACATGGTTTGGTATGACATGTGACCTTTACAAGTGGTATATAGACAGCTCATGCCTCAAAACAAATTATCTATCGATAATTTGGGAGACACTTAGTGTACCAATACCTATCTTTTTTAATTTATGATCCGTTTATATCTTTTTATTCTTTTTTCTCATGATTTCCATGACACCTATGTACTTATGTAACTATTCATCAAAGATACCTATTGTACTAATTGTTTTCTTTTAGTCATTCCTATCTTATTGTATTTTGTCTTCGTGCATCATCTTTTTTCTATATAAGAGATGCAATTCATTTCTAAAATAAAGCAACATTATAAATATATATAGCTTTCTTCTTCAGTATAGTCTATCTCATGGTGCTTGTGTTATTGGTTTTTTTAGGTAACCAATTTGCATTCATTTTAAGCTTCCTCGGTTCACCAATAATTGAGCTTTTTTAAAATTTTATTTTTAGAATCAATAATTGAGATTTGAGATACCAGGTTTAGGTAATTAGTAAGTGACAAACTCAGCAGAAAAAATCATACTATATAATAATAGGTAAAATTAGTAAGGTCTAACATGATGCGAAGAAGATTGTTTTTAAAAAAAACCTTAAAAGTCAACATAATTATAATATACAGATAGGAATTCCAAACTACTTGGTTTCTTGAAATGAGATAAAAATTTGTTTTGTATGCAAGATTAATATATCTTGGGTAAGGACTAAATATATAATTTTTGTTTGATAAAAGGATTAAATATATAATGGACAAAATTTGGCTATAAACTTAGTTGTAGCTTTAGGCTACAACTTCCTTTAAAAAAAATTAACATTGCTATATAATTTGAAAATCTAACAATTGGATTGCATATTCTTTATGCTCTTAACACACATGTCAAATTTTGTGTTAATCGGATGTTATTTACTATATGATTCATAAACTTATTTTTTATGCATAATTTTAGACTACAAAAACTTGCAATTTAAATAATTGATTGATGATATAATTATTTATCTTTAATTTCCTGAAAATTTTTCAAGTATGGAGGATATTATAACAAGATAATGTAATCTAATGATGAAATTGTCTAAATTCACATCCAATAAAAAGATATTTAGTAAAATTATAGTAAGTTATAACCAAGTTTGTAACCAAATTTTGTCTATTAGAATACTGTATATATTTGAGCCATTTTATTTTGAATAATTAAGTATGGTCTGTAAAATCAAAATTTGAGCCTGCGTTTATGGGATATCGAAATATCCATGGAGGGATTAGGATTAATTAGACTATAGATATCATTATAATCGTCCTTGACCTCACTGTGAGACATTGGTTGTATGCAACCGATGTAATATAAGATAATTCTTGCTAACCACAGCCTTTTCTTCCTCATATATAGTCTCTTCATTAAGAAAAAAAAAATATATATATATATATATGTATATACATCATTATTATATGCCACACCCAGGAACGGAACTAGGATTCAAACTTAGGATGGGCCAAAAGTTCTTTGTTCAAGAATTTTGAAATATTGGAATATCAATACTAGAGGTTGGCAACAATGCAACATATTTTGATTTTATCAACGTTGGACTGAGGTTGAATGGATTCTTTATTCTTTCCACATTATAAATTTTTTTAATAAAAAAATCAATTTACTTATTCTTTTCACATAATTCTATTCCTAACATCTTCGTAATGCTATATAAATAAGGAAAATGCTAGAGATTCAATTTTTTGTTCAAAAAAATTATTAATGTAGTGAGTAATTATTGGTAAGTAAAAAAGTGATATTAGTGGAGAGTCTAGATGAGAATCAGTAAAAATTAACTACAACAACTTATAAATTCTTTTGTAGAAAAAAAGGTATCTCTAGCATGTCAAAATATTATAATTAAAAGATTCTTAGAAAAAAACTATAGTTAAAACTTAAAAGTTCAAATTCATGTCAAACATTACATTAATAAAACAACTAAAATAATGTCTAATCAAGGTCATGCATTAATATTGAGCCGAAAAAAAGAGTGAGACATTTATTGGTGATATAGCATAAAGATGTAAGATCTTTTTCTTTCAAAAGTTGCAAGTTTGAAAAAACAGTAAAAAAATATGACAGCTATTAAACAATCACAGAATGATGGACGGTTAACTAAATATATAAATAATAAAGTTTTTCCCATTTAATTAATTTAGCTAAGGCATACCTTTTATTACCAATAGACCAATAACACATACATATACTCAGGCTGCAGTTTAGCTAAGGCAGTGGGCAAAAAACAATTTGAATGATATTCTTGAGACATCCAGATATTAATAACACATATTGTTTGTCCAAAGATTTTTCTTATTATTTGGAATTGTGAATTCTTTTTTAGATTTTTCTTGTTGTCTGGATTTGTAAATTATATAATGTTTGTCTAAAGGTTTTTCTTGATATTCTTAAGACTTTCAGATAAAAGGGTTGAATCAAAGAAAATTTTCATTTTTGGGATTTCATGGGTTAGATTGTAAATTTTTTGGGAAAGGGTGGGCCAAGTATATAATTTTTGGGACAAAAGTAAAATTTTGTGTGTAAATTATAAATATATATAATAAATGTGAATTTTTCAAAGGGCTTGAGTGAAGAGAGAAGGGGGGGGGGGGGGAGGGGGTGAATCACGTAAACCATTGTCTTTCTCAGGGACGGAGCCACGCCATTACACTTGCACGTGTAACACCAATCCAATATACAAACCTTCCTTTTTCGTAAATTGTCAATTGTCAAGCATTTCCCTAAAGCAGCAGTACAAATAAATTTTTTTTTTGTGTGCTTTTGATGTGTGTGTTGTTACTGGGTAAGGACAAAATTATTTTATTTAAAATTTTTTAAAGAGTTGGGTTGTTTGTTTTAGGTAAAATTGGTTGATTGAACTTAATTTTTTTTAGCTTTACTATTGGTAATTTTTGTTGTTGGACTAATTTTTTTTGGGCTTGTACCTATAAATTTTTTATGGCCTTTAGAAAGAGGAAAATGCTAGAGTTACAATTTTTTTTTTACAAATTGTTGATGTGGTGAGTAGTTATTGATAAGTAAAAAAGTAATGTAAGTGGTAGGCCTAGATGCAAACCAATAAAAATTTACTATCTCAACAGTTTGTAAAAATATTGTAGAAAAGTTTGTGACTATAGCATTACTTTTAAAAGAATTAATGATATTATTAAGAGGGGTAAAGTGTAATTTTATAGAACGAAATTGCTAAAATTAGTAGTTATATGTATATATACTAATATCACCTCTTCTGCCTTTGTTATTGCTATTTGCTGCCTCCAGGCTCCAACTACACAAACCTCTTTGACTGCATTCTCCATGCCATGCTAGCTAGTGCTACCTTAAAAACCTCTAGAAATTAAATTATTAGTCAGAATATAATGATATGGTATTCCATTCATACATGAAAGATTAATCCAACCATATAAATTTAATTAAACGACCCATTATTCGCTGAGAGGAAAGAGATCCACATCGCTCTACTTTTAGAGTATTGAATAATCATTTCACTCAATCATGCCTGCCAGTTTTACAGCTGAGATTCTTCAAGAATGGCGCCTGGCATGGGGGACGTACAATAATTAAAGGACTCTCTCCTTTTAGGAAGAGTAATGCTGGAATCTGGATACATTACGTTTTAGGAATATTACTCTGTGGAGTGGAGGACGTATATTAAGGACGATTAGGGTTAAAAGTGCGATTTAGTTTTCTTTTTAATAGAAAAATGCGAATAAGTTGAACCTGTTTAATTATTGGCATATATCACTGACGATCGATCTTGCTAGTTTAATTGATGGTGTCAAGAGTTTAGCAAAAAAAAAAAAAAAAAAAAATTGATGGTGTCAAGAAAAAGACTAAAAACCAATATTCGGATCGACAACCAGGTCATCATTGATATAACAGTTACCCAATCAAGTTTGGTTTTTTCATATTATACAATCTCATTTGCCAGCTTTATCCGATATAGCTTTTTCTTATTCACTGTATTAATGGTCTTGTAGTTCAATGATAACATTATCGGCTTTTTCATTTCCCATGATTTTAACCATCAAATTAAGAGATTAAAAAAAATAATTACTGTAATTATTCATAGTAGAGTAATGCATTCAAGCAAGGTAAATTAATGAGAATCCTACTTGATAATGAGATACTTCAAGAGTTTTGAATACCCTCAATTTATTTATTTATTTTTTATACAAGATAGAATTTTATTTTAGCATAAATTATGTATATACGTGTGTGAAACTTTCTCCTGGAGACTTGAACCTTAGCCCTTGTCCTCTCACACTCTTTAAGCACTTATCCTTAAAGAGTGATCATCACGCCAAAGGTACGTGGTGGTAAAAAAAAAAAAAAAATTGATAAAAGTTATCTAACATATTTTAATTAATATGTTGAACATGTCACGACCACTTGAAATAAATTCAATGGTTATGTAAGTATTTCATATTAGCTAATTTTAATTTTAACCTACCACTTAAATTATTTTTTTATCTGCCAATAACAGCTAATAATAATTTGCCACTTAGAATTTGTTATGAAAAATGTTGTGGACATAACATTTTTTTTCATTTGATAAAAAAATATTATTTTATTTATTTGCTAATTTTGGCATATTTAATACTATTACAATGGAAAGATAATTCTATTGGTTAAAATTTGAGGGCCTTTTTACCTATACCGTTGGTTAAAAATAATCCTATTTAATTGGTCTTTTCGCCTTTTGGTTAAAAAAAATATTATTTTATTCATTCTCCTATACTGTTGAGCCCTCTATTCGTATTTCTCTCCATGGCCTTATCTGATTAGTTATTATTATTAGTCCTTAATTATTATTATTATTATTTTTTTGCTTTTGTTTTTAATACTAAAACAGTGAGTATGCTAAAAGATATAAAGAATAGAGAAATGTGTGGTGTAAGGTCAGACAATTAATAAGAGATTAATGAGATAACAACAAAATTAAGTTAATGTGAACTTTTGGGTAATATTAAAAAAAAACATAATGAAAAGAGGTAAAAAAAGACTAAATGCAAACCCGCATGCACTCCCGTATGAGGTCTTTACTTTTATATATATATATTTAGTCTAACGGTTATTCTTCCTCTTCTTCAAAAAAAAAAAAAAAAAAAAAAAAAAAAATCCAATCGATCAACTAATTTCTCAATTTTCTCTCTCTACACTCTCTGTGTCTAACCAACTCTCTCCCTCTATCGTTCTTGTTCTCTTTCTCTGTATGGACTGTCACTCAGCCTCTTTCAATTTTCAAATTGTTTTTTGGTTTTTATATATATATTTTCACCGATTGGGCTTCAAACGGTGTAACGATCGGGCTTTTTCCCTGTAAAAATGTATTTGTGGCATAAGTTTAGGTAGAGACTTTTCCTACATGGAAGAACATCCTTATTTGTAAGACCTAACTTTCTCTCAACTTCTACTTTTATATATAATATTAGATATTGATTTTGTAGTGTTTGAAAATTTATTGGCCTTTTAGTATACCCTATGCAAAAAATCTTTTATTTTCTTAACTTTTGGGGTTAATTTTTAATTTTTGGTATAGAATTTTATGCATGAGAATATATTTACAAATAAAATTCCTTTTGAGAACTAAACTTTCGTCGGAGTAAGTTATTTTGGAAACTTACCTTTTTTGACAAAATACTAGTTTTAAAATGTGTGTTTTGAAAACACGATTTTTATAACATCCTTACGCAAAGTGCTCTCTCACATCACATGTTACTTGATCTTTAAACCAAATGTTTTCTTTCCAGATATTACCTCCATAAAGCCTATAGCATCCTTTAATTTTCACCCAAAATATGATAAATGATCCCTAGCCAGGTAAGCATACGTATTACGTACGGTATTAGCTGCTGAAACTTCTTTCCTTTCAGCTTCATCAGAACATCTAATCTAAGAATCCCAATTTTCCAGATAAGGCACCTACTCAAGATTGTTCCCAAACTATTTTGCAAGAGTACGCTAATCATAAGTTAAATGATACTTCGCTTTCAACTTATTCCTATAGAGAAAATTAAAGGATATTAAATCTCCATTATAAACCCATGCTGCAAGTCTATCCTTAGCAATTTGTACTGCATTGTCAGCGAACTAATAGAAGCATACTTTGCAATGTTATGTGAAAACCAAACTAGATTCCAACAAGTAGTTTGAGGCTTGCAAACCCTCTTAACATGCATGGCACATCGCGTGTGAGACTAAGACATGAGAATTTTAAATTTTTAAATTTGAGGTAGGGAAAGATAGAGTTCAATCTATTATTCTAATATCATGATCAAAATACCACTTATTCAAAAAATTTAAGATGTAAGAAAATAGTGAAGTTAATCACTTAACTATTATCCTAATATATACTTATTGTACCTGGCTAGAATTTTGTAAGCAAGCCAAGCTAAACCAAGTAGTAAGAGTTTAGGATTTCATTTAATTTAATTTAGAACATGAGTTAAGCTTGAGACATTAGCAAACTAAATTATATGTATAAGTTTGGTTTATTTTCTTACCGAACAACCTCGACCTTGTTTATGATCTACTTGATTAAATTTGTTAAATATTCATAAATCTCTAGTCTACTAAATAATAAATAAATTATAGTTGAAATTATATTATTTGAGTTAGTTAGATTGAATGACTTTCATTTATGAACTTTTAAAAATCACATTCACCTTCCTTGTATGGTTAAAATTTATAAATAGTTTTTACTACAAAATTGACTATTTTAATTATCATTAAATTACAAATAATAATTTGATATTTTATAAACTTATTTAAAAATGTATACAATGTGATATCAAATCAATATAAGTGTATTTTTTATATATACACACACATATAATACTATATATGCTTAAATTGAACCTCAAACTTAAATACGAGTTTGTTTATGAATATATTATTATAAAGCTTAGTTCATTTAACAATTGAGCCTAAACTTGGGCATGTGCTTGATTTTAAAGAAAGGCCTAGCTTCCTCTCTTAGAGGCAGAATTCCCAAGTTTTGTTTTAGCCTCTTGCGCCTTTGGTCTATAACTTGAGTTTCTTGATTAATAGCTGGTTTTATTTCTAAATGGTAGTTTTATATATAATATGATCTTTGGTGTCTGTGTGTACTTACTGCTCAGCAAACTGTTGTACGTACTTGTATTTTGATCTATGAACTTTATCATTATTTTTAAAACACAGTTTAAGCATATAGTAAAATCTATTAAAAAGTGTTGTTGCAAATGAAAATAATAATGCGAGAACAGTTTAGCTTTACAAATGGGTGTTTTTAAAAAATCCTCCAATGAGTATTGCAATTTGAAAACATGCTTTTAATTTGCCCATAAGAAAGGAATTTGCTTAATGCGTATAGTATCCATTCTATTATGAATCGTAGTTTTCCCTTTTCGACTTTTCGTGCACGAAACCTTGAAAAAGATACTCTTTTCTTCTACTTCTTCTCCTCCTCCAGCTTCTTCATCACCAAGATAATGACCGATTCTTCCTTTCACACCACAAAACACACGCAAATATACATATATATTAGCAAGTCAAAAGAAATTTAGTGAATTTCTTTTGACTTGCTAATATATTTAAAGGAGCAGTTCCATTTTAGTCTTGTTTGGCGAAATTTAGTGAATTTAAGTCAAAAGAAAACAACAATTTCTACATGCATGAACACAAATGTAGCCATATATGATAAATTATACAACCATATAATAATGCGTATATTCTCATCCACCACTATGATTTATATCATACAATTGATCCATTATTGCATATCAACCATATTATTTAAACATATTGTATGACAAAATATCACGGGTATATCACACTAGATAACGACTTCCATCAAGATTTATAAATTGTTGTGTTGCATCATGCTCGAAACTTTGTATCTCATGGGTTCATACACGATATACATGATATTCTCCTAATAAAAATAGGTTATGCTATTAAGTTATGAGTCCGATTAACGGGTGTTTTTAGAACATTTGTTAAAATACTATTTTAAAGAAAATTTTAATATTACTTTCATAAGAAATATAAAAAGTTGTATCAATTATTTTTTTTCTATTTTTTTTAAAATATTTTTTAAACCAATGCATTTAAAGCATTTGTTAAAATTTTTTTCCTTAAATTATAAGGCTCTTAGCCAATTAAGTGATTTAATTCCATTGAAACATCAAACTGAGAGATATATGCCAAAAAGAACAAGTGGATATCTGCATTATCTTTTTTTTTTTTTTTCTTAAAAAAATTTAAAAAAGCATAAGAATATAGCTCTAGATATATATAATTGTGAAATAAAGCCTAGAATTGATGCTCGTAAGCTTAATCTATCTATTAGTACGTTAAAAAGTGGATAGTCCTTGTCTTTCAGGCTTTTAGCTCTTTGAACTTGAAATTTGATGAATAACTTTTAAGAGCTCAGTTGATTAGTACTGATTCGCCTAAGAGGGCATTGTTGACACATTGGAAATACTTTTTATAAATTTTTTGAAAGAAATTTTTTTTTGAGCAATATTATGGATACAAATTTTTCTACAACATTTTTTACAACTTGTTAAGATGATAAATTGCAATTAAAGCAACATTTGTTCATATGGACTTATTAATGACATCAATTTTATTACGTACAAATCACAATGAATCACAATAGTAGACATGAAAAACAATTGTGAAAACTTTTATATCTCGAAACTTAGGATGTATTTGTTTGGAGGTGAAATAGGGTGAATGAAAAACTTTGGAGAGAAAATGGGAAGGAAAATTTTTTGGAGTGTGCGTGTTTGGTTGGGTGGGGAGGAGAAAGGAAAATAAATGGTGGAGCTCGCGTATTTTCTCTCCGAGCCTACCAAAAAGTTTTCTCATCAAAATGGAAAGAAAACTAAAGGGAGAAAATGAGGCTGCTTTGTTTAACTAGACATGATCTTTTTTTTTTTGTTTAACTAGACATGGTTTTTTTTGGGACATGATTTTTATTTTTTAATAAATTGGGTGATTGCTTTTTTTTTTTTTTGGTTGTTTATCACTTTTTTGTTTTAATTGGTCATCATTTTTTAACAAGAGTGTATGAGTAAATTTATATAAGCTCGCTTTTTCCATTTCTTTACTTTTCCACTTCCAACCAAACAAAAATGAGAGAAATTAAAATTTTTTTCTATCCTCTCACTTTTCCATCTTCCCACCATTTTCTATCTTCCCACTTTTCCACCTCTCCAACCAAACCGACCCTTATTGATTCGCATTAATTCTCTCCACGTCGAGAAAAAATAGTCTCAATATTTTGGCACCTAAATACACAGCCAAAAACAAGACAATCATTATTCTTCAATAAAATTTTGATACAATGTATGTTAGTCCCAAAAAGAAAATGAATGGCCGAACATCATTGCAACTTGAACGATGAATATATGTACATAAGACAATGTGGGGTTGTGGGACAGGGAGGATTAAATATCTGTACTTGAGGCAGTTTAAGGCTTCAAAGGTATTGCTGGAATTTTATTATTCAATATCACTTTCGAAACCAAGTCCAAAAAGACATGCATATAAAGGTAACCACCTAATGACACCCTTTCAAAAACATGAAAGAGTGTAAACAGTACTCTTCCAAAGATTCTCAATGGCTTTGTGAGGATTTATCAATTTAGAAACTTTTTCTACATTCTAAGTGCTTGTCTAGTTTCTCTTGGACTCACTTTTGAGGCTCTCCATTACAACTTCAACTTTTCATTCGTGGGTGCAATATAAACGATCTAAAAGAGAGTGGGATAAGCACTTATTCTAATGGTGCTTTCGGGATAGAGAAAGAGGGTCACTCTCTAATCTCTTAGAAAAAATAAAGTATTCAAACATTACAGCTATTCGTAAGATACCTTTTGACTGATCTCAGGTTGGTCTGGTTTTCTCTTTCAAAACCAATATCTTAACCGAAGTTCATGCACCAGTATCACACCATTCTACAGTTTCATTTTGATAATTTTAGGTTTTTTTTTTTTTTTTTTTTTTTTTTTTGTGTCTATAAGTTGGTTGATTTTCTTGGTTGATGTTATGAATCTCTGTCATCAACTTTCACAACTAATTGTACACTTGGACTGACCCAAGTTAATCCACAGGGGGAATAGAACAATAAGAAAAGATACTTTAAAAAAAGAAAAAGAAAAAAAAAAAAAAAGAGAGAGAGAGAACTTGCGTGACAGGGTTACACTAAAAATAACATTCGAGCAACCTCTAATTATGCAACCTTGTTTTCGTGATTTTCAAAATTTCTTTTAGAAAATGCAAAATCTACTACAAATATTACTTTTGTGCTGGAATGAGGATTTTGCTTCTAACATTATAAATCAACGTTCATGTCGAGGGTTTTATGGTTGATTACAAACCGGCTTCAGTGCGGTTAATGTACTTCTAATTCCAATTAACTCCTACTTGCTTCTTGTTAGTGTATAGTTTAGACTAGATTAGCCCATTGGGCTTGGCCCAGTATACTATACTTGTAATTTACTCATATTACTTGTACTGCACACATACCTAGCCTATATAAGGCTCTCTGCTCTCTATTGTATTATTATTCTTTGATACATGAATATACAGACTATTAAGTCTTTTGCTCTCACTTTATATTGTTAACATGGTATCAGAGCGGTTCCTCTGATTTTCTGGTTCCTGTGGACATCTCCGGCGTTCTTCCGCTGCCCTCGCCTTCATCCAGTAGTCACTGTCAGAAGCGAGTCACCGCCGTCACGCCCACAATTCCTACAACACTCGGATCTCATCGTTCTATTCATCTAACTGCCAAAACAAAGGTACAGGGTGACAGAACAGACAATCCCGAGAAAAACCCAACCGAGAACAGCCAAAAAGGACCTGGCACGCGCCCACACGCGCTGCCTGAATCTTCTGAGTGTCGAACACGCGCCTCCACGCGCCTCCAGATTTTCACACGCCGTGGGTATGGTCAGTAAGTTCATGGATGCCCCTCGTTCTGTCCATTATGCTGCCGTTCTTCGGATTCTCCGATATGTCAAGGGCACACTTTATCATGGACTCCACTACTCCTCTCGGTCTTCTCTCGAGCTTCATGCTTATTCAGATGCGGACTGGGCAGGTGATCCGACTGATCGATGCTCTATCACAGGTTTCTGTTTCCTGTTGGGTACTTCTCTTGTCTCATGGCGTAGTAAGAAGCAGGATGTGGTTTCCCGTTCCAGTACTGAGGCTGAGTATCGTGCCCTTGCCGACACCACCTGCGAGCTTGTCTGGCTTCGCTGGCTCTTGGCTGACATGGATGCTCCACAGCCCACTGCCACTCCTCTTTATTGTGACAATCGTAGTGCTATCTACATTGCTCATAATGATGTCTTCCATGAACGCACCAAGCACATTGAGATCGACTGCCACATCACTCGCCAGCATCTCAAGAAAGGCAATCTCAAGTTGTTCTTCATCTCCTCTGCTGACCAGCCTGCTGATATCTTCACCAAGACTCACCCGCCTGGTCGTCTTCGAGATCTTATATCCAAACTCCAGTTGGCTTCCTCCTTGCCACCTCGAGTTTGAGGGGGGATGTTAGTGTATAGTTTAGACTAGATTAGCCCATTGGGCTTGGCCCAGTATACTATACTTGTAATTTACTCATATTGCTTGTACTGCACACATACCTAGCCTATATAAGGCTCTCTGCTCTCTATTGTATTATTATTCTTTGATACATGAATATACAGACTATTCAGTCTTTTGCTCTCACTTTATATTGTTAACACTTCTCAAAAGAAAAGTTTATAAATACTATTTTTTTTTTTAAAACTTGATTTTGTTTTATATATAAACAACTATTTTTAATCTTACTTATTTTTCTCCTAAAATCAATTAGGCAATACTCAATATTTTTCAGGAATTTCTTTAAAGCAAATAGAAATTATAATTTTTTCATTAAGTGTCATTTTATTGAGAGAGAGAGAGAGAGATTCATAAATCTCCATGCCCTATTAATTTCAAACCCATATTTGTTCATGCATCTTCTAGATATGGTGTCATTTCAAATTTGAAATATATTTCTATTTCTTGAAATTTATCAGCGGGGTCTTCTTCTTCCTCTTATTAAGAGATAGAGAGACAGAAAGAAACGTGAGTCTTCTAGATTTAGTTTATGATCTCTACCTAGCTAACTTGTATATCAGTCTCGTTGAAGTGTCTTGCACCCTCAAGCTCTTAGATTTCTTAGAACTTCTTTTCCTCTCAAAAAATCAAGGCCACTTGTTATCAATAATAATATTCTTATATATCAATGTTAACCGCATTTATTGTTTTCCATCAATTATGTAATGGTAAAGACTATTTTGACACAATACAGAAATAGATTAAAGGGAATAATTATCATGGGAGTTAAACCAAAACAACAGTATATATAAAAAAACAAACATAACTTCTGATAAAAAACTTTCTTTCTTTCTCATATATTCTAAAATTAATCAATAATCCCTTGAATGTCATAAGTGGCATATATTAAAGTCCACTGTTCACGTCCTTATTATCTTCATATGTCTGTTATTCCTAATAATATCCTTTATCCTTAAGTTATACTATCAGGGACAAAATTAAGCCAATAAAAATTCCTAATATCTTTATAATTCCTAGCAAGACTTTTATAAATATATTAAAATACCCCTATTACTAAAGTTGTGTTCTTCCCCTAATCCAAGCATAATGTTATTTTTCATTGGTACTCTCTGTCCTAGTTCCCAAAGATAGTTTCTAAGGCACTTGCCAAGCAACTAATATATATTAATTTTGAAAAAGGTGAAAAATGATATGAATGCTTGTATAATTTTAAATAAATGATCAGATATGATATATCATATATATATATATAGTGGGATTCAAGTTATACCTGGTGTTAATATTTTTTAATTGGATGTGAATTTTGTCAAATTAATTGGCCGTTAGATTATATTATTTCTGTATATTTTCTATGCTTGCAAAATTTTAAGATAATAAAAAATCAATAGTCATGTCATCTATCAATTGTATAAATTCAAGTTTTTGTAATTTAAAATAATGCATAAAAGATGAGTTTATGAATTGATTGGTAAATAACATTCAATTGGTATGGAAATTGACATGCATATTTAGAACATATAGAACATGTAATCTAATGGTAGAATTTTCAAAATATAAAATCATTAACAAGTTATTAAGTGGTGTAACATTATTTAGAATTATATCAGGTGTAACTTAAACCCAATTCGTGTATATATATATATATAAATATATATATTTATATATATATATATATATATATATTCTCGTGTATTTCTTAATCTTCACAAAAAAGAAAGTAATAAGTCTAATCATGCAGAATCTTAACTTTGGACAAACAAGTTGATTGGTATATGTTTTCTCAAATATCAACCACACAAGATTGAGTTAAGCATAACAAGACGTTTCTTGACTAGGATATAAAAATAGTGAGATGCTTCCAAGAACAACCAGACAGATAACTCATTTGTTCTTAGTGAATAATAATATACTCAATATTGTCGCTACTACATGTGTAGAAAAAAAATTTGTGTGAACACCAATTATTAGGTTGAGCATAAATTATGGATCAAAATTTGTGGTATATCATATTAGAGCAAGACTTAGGTACAGTACTTAGGTGCTGTTCTTTAGTTTCTTCTTTTAAGATTCTGCCATGTGGATTTTTTCTCATAAAATGGAAGTATATATTTTAGTTAAGTAGTTACATGGCTGAATCTTAAGAGGGGAACCTAAGAAACAGCATCTAAGGTACTGTACTTAAGTTTTGTCCTATTATTAATTACTTATCAATCAAAGTCCCTTTATGGATGGCGAGTATGCGTGATTTAACGATTGAGGTTCCTTAAAGGGACAGCTATTTTGAATTACTGATCCTAAATAAAGGAACCCCAAATTGAAGTTGGCTTCCAGATGTTTATTTTCAGTCCGTAGCTAATCACTTTTTCCTAATGTATCCTACCACTTAGTGAGTGAAGTGTCAAAGCACAAATCTCAATCATTATGGTGATTTATACTCTCTATTTCTCTAATGAGAGCTAAATGTTAGTGAAGTGGTCAAGAGCACCCATGGCTATGGTTATATCAAGGTAAATTCAAAATCAATTAGGCAAGATATAATGATTTCTGATTTTTTATTTATTTAATAGAGTTTTAACTTATGGTGTTCACTTATGATGATTGTACTATTTATTATCGGACCAACATAACAATCAGTTTTTGGAATAAATCAAAAACATTAACTATTTTTTTTTATTTAAAATATTTTTTTTCTTATTATGAAACTAGGGTTCAAGTATTCTTTCCACCATTGTTATAACTATCGAATTATTATTTAGAAAAAAAAAAAAAAAAAACTCTTCCAAATTAATTTAAGAGACAAGAAATATATATATATATTTATTTATATATATAAAACTAAATCTAAAAAATTGGATTTAGAAGTGGTCTCACATTTATAAAATGTTTAAATGGTTCTTAGTGATGTTACATCTATGGTAAAACAGAAATCCCTAATTTGTTTGTAGCTAATTTACTTATGTTAGACCTTTTTGGATATACATTACTGTCAATTTTTTAAAGACATTTTCTCTTCTTCCCATATGTATGTTAAAAATAATTAATATTCTAAGAAAAAATTCACGTATGTTGATTAAATAAACAATTTCCCACTTTACTTAATTTAATTAAGTTAATCTCCCAGTGGGACAACAATGAGCAACTACTTGAATTTAGTTATTTTAATTTCCTAATGGGGCAATAGTGAGGCATCCATCTATTCTGGAATATGGGTTTCCCAATAACTTGAAATCCGACCAAAGAAAAATGCCACTCAAATTACCTCCTATGGGAATAGATTTTATGAGTGGCGTTTAATGATTATTGTTTATAGAAATTGTTTAAAAAAATCTCTAAAATGACTGTTTTTCGAGATTGGAAATATAAAAAATAAAAATATATGTTTTTTTTTTTTATAGAGAATTTCAACCTATATATAATGTCTGCTCAGATGATAGCTCTTTATCATTAGATTAAAAAATCAATTGGTTTTTAGTGTAAGCAGAGATTGAACCCCATACATGATACAACACCCTCCTTTCTTCCCCCCTTTTTTTTTCCTACAATCTCCATACAATATCTAAGATGAATCCCAATTCACCAAATTTCCTCACCACTACAAACCACTCCTCCTAGGCATTTCCAATATAAAAAACAAAAAAAATTAACATGTTAGGGACAATAGGTAGAAGTATTAGGTGACAATGTAATGAGTCTTGTTGAGTTATAGTGTGTATTTTTAAGTCCAAGATGAAAACTCAAGATCAACTCAAGGAATATTTTGGAAGCTCAACACATAGTTGATTGATCCAACTATGCCTTAAAAGACTCTTAACAAAGTCTCGATCGATCGAGTATCGAGAATTCTAATTGCCACAAAAGGCTTTTAAGTAGGTTAAGTGATAGAAATTTGAGCCCAACATGGAAGAATATATAAAGACTCATTATATATAGTCGATTGATTAAGATAGAATAGAAAGCATGTCTTGTACCAAAAGGTTAAAACCCTAGTTTTCTCTCTAATAACCACACATGGAATATCTTAAAGACAAATATGAAGAATGATGGGGACTAAGTTAAGGATGTTCGACTATGATGATCATCCACAGTCACTGTGTCCATAATTTGATCACGTCTAGGAAACCTTAAGAAGAGGAGAGAAAGAACATTGTACTTAGGAACAATATAAGTCCCTTTATAACAAGACCAGGTAGGTCGTCCATAGTACAAACATAAGGACGACCAAATAACACTTGGTGAATTCTACAAAAGGACTTCTAATAAACTTCCTTATGATCTGACCATAGTGTACTACTCTCAAAACGTGGAAGGTGTTCCTCGTAATTCACTCAACGTACTCCATTTATCTATTTTCTCCATTAACTACTCACATCATTCACGATGGTGGTGGATCTGAACAAGTAGATCCACTTCTAACTCTCTATAAAAGGGACAAGTCCTATTTGCCCAAGGTAAGTACCACCATTCACTATTTTTTCCTTTCTTGTGTTTTAGAGAGAAAATTGACTTAATCATTGGAGATTTACTACTGTACGTAGTAACTTATAGAGAAATCTATTTTAATTGTAAAAACATCGATTCTAATTGTGGATTGTTCCTTAGGGTAGGTGGTTAACCCTTGTAGTGGTTTTTCTCTTGAATTTTTGTCCTTGAATTTTTCACTTCGTCGCCATCTTGTTGCGCACCTTATTCTATTGTGTTATTGTGATTTGTGACTTGCTGTTTACTTTGCAGAAATTAACTGTAACCCATTGCACATCATAACTAGTTAATTAATCAAATTTGGAATAACTTTTTCTTTACCCCCTATTTCACCTAAAAAATTTGAGGGACAAAAATAAAATTTTAAAGTTTAGGAAACAGAGAAAGAAATTCACGCAGGTTTTAGAGATAAAAACAATATTTTTAGCCAAATTAAAAAAAAAAAAAAAAAACAACTCTTACACTTAATTAAAGCTAAATAAAAGTATATATAAGAAATTCGACTATAACGATTATTTCCTAAAAGCATAATGAAGTAAATTTCCTAATCTAGCTACTGCAAGTTTATTCAAGTTCCCAATTAGTTGTTTAGCAAAAACAAAAAAGTTCCCAATTAGTATTTTTGGCATCGAAAGACGTGCCAAATTAATGTTTAGGTATTAGAATAATTTTTGGGCACCCCTTTGTACTAAAATTTTAAATTAGTTTTATAAAGATAAAATTTTCCTTCAAACCAAATTTCAGGGAACTCCTCCAACCAATTAAGTGGTAGTTCATAAGGCCTAACATATATTTTTTTCATATGACATAATGTTATTTAATCAAATCACGTGATTATTGAATAAATCAGGCAATTAAAATTTGTCCAGATACTCATTTAAGATGACATGACACATAGTGAATTGAAAGAACTCAAACTAATTTTTGAAGGAAAATTCTGTCATTTATTTAAAATTTATGTTAATTAGTTTGTTCCATACAAAAATATGATTCTATATTATACAAAAGTTTTGTAGTTGATTAAATTATTAACTCTGAATAAGTTGCGTAAAAATATTATATGATCATATTATATATATATATACACCTTTTTTTTAATAAAAAAATTTATCAAGAGTCTGGCCTGTTTGTGGAATGTATTGAAAAGCTAGGGACTGGATTTATCATACTGACAAACATGAAACCCTTTTCAAGAAGATCTCCTTTTTTTTTTGATAATGTAGAAGATCCAAATTTGCATGTGATGAACCACTATATATAGCACTGTCATACTTAATTATGAGTGTATACTTTAATCATAATCTGAGTGTAAAAATTTCTAGCTTTTTAGAGGGGACAAAACCTTTTAATTAGCAGTTTGGCACTTTAATTAAGAGCACTTATATCAGCTTATGTAAAATGACATATATAAAGGTTAAATTTTACTCAACCAATTTAAAAAATTACTTACATCAACTTATGCATCAATTGTGCAAAATGTATATTTACTGTAGTATTTGTGTAAATATACACAAGCATTGTTGTTGAGCATTTCATTTTTTGATTATTTGTTTATGTTTTTCGAGAATGAAAAAAGAGAGTGAATGATAACTATAGCATATGAAAAAATAGAAACAATTAAAAAAATATATTTTAATGAAATAGAGGTTAGAATAAATAATTTGATGCAAGTGTTTTGAAAAAGTTGTTAAATAAAACAAAAAAGTAGGTTATTATACTAAAATAAATATAAATTTTTGCATAAATTGATGCAAAATGGTCTAATGTTTAATCTTACAAAACAAGCCCAGAAACTTCAGACAAAGAGATTATAGTGGTTCAGAGACCCAAAAAAAAAAGTATTTCACAATGAGAGGTCTATTGCCAAAGGAGAAAAGGTTGTCGAATTCCGTGGAAAAATAAAAGGAAATTCAACTTTTTAAGATACTCTCTGTGCCTTTGGGTATGTAATGATTAAAAATTAAAATTATTTTACTATTTAGTTTATTTTTGTTATTATTTATGGGTTTCACTGTATATTTTCACACTATTTATAAATTTCACTGTACTATTTTAACTAACTTTTACCTTTATCTACAATACTTTTAGTAATAATTTTTTAATTTTAACAAAATAAACAGTATATATATATATATATATATATATATTTTTTTTTTGAGAATCAAATAAACGTAATCTAAACACGCCTTTATCAAAGAGTGATCAGTGCCTTTGGCTAATAACCTTTCTTCCCTCAGTCATTGGGAACAAAAAAATGAGAATAAGATTCCACTTGTCCACCTACAGTGGCTATAATTTCTGCGAATAGTGATGGAAAGCAATGGAATAGTAAATTAGTAGTAAACCCTCCCTCCAAAAAAGAAAGGAAAAAAAAAAGTCTAGATTATATATATATATATATATGTAAATTAATACCGTCATACAAAAAGAAACATTTGACTTTTTTTTATTTAATTTTATTTTTATATTTTTAATTTCCTCATAATGGCTAGCTTTATATATATACTCTGTGTCTGTTTGACATGATTAATTTTACCAATTTATTTTACTATTCAGCTTATTTTTGCTATTATTTATGAGTTTCACTGCACATTTTGGTACTATTCATGAGTTGTATTGTACTATTTCAACTAATTTTTACTTTTATCTATAGTACTTTCAACAAAAAATTTTTAATTTCAGCAAAATAAGCAGATTCTAAACGGAACATCTATATGCTAATAGGATTAAATAATGAAGGAACCGTATTCTCTATCAGTAAGGATGGATGAGAAGCTACACACGTGATTCTATTATTGACATATTCAGAAGTGGGGTTTTTTAAGTGATAGAGTTTTGTATGATTTTTGTCCATGTGAGTCCTACGGTCAACTATATATAAAGGACTCGGTTTGATTCAAGAGAAGCACAGCTGAATAACCTTCTGTCTATTCTCTCTATAAGATAAGTTCTTGCGGGTTTCATTCATTTGATTAAGGAAAGAAGCATAGGGAAAGAAGGGTGAAAATGAAGAAGGTAATAAAAGAACCTCGATCTATTTCTTAATTACTTTTTGTATATTGTTGGCATGTGATTGCATTTTAAGTGTCCTTATAATTGTGTGAAATTTTTTTGTAATTATCAATTCAAACTTAATTTAGCGGTATAACCCTACTTAGTTTTTTTTTTTTTTTTTTTGATAGGATAAAACCCTAGTTAGTTTATCCAACAAATAGAAAATTACTAAAAATGGAAACTCCTTGCCCACATCTATAGTAACTTTTATCCGAGGCTTACCATTGGTTGATTTAAATACACTTTAACTTCAATTAGACTTTGATGCGGCGTTCGGTACGGGAGAATTTATATTACTCTTGGCATTCAGATTCCTAAGAATGTGATTCTTTGCAATCTAGATGTCTAGGAATATAGCTATTCCTATGTTTGGTTTCATTAGGAATTTCTTAAGATTCTTAGGAATGTGAGATAATAATATTTGGTTTATTCTCAGGAATCTTAAATGAATTATTTATTTTTTCCATTCTATTGTGAAGGAACAAAAAAAAAAAAAAAAAAAAATCATTGAAAGCATAAAGTAAAACATCTTCCCAACCCTCAGATCAGGAAAAAAAAAAAAAAAAAATGCAAAAACAAGTTTAGATCATACGTACTACAAAGCAAAGTACGGGAAAAATGGTTAAGGAATCTCACTTTAAAGTTTAAACGCAACGTTCTCTATTTGAATTCCACTGAATATAATAGCTCAAGCATTTCTAGCATGCGAAAGAAGCTAAAGGTCTAGCAAAATAGGGAATTATTATTAAGGATAAGACTTAGGTACAGTACTTAAGTACTGTTCCTTAGATTCACCTTTTAAAATTCTGCCATGTGAATTTTTTTTATGGGATGAAAGTGTATTTTTTAAGTAAGTATCCACATGACTGAATCTTAAGAGGAGAACCTAAAAAACAGCATCTAAAATATTGTTCCTAAGTTTTGTCCTATTATTAATTGAAAAAACTTTAGGTGGTGTGCTCTTGTAACAAACAAAAACTCTAACTTAATTAAACCTAGATCCTTTTTTTTTCTCCTTCTAAATAACCTAGAGCGATGCTTCCTCAATCAATCCAAATTTAAAGCTTTTCATAAATAGCTATTAGCTTCTTTTTCTTCTTCTTTCTTTCTTTTATTATTTATTTATTTATTTATTTTTTATTTTTGAGAAGATAAATAGCTACTAGCTTTGTTTTTCAAGAACCCCAAAAATGTTGTGGTTACATAAAAAGTTAAAATTGAATTACAAAATTTGTAAGGGTTTGCTTAAAAAGCATCGGCTTCATGGCAAATTTTTTAGCCTCCACAAATTTAATTTGTTACACTCATGCAAAAAAAAAAAAAAAAAATGGTTACTTTTGATTAAATTTATACAAAGTAATAAATTACTTTTCCTCACTTTTTGGTTGGTCCAACCATAAAGGAAAAAGTTGAATGATTAGGAATAGGGAATTGGAATTTGAAAACTATAGCTCTTTTTTACAAAATAAGGCTCACTTATTATCTGGCTAAATACAACAAATAAAGGGATCCCAAAGGAGTGCTTTGTTTGATCCCCGTTCTTGGCTTTTAAAAAAATAATAATAATAGTGCATTGACTTATGTCAGTATTTGGTCAAAGAATTCAGTAAAGCAAAAAACAAAAAACAGAAAAGAATTAAAAAAGAAAAGGTGAATCTTTTTACGAGTTCTAAGTTCTACTTCTAACTACTTGCGGTGATAATAAGGATCAATACTTGTATTTTACTATTCAAAGCCGAAGTAGTGCTAAGTTGGGGGGCAGTTATGATTTATGAAAGGGTATACAAAATGATAAAAGAAATTAGGTAAGTTTACGTATGTAATGAATCATAAATTAGAGCTCCCATTACAAAATCCAAAAATATAAATAAAAAATTAATAGTTTCTTTCAAAACTAAATTCAAATTCTCTGTCTTATTTTCTGTATTTAAAAAAAATATATAAAAAATTAATAATTTTAAAATTAAATAAAATTTTTCTGTCTTACTTTCTGTATTTTCCTACACGCTACACCCACTGGTAAACAAAAAAAGAAAAAAAAAAAAAAGAATTGAACCCGGTTTGAGTCAGGGTGGTGGGTGTCAAGCAACACGGAAAAAATGCGTTGGTCGTTGACATGAGCGCACTCGTGGAGTCTTTTACACCACGTGGTGGTCTGCGCTATTTTCCTAGTTCTTGCCTCTCATATATAGTAACACACACTTCTAGGCTCTAGCTTATATAAATACCCCACTGCCATAGCTCTCAATCCACACCAAATTGAATTCAGTGCAAGATAATAGTCTCTCTGAGACATACATACTCAACTCACACTCTCTCTCTCTCTCTCTCTGAATTTTGTAGCACACCCCAGCCGAAGCCGCTGAAGTCTGAATCACTTTGGGGTTGGGAGGGGTGTCAATTTCAGTGTTAGTATTTTGTAGCAGCTGAGAGTTAAACGTACCCAAAAAGAAAAGAAAAGAAGAGGACCTATCCCTCTCTCTCTCTTTCTTTGAATTTGTTGTGCTCTTCTTTAACTTAGTTTTTACATATTATAAAAGTGCTCCTCAAACTTTAGGGGCACTTAAGAAAAAGACGTTAAGGGGCTTCTTTTGTAACTCATACAAAAGACTTGCTTTGTTTTGTTGCTCCCTTTTCATAACAAAAAAGATGGTTGATAACACTGCCACAAAGAATCAGCTTCCTCATCATCAAGTTTTCGACATAGATGTTATCCCACACAGCGGCTCCAAGTGCTACGACGATGATGGCCGCCTCAAGCGAACTGGTAAAATCCCATATCATATAACTCTTTCTTAAAGTTTTCTAATTGCCCATTTGGTAAAGCAGTTTGAAACCGCACTTTATAAGCTCATTTTGTCTAGATACAACCTCTTAATATTATTCAAAACAACAATTAAAGAAGTTTTTTCCCTAAAGATATGCTAACCAAAAGTAGTTTGGTGCTTAATGTGTTTGATAGTACTTACTATATATGTTTTTGTTTTTGAACCAGGGACGGTTTGGACCGCAAGTGCTCACATAATAACAGCTGTGATTGGGTCTGGGGTTTTGTCCTTGGCATGGGCCACAGCTCAGCTAGGATGGGTGGCTGGTCCTACTGTGATGTTCTTGTTCTCTTTTGTGACATACTATACTTCCACACTCCTCTCTGCTTGTTATCGTTCAGGGGACCCAGTCAATGGCAAAAGAAACTACACTTATATGGACGCAGTTCGATCCAACCTTGGTATATAATTTTTACCATGTTTTGATTTTCCACTCAAATTATATAATAAAACAAGTGGTTACTTTTATTTTATTTTATTAAAGTTCTAATTTTTATCTATGTTTTTTGATTTTTAGGTGGATCAAAGGTCAAAATATGTGGGCTAGTCCAGTACCTAAACCTCTTTGGTGTTGCCATTGGCTACACAATAGCATCTTCTATAAGCATGACGTAAGTTTATTTTTTATAAAATTATTATACATAGCTACGTAGCTAGGATTTTGGTTTGTTAATTGTTATTTGGAGACTCATGGGTCATTTGGTTTTTGATTAAACAGGGCAATCAAAAGGTCTAATTGCTTCCACAGCAGTGATGACAAAGATCCATGCCATGTCAATAGCAACCCATATATGATTGCATTTGGCATTGTTCAAATCATATTCTCTCAAATTCCTGACTTTGATCAGCTATGGTGGCTCTCCATTGTCGCTGCTGTGATGTCCTTCACTTACTCAACAATTGGTCTAGCCCTTGGCATCGCCAAAGTAGCAGGTCAGTATTATGTGTACTTTTTGGTCATTTTTCTGAATTAATCTTACCTTAATTTTGAGAATTAAGTTTAAAAAGAAAAAGAAAAAAAGACTTGGATTCTAATATTTTTTGCTTGATCATTTACCAGAAAATGGAAAGATCAGCGGAAGTCTGACTGGAATAAGTATTGGCGCTGTGACTCAAACCCAAAAAATATGGAGAAGCTTCCAAGCACTTGGGGACATTGCTTTTGCATACTCTTACTCCCTTATCCTTATTGAAATTCAGGTATATATATAAATATCTATTTCCCAAATTTAACTTTTTTTTCTTTTTCTTTTTCTGCTCTTTCCAAATTGAACTAACTAATATAGTATAAAACAGGACACAATTAAATCCCCACCAGCTGAGTCCAAAACAATGAAGAAGGCAACACTAGTCAGTGTTGGAGTCACAACCCTTTTCTACATGCTTTGTGGTTGCATGGGTTATGCTGCTTTTGGAGACACTTCCCCTGGAAACCTCCTCACTGGTTTTGGCTTCTATAATCCATTTTGGCTACTTGACATAGCAAATGCTGCCATAGTAATCCACCTTGTTGGTGCATACCAAGTTTATTGCCAACCCCTTTTCGCCTTCATTGAGAAAGAAGCAGCAAACAGATTTCCAGATAGTGATTTCATCACCAAAGATATCAAAATCCCAATCCCCGGCTATGGCCACTACAAATTTAACCGCTTCAGATTTGTATGGAGGTCAATTTTTGTGGTTGCAACCACTGTGATATCAATGCTTCTACCCTTCTTTAATGACGTGGTTGGACTTCTTGGAGCTTTGGGATTTTGGCCTCTCACAGTCTACTTCCCTGTGGAGATGTACATAGTGCAAAAGAAGATACCAAAGTGGAGCACAAGATGGCTTTGCCTTCAAATTCTTAGTGTTGCTTGCCTTATCATTACCATAGCTGCAGCTGCTGGATCAATTGCTGGAGTTGTTATTGATCTCAAGTCCTATAAGCCCTTCGCAACCAGCTATTAGGTTGAAGTTCAATGCTAGCTACCAACCATTGACCAAAAATTCTAAACAAGGAAAAGAATTGGTCTTTAGGATTTCAATTCCTCTTCATGTTCATGTTCATGTTCATAACAAGCTTATTTAATGAGTGAAGTTAATTTTCATGGTTGTTGCTCAATAGACTTCTGTTAGTTTTTACTGTTATTCATCAAGAAAGGAAAGGGCAAGGATCTTGGATGTATTTATGTGGAATGATAGCACCAATTTCTATCGCAATACTGAATATATGACTCTATTTTCGACCACGAGATGAAGAACTTAAACAAACTTGGGTTCTAATCCATCACTCCCACTTATTGTAAGAATTTTATTTATTTAAAGATAATTAGTTAGTTCTTATCACGAAGTGAATCACCAACAATTTCTAATACCTATATTTCTACAAAGCAAAGAAAGTCTAAACCATTCATATATGTAGATTGCTTCCATGAAACGAATGGTCCAGTTCCTTTCATTACAATGAGTGTAGGTAGCAAGATTATAATGAATATGATGCTCGATTCCAGCTACTAATATTACAGTTACTTCCAATAACATAAGAGGCTGTGAGTGCTTTGAGCGTGTAGAACTCCAGAATTATCCATAGAATATTTATCCTATCTTGTGGGCTGTGAGTGTTTTGAGCGTGTATGAGCTTTCGGGTTATTTGATGGCATCTCTGTTTCATTGGGACATACGCATCTCTTGTATATGCCCTTTTAGGAGAGCTCAGTACCCATTGTTATAATTTATTATTTTGTTTGACATGCTTGCGTGCAACAACTTAGTGCCCGTTTGTTTCAGCTTTTAGGAGCTGAAACGCACGTTTTGAAGAAAGCTCCACTTGAAAGTGCGTTTGGTTCAGCCCAAAACGCAACTTTTTTGAAAAAGTTGCGTTTTGGCCAAGGTTGAGAACGCGCTGAAAACGCGCAAAACTTATGGAGCTCTGGAGGTCCATAAACAAAAAGTCCAATGCGCGTTTTGTAGTATCCGTTGGGCTCTTCCTTCAATTACCAAATTACCCTTGATAGCTCATTCCTCTCATCTCATCTCTCTGCTTTCCCTTTGCCCTGAAGCTCACTCTCACGCCTCTCATCTCATTCTCTGCTCTGCCCTCTCCGTGCTGCTACAAACACAGCACCACCCAATTATCACCGGTCTACCACCACAATCAACAAAATCAACAAAACCCATTTCAACATTTGATAATCCAAACACAAAATCAACAAAATTAACCCAAAACAAAATCAACTCAAAATCAAACCCAAAACCCACAGAAAATCAACTCAAAATTAAACTGAAAACCCATAACCCAAACCCAAAATCAAAATCAAGTACAAACCCATAACTCAATCATCTTCATCTTCTTCATCATCTTCTCTCTTCCTTGTAGCTTTCGAGCTGTCAAAAAAAAAAAAAAAGAAGAAGCAGAGACTTTGAGGGATGAGAGGGGCGGAGACTTTGTGGAACACTGGAACATTCTCGAGTGTGGAAACTAGGGAAAAAGACGAAAGAAGTAAAGAAAAAAAAAGTAACAAGGGCACGTGTGTGGAGGAAGTGGAAGGGAAAAAGAGGAAATAAGGAAATAAAGAAAAAAAAAGTAAGGGTATGTGTGTGGAGGAGAATAAAAGAGGGAAAAAAAAGAAGGAAAAAAGAAAAGAAAATATGGATAAAAAAATAATATAAAATAAAGGAAACATAAAATAAATAATAAGAAATTAAAATTGAGAAATACTGTCACAATATTTTCACAATATTTTCACAATAAATCTTAAGTGGTAGGTTATTATTAGTTAATATTGGTGAGAAAAAAATAATTTGTTTAGAAAGAGAAAAAAATAATTGTAATAGTACATTCAAATTAAAATTAGTATAAATTCTCTTATATAACATTGTCCTTTTTGGTAATTTACCCCTCAAAAAGCTACTTTTATAAGTGCTAGCCAAACACTCAGCTTTTTCATTATGCACTTTTTAACAGCTTTTACCAAACACTCAGCTTTTTGAAACTCCACTTTTTCATTATGCACTTTTTCAAAAAGCTGAACCAAACTCACCCTTAATGAACCTCTAAAATGTAAAACGCATCTCTATATAAAATGATGTTGCAGGCAACATGTTACATTTAACGATCCCGTGTCTTTTGGGGAAAATTATGGAATACTCTTAGAATAACATAAATGCATACTTCCTCATCTCACATAAATTTTGGGTTTCATCATGAATTTAATTGGTGGAACTTACAATTATGTGAGAGGAGGAAGTATGCATTTATGATACTCCAAGAGTATTCTATAATTACCTGTCTTTAGGGCATTCATTAATATACTATTTTAGAAAAGTTTTGATATCACTTTCATGAGAATGGAAAATACTTAGGTAGTCTCAGAGTATAGTGAAATAATACTTCCTTCTCTCATATTCATGAGGGACCCCACTATGAATTTAATGAGTGAACTCCACCATTATTGTAATAAGAGGGAGCACCATTCAGCGTGTTACAGGAGTACCTAAGAATTACTCCAAATAAAAATAAATAAATAAAAACTGTTAAAAAATTAGTTGCTTAATTGTTTTTTCCTAATAAAAAGTTTATAAATATATTTCTTAAATTAATATCCTTAAGACACCCATTAAGGGCATGTTTGGTAGACTGTAATAGATGTTGTAATATAATAGTTATTCTTATGGTTTAGTTATTCTTTAGTTTGGTTATGTTTTTATTACAAGGAAAAATCATTCTTTATGAATAGCTATTCTTCAAAATGAGGAATAATTATTCCTCTTTAAAAGGTTGTATTAGCTATTCCTTAGTAAATGTAATAATTTCAAATTTTAATATATTTCTAAATAAACAAACTTTCCATATACATCTAACAATTATCAAAATAAAAAAATCATAAAAATAACACATATCTCTCTTAAATTTAAAAATAACAATTTTTAAGGAGATATAATTATATGAATAAGAAATTTCCTAAAATAAATGTAAGTTTCATTCTAATGTTATAACTCACAACCAAACTAATGAATATGTTTAATTATTACATTACAACACATTTTATTTCTAGTAATAAAGATTACAATTCTTGTCATAATCCTCATTCAATGTACCAAACGTATCTTAACTTTTCTCTACATATAATATTTCCTCTTTTACTATAGCCAATGACAGAACAAGTTTTAATTTGCTTTAGGATTTGTTTGGAAAAGAGGGAGAAACCAAAGTAGACAGTATATCTCTTATGCCGGTTCATGAAGTGAGCTCATGAGATATTTATTTGAGCAAAAGGGATCCAAATCTAAAGTTAGGGACTACCAAGTGGCAACCCCAATGCTCAAAATGAGTATTGTAGTGTATCTTTTTCTTTTTTCTTTTATTTTTTTGTAATAAAATTTACTTACAAAAAAAATCTGCCTCTAGTGTGTTGTGTTGTAATAAATCCAGCTGTTTATCAAGGTATTTGAATGTGCACAAAAAAGGTCCCATCCGCAATGGCCAGCATAAATATATATACAAATGGCATAATTGGTATCTTCATAAACACCATTGAAAGTGCACATTTATATTCACCACTGACAAATAAAGGACCATGCACAATCAAGACCACACAATGCAAACTATCGAAAGGTATAAAGTGATGGATCATGAGCCAATAGACAAGTGATCTAATGGTGGGGGGATGGGCGGGCTAGCTTAACTAGCTAGATATAGCTTGATACCGTAAGTACAACCATGATAAAGCTTTATGGAGGATCCAAGAATATATGATAGAACTTATAACAGTAAAAGAATGGTCAGCTTCGGCATCTAATAACCATCCAAGTGAAAAGTCCCACCACCATTTTAATAATGGTGGTGAAGAAATACAACTTGAAACGAAATTCTTCCATGGTCAATAATGCATATCTAGAGCATGCTCGATCTCCATTTTGGGATCCAAATTTTCCATAGGGGACTTGAAATGCATAGTATACAGTATACACTAGGATGTACGGACACTTCATTTAGAGTGTCGTATCTGTGTCGTACCCATGTCATACCGATGTTATACTTGCTGTTTCATGTTATAATTTTTCAAAAATTACTTGTGTCACTGTATCTTACTCGTACCTGTATCCATGCATCATAGAATATACAAGTAATCTAGAGAAAGGAAAAAGGTTTGGAAAAAGTAAAAGAGCCATTCACATGAGTGATGAATCTCCAAACATGTACAGACTACAGAACTACTCACTCAACCTCAAATTCATCATCGTGGTTACAGGCTGAAATGCCTGGTCCATGATGTTATAAAGAAAATTTATATAATATATGGTTTTATTGTGATGCCATTATGTGGAAGATATGGAGAATCTAGAGAACAAGGTTTAGCCGTTTAGCATTTTTTTAATCCTCTCTTTCTTTGTTTAACAATACATAACCCTCCCTTAATGGTGATGTATAATTTATAGTTCTATAATTTTTTTTGTCTTCATTATTTGCATATATGATATAGCATCCTCTAGCTCTTTTAATTGCTTTGTAATTATATTTAATTTATTGTTGATCCCATTATAATTTACATGGCCTCTCTTGTCTTTTGTGTAAAATCTTCATAATTCTAATATAATCCCTCCCAAAGTTATTCAACATTGGTAGGATATGTAATTAACAACATAGTCAATTCACAATTAAAAAATTTATAAATTTATAATTGAGTAGGAGGCGTCGGTCTATCACCATTCATTTGTTTACATTATGCACAATTTTTTTTTCTCGTTTACAATAAGTGAGGGTGGGAATTATGAGCACTGACTGTAAAGAGAATCAAATAATATTATTGAAACCATAAAAATTCTTATTGTTTACTATAAATAATGTTATTGAACCATAGGATTCTTAGGGGGAGTTTGGTAGAGTAGTTTGAGTAATGTTGTTTGTAGTTTTTTGAAATATGTGTGGGTAAAAAAGTGTGTAGAAATGTGTGTAATATTGTTTAAAATGTGAAAATGTGAGTTTGAACTTACCTACCAAACAGGCCCTTAAGTGTTTACATATATATATATAACTATGAATTTCAAACTTTAAGAATGGAATGTTGGCGCGTGTTCAAAGCACTTAGTCTTTTCTTTTGAGCCCCACGTTCATTAAGAGTATATTCTTATTATATGAGTTTTATATACTATTATGGATTTTTCTTAGTATCTTTATATATGGGACCTAATTTGGGATTGAACCTTATTTATCTCATACGTCTTGAGTGTAGGAGTTTGGCTTTGTTTTGCTTTGGCAAGTTTATTTTTCTTCCTCTTTCAAATTTTTTGCTATTGGACTTAGCATTCTTAGGTTTATATAGCCGTTTGTGAGTGTAGGGTTTTTGGCCTCTATATATATTAATTATTTTTAGGTGTAGTACATTAAAGTTTTCAATTTAATTCAAACACTTATATGTATTGAATTTAATTGTTCTTGAAAAAGAAAATAATGTTTGTGTTTACTTGGCCAATACATTTATGTGTTTAAATTTAGTTAGGGAACCTAATATATATTACATATAAGATACAGTACTAAAGTTCTGCCTTTCGCTCTTCAACGTCTTTTCTACTCGAATAGACTTGAATTCTATTTGACTCCATCTTCTCTCCCTCACAGATTGCTCGTATATCTCAAATAAGAACATACTGTTCGATTCTCTTTCCATGTTGAAAGTAAAAGATTTTACAGAAGGTAGTTCTTAAACTTTTGTATATGGAAGTATGCTAAATACAAAGGTCGAAGCTAAAATACTTGGGGGTTGTTCAACCAAAGAACGTTCTCGCCCTGAGTTTTACTCTAAGTGCTAAAAATCAATATTTAAGAATATTGCATTCATGTAATTCTATAGTCTAGTGAGATTATTTTAAAACATTTATTTAAGTTTCTGTTTTTGTTGTTGATTTTCCATATTAAACTATTTCTTGATTACCAATCCAGCCTTGAATATATATATTGTTTGTAGCATTAGTGAATCTTTCCATGTAATAACAGTTTTTTAGCATTAGTGGCTGGGCCAATAGAATATAAGCGAATCTTTCCATGTAATAATTTCTGAAACACCTCAACTGAATTAGTAGGTCCAAGAACTCTTTCTAGTGTACCACTTCTGGACTGAATTGTCCTGTACGTAGTGTTTAGGACACACTTTGTCCTTTGTAAAAATTAACCTAATGATCCCTCCCATAGTGGAGACCCTGTTTAGTAAGCGCACCCAAGCACAAAGTGCTCTTGATTGTCTAAAAGCGTTTTTTAAGCAATCGTTATTGCACGTTTCTCATGCACTGCAAAGGACATAATCATATGGATATGTATGATATTGTGATAAGGGCACTTTCCCCATAAAAAATTAGAAAGCAAGGGAAAGATGGAAATTATGGTTAGTAGTTTTCCTCATCAAATTTGATCCTTGAGATCATCAAATATAGCTTTTCTTGTAATGATACATAGCGTATCTAAGAGCTATCCATTTTACCCAATGACAAGAAAAGAAAAGTAGTATGATTACATGTAATATGAAAAATGGGCACATTTTTTTGGACCTAATAGAAAAGTAATTTGACTTGTTTTGGGGCTGCAACTTTGGAAGAAGAGGTAGTGGGGGAAGGCGGCCAAACCCGCCGCTATCGGAGGCTTTTGGAGTAAAGTGGTGGGCCTTCAATCCCAATCGTAGGATGAGCAAAATAATTTTTTGGTATTACTTTTCTTAAGGTCCAATGGTAGAAAAATCTCAAAAACACTTTAGTGGGTTGTTGGTGGAGTGGGCTTTTTGGAAACTCTCTCTCACGCTTCTTTTACCTAATTAAAGATGAAAAAATGTGTTATATTCTACTTAGCTAGTCTTTTATACCATAATTACTACTTTATTAGTAGTGGAGAGGTAAAGAAGGATCTCCAAGATTCAAGGCAAGGCTAGCTAAGGTTCTTTCACCATTTTACTGTACAATTTTTCTTGGAAAATGTTTTGTTTACATATTTTTTAACATTTTTACAACAAATTTTATGTGTTAAGTTGTTATTGGTACACAAAAAAGTAATTTCAGCAGTGGATTCAAATTATAACCAATAACAACTTACAACCTAGAATTTGTTGTGATTTTAGTCTTTTATACCATGATTACTACTTTATTAGTAGCGGAGAGGTAAAGAAGAATCTCCAAGATTCATGGCAAGGCTAGCTAAGATTCTTTCACCATTTTATTGTACTATTTTCTTTGGAAAATGTTTTGTCTATAATATTTTTCAACACTTATCTTTTTTATTTTTTTGACTGAAAGGTAGAATTCAACACTTATTTTAAGTGTTAAGTTGTTATTGATAGGTAAAAAAGTAATTTCAGTGATAATTTCTAATTATAATCAATAACAACTTACCACTTAAAATTTATTGTGAAAATATTGTGAATGTAAAATATCTCATTTTTAGAAACTATTGCTAGCACAAAGATAAGCGGAAATCATGATGATTTTGTAGATTCAAGCTTGGCCTTTCTTTAAATAAATTTCAACTAAAAAGGGGAAAAACAGTTCAGGTTTTGATAAAATCAAGAGAAAGTAAATCGAGTATTAGCTTGAATCAATGGATGGTTCATTGTAAATCATTTTGTCACCTTACTTGGATCATGTGACCACATGGTGACGAAATATAGTGACATATATGGATGCGTAAGCATTGTTTAAATAAAAAGGTAATGCAAGGTTTATAAAGTTGATTACCATTTTATAATTTTGAGGTATAATAATAACAAAATTTGTAATAGATCCACAATCAAGTAAATAAATTTTATTTTAATCATCAAGCTATTATGAATAAAGAAAAATGGTAAGGAATGCTTTAAGGACATTGATTTAAGAACAAATTTTAGAAATATTTTATGAGAAAATGATGAAGCAATTACTTTTGTTGACAGTTTTTTATATTTCCTATAAAAGTGACATCATTTTCCTAATCTTGTCTATTAACAATTATTCTAACTTCTAAGAGCACTTGTTAACATAATCAATGAATAAAATATATGATATTAATTCTTTTTGAAATACTAGGGGATCAACTAAATAGTGCAAGCCCAACTCTTAGGATCCTTATTTTTTTGGTCTTTATTATGCATGCCGAAATCATGTAATAATTTTGATATGATAACTTAGAAGTCTGGTCAATCATTTAGTTTTAATTAATTTGTAGTTAAACATTACATAATGATTGCTTTTTTTATCACCATGCCAAGACAATCATAGAATTCTTTTAGTGAATGCGATATTTGAATCCAAATCCTTTATTTAAAATAAAAAAAAAAAAAAAAAAAAAAAAGGTCTAATGGAAACCACAAAATTCAACTTTAACTCAAGTTTGCTGGATAAGCCTTAACCTTCTTTTGAGATTGCCATTACTTTTTATACGGAGCAGTAAGATGCCCACAGCCAAACGGTCCAACTAACAGCCATTAGACCTCGTTAGAAACCCATAGCTTGTCCATAACATGTGTTCGGCTTAATACTAACATGTTGCTTATTATGTATGCTGTTAGAGTAAATTTTTTATGGTTTGTCCATAACATTTGTGAAGACCATGATAAATTTAAAATCTTGCTAGGAATTTTGTGATGGAAAAAGTAGAAACATTGACCATAACAATTAAAACTAAAAGATTTCCCATGAAGTCTTGAGTCTGATATCTTGAGAAACATGGAAACAATGTATGAGAGAGCACTGATTTTTATTTTTGGAGTTTTCAAAGTAAGATATGCATATGCTTAAGGCAAGTTTCTATAACTAATGAATAGGGCTGGCATTATACATTTTGAAGTCTAATCTATATATCTATATAAAACTGAATCCTCTGCTCTCTCCATAATTTTCCACATCAGCATTTTTTATTTATATTTTTTTAATAAAAAAACTAATTAATAAACTATTAATTATCTAATAGTGAGCCGTAGATATCAAATTTCAAGTTGATCAGGACACAATATGAGACTTGAATTTTAAAATTAATAAACTAATTAAAAAACCTCTCTTTCTTCCCCAAAAGCAAACACGATAAAACTCCTAAAACAAACCTATTTTGCTAGCAGACTAAAGAATCAACGAAGAAACAACAAATCAAGAAAAATATTGTTATCTATCCTCTCTCAAACGCTAACCCAAGCACGACCATGGGTGTTCCTATCTCAAACACAGACCCAAGCTCGACCATGGGTGCCAATGTTTTCAATCTCCGACCCGCCCGCCATATAAGATCATTCTCTCTGGGTATTTCTCAATTAATCTATGACTAATCTCTTTTCCTACTGTCTTCAATTAGGTTTTTTTGTCAATTTAGGGATTTCAATTCCTAACCCTTTTTTCCTCTCTATTCTTTTTTGTTGAAGTCAGGGAAACACTAATAGAAAATCAAATTCTATAGGTTTTGTAAGAAAATATTGTGGATATGAATGGGTTTCGTAGTGGAGACAGTATTGAAGAGCCTCCCAACCCTCAAAATCTAACAATCCTACAGGTTTTGCTTTATCTTCAAGTTCTGCTTTATTTGCTATTTAGGTTTTTTTAGCATATCCAATTTACCTTAGCTTAATCGTCTGTTTGGTTGAATAATTATTTGGCTACCTAAAATTCCAACCTTCTGCCTCTTCATTATAGAGAAATAGGGAATTAAAAATGTGTTGATGAAATTTTTATTTCTTGCTTTATAATTTTGAATTTGGTTGAAAATTTTTATTATTATTTGTGAATTTGAAATTTAAAGCAGTTGAGTATGAGGATATTTGTAAACCTGTAGTTTGGCTTTGCGTGTGGTTCTAATATATATCAAATTCAGGAAGGGGTTACTCAGTATGTGGTTTGACCTATAAAACTTCAATGCTACCCCATGATGGTTGAGATGGTGTGACAATCCATTAGTATACATATACTATATCCTCCTCCTCTCAGGTTCTCACATTTTCTTATTTTGTATTTTAATTCCTTTTTCTATTTGGTTGGAGATTCATACTTTTCTTTATTTATTTTTATTATTATTAGTAGCCTTGGTTGGAGTTTCTTAATTCGTATAAGATATTGTTTGAAATACAAAGTATTTTGGCAAAATTATTATGTAAGCATCCAATTAAGAAGTTGTATAACTAACTGGAAAATCAAATTCAGTTCGTTATTTTCTATTTGATTATTGAATGCCCTGTAGATTTTTTGTTTAGGGTAGGGTTGGAGTAGATTGTGTGTATCTATGGGAGTCTTTTTTTATATCATTATTGGTTTATTAAGTTTAATCTAAACTGTATATGCAATATTATGGCTCTATTTGGTTTTTGAAGTCTATTTTATATCAGAAGTATTTGCCATATAAAATATTAGTAGTTGATAGTGTTAGGGTATGAAAATATCATAATACAAATACCGTTTTACTCTTTGCACATTCGTGATATCATTATAACTATGGCATGTAGCTCTGGACAGGTGCTTCCAATAATCGGGTTATTGGATTTAATTTTGTGAATTCTTATCTGGGTTTATTTATGGTTGCCAATGTCTGAATTCTTATTGTAATTTATGCATGATTGGGTGTTGGTTACTTGAGCTTTTAAGTTTATTTTAGGTTTCTAATTGTGATGGGAATGCCCTGTTTTAAACATATTGTCTTTCATTTCTATTTGCTGGGAAATCTGACTAAATATCTAGCACAAACTTTGTGATATTGATGGCTGACATTGAAAATGTGACATTGATAGCCATTGTTTAGATTATGTGAGACAGTTATTATTCTACTGTTATAAGTATGAATATTTGATCTAAATTCAATGGGTTTCAAATCCTGCTGTAATTGCATGAGCCCTTTGTTGCATGCCATTAATGACCTATGAAAATCTTAGAATAAAATGAGAGGTAGCTAACCTAACTTCTAGCTAGCACTTCAAGTCTTCAAGAGACAATGGATCCTCTGTAAATAAATTGAATCTATAAATATTAAAGTTGTAATGTCATGTGTTCTGTGCATTGTCTATACCCTTCTTGCTTAAGAAGTGTCCAACAATTACATGTGATAGGAGGGTCCACTGATGGGCCTGAAATTAACAATCTCAATTCTCCAGCTCATCTTTTCAATTTCAACGTCGACCATTACATTTTATGCATAAATGGCCTTTTTGTGATGGTACGAAAGTGTTTAATAAGGTCAATTTGATTGGCTCTGCCAGCCCTGAGATGCAGTGCATTTACATTGGAAGAAAGAAAGGGCCACTGCATTTCAAGTTGAATGCTGAATTGTACAAAGTCATATGTACATCAGTGTATTCATTATTGTATAGATAATTGTATTTTTTTTTTTAATGAATCTCGTGCATTACAGGAGAGTATAACTTATTGTTAACAAGTGGAACAAGAGTTTATATTGATTTGAAAATTTCTGAGACTACTAATTTCAAAGATCAGTAAGTGAAACCTTGAATAATAACATTGTGTCCTTAACATTGCTTTATGTACTATAGACTTGCTTTTATAAAATTTAACTATAAAATTATGAATTGATTGATATTAAATTCAATTTCTAGAAAACTATCTTTAACTGTTAGGGAAAGATTATAAACACTGAGATAGATAATTCTGGTTGGTATTTTATTTGTTGCGAAGTATGTCGTAAAAAGGTAAAATCAAGAGATGAGTTTTTATGGTGCGACAATTGCAACAAAAAGGCATGCTTCCCAATCCCAAGGTACACAAAATGAAAATGTTTACTCTTTATATTAAAATACACAATAACTAATATGATATTAACATTATATATGTCATTTCTCTTATCAGGTATAGAATTCAATTAAAGGTTGAAGATAGCTCAGAAATGACCATATTCATTTTATTTTATTCAAAAGCAAATAAATTACTCAACATATCAATGAAAGACCTTTTGAAAAAATGTTTAGAGGTGAGAATATGGAAGATAAAATTAGTGTTTAATATTTACTAAACTTTACTTGAGTGTACAATTTGAAAAATATTATTTTTGTTAGGTGCCCGAAGAAGTCGTCCTTCTTGTGCAAATAGAAAATCTGAATGGAAAAGAATTTGTTTTCCAAATACAACTAAATGACTATAATCTCAAGTGTGGATTTCTACACCGTCAAGAAAGTTTTTGAATCTTTTGAAGAAACTGACAAAGCAATTTAGCTTGATAAAATGACAAAAGTACATATTCTTTAATTAGCAAAATTACAAATATGATATTTAAGTTGTATATGTTGTAATACATTCCGCAACCTGTTCTATTGCCAGGCTTACATTAGTGATACTTCAAAGCAATGTGCAACTCACATCAACATCTGTACTCAAGGAAAACAAAAAGACATATTCAGTGACTACTACGAAGCAACAAAGGAAGAAGATACAAAAAACACTTTAAAGTTGTCTTTCAATTTATTTAAAATATTGATTAAGTAGTTCTTTAAATTTGTGTTTCATACATTTTATGGATAGTTGAGGATGTTAAAGATTTAATTCTTCATTTTATTTTAAACTTATGTTTGATTTCTATTTTTCATTATGTAAATTAATGTTTCATATCAAGATTAATATTTCATATCAAGGATAGGAAGCTATAAAACTGGAATCCTAATGTACAAGCAAAGAGGAAGAGAAAAAGAATAGCTTACATCTTTATACATAATAGCTCTCCCGTGCATCGCACGGGTTAGCGACTAGTGTGATAAATTATAATGGATTTCTTAATATTGAAATAAGAATTAATTAGTATTTAATTTAACTTTTATATGTTTTAGTTTAAAAAAACCGGCCTTTTTGTTTTTTAAGATGCAAAATTGTTAATCTAATTTTCGTATTTAAGTTTTATTCATAGCTCCTTTATATGTTAGGAAAATTAATTATCAATAATTATTTAGCACATTCATAACAAATATTAATGAAATTTTTTTTTACCATATCTGATGGGGAACTTTTTAACTAACTCCATGGTCAACCTTCTGAAAATAACCTTCTTCCGAAAGTAAGCTACGTCTTTCGAATGTAAGCTATGTCTTCCGAAAGTAAGCTACATCTTCTAAAAATACTGACTTGTCAGAAATGGAAGACTCAAATGCAACAAATGCAGTCTATCATGTCTACTCCAATAAGTCATCTGTCACATACAAGAATGGATGAGTAAGCATTTGCGAGCCTGACCTTGACATCCGTCTGTCACCCCTATGGACAGATGGGTGAAGATGGGCATACGAAGCCTACTTCACTACTATGCTCGCATAGTAGCTATTACCTAAGGCTCTCCTACATTCACGCAAGTGCCGGCAAAGGGATAACTCCCATCTTCTACAAGTCAGTTGAGGGATCTCCTACAAGTTAGCTAAGGGATAACTCCCATCTCCTACAAGTCAGTTGAAGGATAACCCAAAATCCCTACAATTCAGCTAATGTGGTCATCCACAGACCCCTATATAAACACCAAGATACCCCAACTTTGAGGTACTTGAAAAACACGATTCCAAATCTCCAATTTTTTGAGAGTTCTAAGAGATCTTGTGAGGTACTGACTTAATCATCAAAGGGTCGTCGGCTAGTAAGCTGACCCCACATTGATGCTCTTTGAGAGTGTGTTCATCCTTGCAAGTCTTCAGGAGGTCTCTATTTGGATTGTTAGCTCACTGACGATATTTTATGCATCATCAATATCAATCATCATTCTATAATTTTGGAAATTTTTTTATACAGATTTGGAACCTTATGTTCATTTTGGCTGTGTTTGACAATATGTAAAATGTTTTCCGAGTGTAAAATATTTTCAATTGAAAATATTTTACGAAAAGGGAAATATTTTCAATTGTTTGTTTGTGTTTTGGAAAATTTGCCAAAAAAGTATTTCAGTTTTTGGTATTGTATGTAAAAACCTATTTTCAGAAAACCTAGCCAATATAGTCACCACCATAAACCCAACCACCACTGGCCACTACAAACCTAGCCACCATCAACCATTACATAACCAATTAAACTAAATATCAATATCAATATCAAAACCCACAACTCGCCACAATTGAAACCCACAAACCACCCCAGCCACCGATCCACCACCTCTAGTCGGCCACCATCAACCCACCACCCACTAAAACAAAATGTATTTTTAGCGACGAATATTAGTGAGGAAATATTTTCTGTCGCTAAAAATACAGATTTATCGACAAAATATGGATTTCGTCACTAATAATGAAAAAAATTATAACATTTAGCGATGAAAATTACTTTTCGTTGCTATTGTTGATCTGAAATATGGGCGCCAACGGGAAAAAACTTGGGGTGAACTTAATTAATCTATAGCGATGAAATATTTCGTCGCTAAAAGTTGAAATTTTTAGTGACAAAACATTTCGTCGCTGTAGGTGTTGCTATGAATAGTATTAGCAACGAAAATCTTTTTGTTGCTAAAAGGAAGAATTAGCGACGGAAAACAATTGTTGCTAAAAATAATTAGGGTTTTTCATTTCACAGTTTTGGTGATGAAATCAAAATTCGTCTCTAAAAGTAGGCTATAGCGAAGAAATCTGAAATTTGTCACTAAAAATTGTAACAAAATCTAGCTTCTTTGGTGACGAAATTAGAATTTGTCGCTAAAAGTATGTTATAGTGACGAAATTAAAATTCGTCGTTAAAAGCATTACAAAAATTTGGCATCTTTTGTGACAAAACCGGAATTCGTCGCTAAAGATGTTACTATTAATATACCTGGTTCAGTTTTTTAGATCAAACCCTAACATTTCTCTCTCTCTCTCTCTCTTTGCCGTTCACTTCCACCGTTCACTACCGTCGTTCACTGCGCCATTGAGCTCCCTTCGCCGCCATTCACTGCACCGTCGAGCTTCCATCACCGCCATTCACTGTGCCATCAAGCTCCCATCACCGCCGTTCACTGTGCCGTCCATCTCTCTTCCTCTTTCTCTCTGAATCAAAGCACGCCGCCGCTGCCGAAAGAGGACCACGCTGCCGCCAAAATAGGACCACGCCTTCGTTGATTGTTTGGGTTCTTCAAGCTCGAAGTCCTTTCCCCCAAGCTACATTGTTTGGGTTCCCAACAACGTTGCTCTTTATCGTAATTTCTCCTTCGGCACTTTTCTTATTTCACAACTCTCTTTTTGACCCCCTCTTTGGTTTCCATGAAAACCGTCAGAAAATTAGGATTATATTTTATGTTTCTAATTTATTTGCTGAAAAATGTCTTTCACATTTGGAATTGGGAATCTACTGGAAATATAAATTTTCTATTTCTAATTTATTTGCTGAATGTCTTCACATTTGGGAATTTGCTGGAAATTAAATGTTTTGTTTCTAATTTCATTGTTGTAAATCTCTTTCCATTTGGGAATTTTCAGTCTACTAGAATCTATTTATAATTTATTGCTATGTCTTTACATTTGAGAATTTTCAGTTCTGATAAATGTCTTTACATTTGGGAATTTTCAGCCTGCTAGAAGTTTATATTTGCTGTGTCATTATCTACGTTATTTATGGATTAACAACTACAATTGTGTTATTGTGAATAACTCTAGTTCATACATGGGAGTTTTTATTATTTGAGCAGGACTTTTATTATTTTGAATCTTCATTTGCATTTTGATTGAGGTTTTGATAATTGAGCTTTTAAGCTAAGTTCTGTGACGAATTAATGAAATGTTGTTTGGTTTTTGGGGTTTACAGGTGGTAAGATAGCAATTCTGATTGCTTTATGTGTTGCATTTGGGTGCCGAGCTAAAGGGACCTAGAGAGCATCCACCTTCATTTGCATTTGACTACTTTTTGTGAGTTTTGAATTTTTGTTTTTGCTTTTCCGTCTTAATTTTTGTTTGGGGTCTTTTTTTGCACAATAAAATGACATATTGGAAGTTTAAATCAATGCTATAAAATCTGATATGGATGCTAAAATGGAAAAGGTGATTGATGCTCTACTTGTTACCATTCCTTTGTAACCTCGTTGGGGTTTAATAAGCTCAAAGAGAGATTATAACACCTTATTATACACAATTTCCCAAATTTAGCACACACTCACATACTTATATACACATTTACTAAAATATTTTGATAATGGTATTGAATGGTCACTTGGTTTCACTTTATGTAAAAGGTGATTAAAATGTATGCAACAACCTTTTAAATGATGATAATTTATTTGTGGAGATGCTAAAAGTCTAAAAAGGAAGGAAAAAGAGAGCCTTTAGAGTCAACAAATGGATCTATAATGTGTTGATTTCCATATTGAGACTATATTATTTTATCAAGTTCTTGGAAATGATAACTGAATACTGGGAGTTATTATTAAATACAATAAAACATATAAGTTTGAGAATGGATACAAGTCTAGTTTAGGGGGAAAAAAAATTGTCTGCAAATCATCATTAGTACTACCAACTTACAAGCATAGTAACTTTTTATTTTTTTGTTTTTGGCAGGCAATTCATTATTTGTTTATGGTCACTTTGGATTTCTTTGGTAGAGGTGTGTGCTGGCTTAAGCATAGTAAGTAATTTCTTATTAAATTCTTGTAAACATTATATTTTGGGATGTTGATAATTGGTTTTGTGGTGAATTGTTGTGTTAGACCAAGCAGGTGGCTTGCATGGTGTTTTAAGGTGGTTTAAATTCATATTGAGAGTGTTTCTTATTTTTTGGAATTGTGAATGGATATTGTTGATTTATATGTGATGGATATTATTTAATTGTTTTCAATACTTGTAAGCATTATATATTGTGATGTTAATAATTGGTTTTGTGGTGGGTTGTTGTGTTGGAGCAAGCGAGTGGTTTGCGTGGTGTTATAAGGTGGCTTAAATTTATATTGAGAGTTTTTCTTATTTTTTTGGGAATTGTGAATGGATATTGTTGAATTATATGTGATGGATATTATTTAATTGTTTTCAATACTTGTAAGCATTATATATTGTTTTGTTGAGAATTTGTATTGTGGTAGGTTGTTGTGTTGGATCAAGTGAGTGGCTTGCATGGTGATATAAGATGGTTTAATATCATATTGGGAGTGTTTCTTATTTTTTGGAATTGTGGATGGATATTTTTGAGTTACTTTTGTATGATTATATTAACGTTTTTTGACAAATATTTGTTAAATTTAACAACGTCCCGATGGATCATATGACAAACCTCGGGCTTTCTTTTCATTAAAACCCGATGAAAGGGATGATTTTTATGACTTTTTGAAATCAGTCAAGTATCCGGATGGCTATGTGGCCAACATATCAAGGTCAGTGAATGCGAAAAATGGTAGATTATCTGGTTTGAAAAGCCACGACTGTCATGTGCTATTACAACAAATTCTTCCAATTGGGTTATAAGGGTTTGCAGATAAAGACATTAATATTGTATTGTTTGAGTTGGGCAACTTCTTCCAAGACTTATGCTCAAGGACCCTAAAGCGGGGTGAATTGGAGAAACTAGAAGAACGTATAGTTCTCATACTATGCAAGCTCGAGAGGTTTTTTTCTCCAGTATTCTTTGATGTTATGGTCCATCTTACTGTTCACTTGCCTTGAGAAGCAATTCTAGGATGCCCAGTACAATATCGGTGGATGTACCCAATTGAAAGGTAATTAGATTCTTTGCTACATCTATCAATTGTATCTTTCCCATATAGTATAAAATCACATACTCCCAATACTTTTTCCTCGTAGGTATCTTAGAAAATTGAAAATATACGTTTCTGACTGAGCCCGACCAAAAGGTTTGATTGTAGAGACTTACATTCTTAAAGAATGTATTAACAACTGGTCTTTGTATATTGATGGGATCGAAACTATGCATAATCGAAGGGAAAGAAATGAAGATTTTGGTGGATCTAGTGAAGGATTGACAATTTTTTCACAAACTGCCCAACCTACAGAGGGTAGGCAGAATGATGGCAACTTGTCTCGTGTATTGCTTGATACTGCTCATTGGTACTTGTTGTACAATAGTCTTGAGTTAAAGCCTATTTAAAGTATGTGATTTCATATGCATATATTGTTTGATCAAGTTTTGAATATTATCTGCAATGCAAATAAATCACCTTGTTTTGTACAGTGAACACAAAATCACATCGCATAATTCTACTGGAGAAGCCATAACTCAAATACAACATCAAGAGTTTCCCAAGTGGTTTAAAGAACGTGTAAGACATTTGGAATTTAATTACACACTAATAAAAATTAAACATTTAAATAGTTTCAGCATTGCTTATTGCTAATTAATGTCACTTGTTGTATGTCATTATAGATGAATAGGTTGAAAGTTAACGAGTAATTAGAAGCTACTAAACAGTTATGATTATTAGAAAATGGTCTTAAGCCACATGTGAAGGAGTACACAGTTTGTATGGTTAATGGTGTAAAGTTCCATACAAGGGACCTAGACAATCGTTGTGTAACCCAAAATAGTGGTGTATGGACCAAAGGGGACCATAAGGGAGAAATGCACGACTTCTATGGTCATATGTGCAAAATTTGGGAATTAGAGTATATGTTTCGTCATAAAGTTGTTTTGTTCTAGTGTGAATGGTATAATACTGGTACCAACGGTCGAAAGAGAACGATAAGAACTGATGCACACTACACAAGCATTGATGTCACAAGTTGGTAGTATCAAAATGACCCTTTTATACTTCCTAGTCAAGCAAAAAAAGTTTTCTACCTTCATGATACCAAATTGGGTGAACCTTGGCAAATTGTGCAATGCATCCAACATAAGGGAGTGTTTGATGTCCCGGAAGTCGGGGGTGAAGAATCTAATGATAATACAAAAGATAGTGACGCATTCCAACAAGAAGCGATTGATGTTGTCCCTATCAATGTTGAAGACAATATTGAGTATTGTATGAGTGATGTTAAAGCTAAGGTTGTTCCTGAAGGTAGAACTTCAAGAGACGCTAATCAAAATGAAGAGCATGACATAACTGATGTTGGTCTTGATATAGATTATGATATGTAGAATTCATAAAAATTGTCTTAAATGTTTTGTGCTTGTCTTGATCTTGATATAGGTAATGATGTGGGTTATGATGAGTCATTTAAGTAGCAATTGTTTTAAAATTTTGTGTTTGTCTTGAACTTGATATGGATAATGATGTGGATTATGATGAGTAGAATATTAGTAGCAATTGTGTACTTTGCACTTGTCTTGATTTTGATATGAATAATGATGTGGATTATGATATGTAAAGTTAGTAGCAATTTCTTAAAGTTTTGTACTTATCTTGAACTTTATATGGATATTGATGTGGTCCTTTGTTGTATTGAGTTAGTAATAATTGTGTTAAAATTTTGCACTTGTGAATTGCTTGATATGGATAATGGTGTGGATTATTATATGTAAAGTTAGTAGCAATTGTACTTATCTTTCATATCAATACATAGTTTCGAAAAATGTCCAAAAAGGCCAAATACACTCATAATATACTGAAATATGAAATAACAAGATTGGATAGAATGAGGCAAAACCAAGAAATAATTTATGCTTTAGGATTGAAGCACATCTCAACTTTTTTAAAGGATTCTACTCAATTGTGCAAAAGGGAAAAGAAATAGAGCTAGTGTTGTGGTAGATGATGATGATTATGTACCGCCTATTGGTGATGATGACAATGATGATGAGTCATCTAATTCTTTAATCCATAAGGTACTATAAATGTGACTTATTGTTTGCTATAATAGATGTTATTGTTATTAGAATAATTATATTAGCTAATAACTTTGTTGTTCTATTATTTGTAATAATTTTATTCCTCTATATGTATGTTTGTTAGTTACATATGGCACCAGGACGAATTAAATGCTCACGAGGCGAGACATCTTTCCTAGTGGTCCAATTTACAAGAACATCATCGGGGCCACCTCCTAAAGCAATTCCTCCCGCCCAAAGCTCCTCTAGTGCGAAGGTGCAGCCTACCGGCACATTAGCTATCACGACTGGTAATTATATAGAACACACTTAATTACAAATGCATCCTGTCTTTACTTTTGAGATTATATTTCACTTAATTTAGCTATAATGTACATGGAATGTATAATTTTTTTACATTGATAATATCTAAATAAGATCTACTAGCAGAAATACCCGTGGAACAACACATGGTATAGTAGTATAGACACTTGTTGAGAAAAGTGATAAGCTGCTAGTACGTATAGCTGCAAAGTATACTCCTGTGAGAGACCGCGCCCCCGGCCCCCTTTTTTAGGATGTTGGGCCAAACCCACGTGAATGGGTGAAGTCGTGTTATTACCTCTCAAAATGGAGGTTTGACTAGTTATATTTTCCCCTTTATATTAAGGGTTTTACAATGGAGTCGCCACTTATTTAATTATTGGAATAAATAAGAAAACCAAAATTGAAAAATATCTCATTTTATTAATTTGCAATTGAATTTACATTGATCATAGGAAAATTACATGGTTTTGATCCTAGATACAATCTAAGATAAAGTACATAGTTTTGTTTCCTATTTACAATCTAGAAATTGAAAATTAGAAGGATAAGCATTGGTCCATCAACCTTTGATCTAAGCTCGGAGGCTATGTTACAAAGTGGGAAGGTGTTAGGCACTTACCTTGCCCGATGAAATCGGTCTTCTAGACTGCGGTGGCCAACATTCATATCACATCATCCAATATGTTATCAATCAATTTGCATGTTGACTTTAAATTATGTGCATGTGATAAATCCTAATTCTATTTATTAAGCATTTCATTTGGATTGAAAAATAAATTCTAGTGAATGTGTGTGGACGGTGATATTCTAGATTCAAGAATTTGAAAGAATTATTAAACAAACATCTTTTTCATGTTTTTTATGTGGATTTAAGATTAAAATTAGTGTTATACATGAACATGTGATGAACAATCAAGAACATGTGAAGAACATATAAGAACAATTAAGAATATTCAAACATATTCAAGGGAATTTAAAGGATTACTATCATGCTTTAATCTTAAATTCTCATCATGGTAACACAAAAAACAATTAGGAAAAATGATTATACTTTCATGCAAGATCCATATGGTGGAAGATGAGACTCTTGAGGGAGGTCCTAAGAGTGGAGGAAAAGAAGAGCTAGGAGAGGAAAAGTGAGTCTCACTCAATATCTTGAGTCTCAGGAAGACCAAGATATGACAAGACTACTCAACTTCACTAGAACTCAAGAGAGGAGAAGAGATGAGGGTTTTTTATGTTTTCGAATGAAGGAGGGAGGGTTTATATGGTAGTGGTGGAGGAAATATGAATGCAAGGTCATTTAATGAGAGTTGACAAAGAATCATGAACCTAGGCCTTATTTTAGCCTTTGGGGAAATCGGGGGCATTAAATGTAAAGATTGGTGGGAGTGAGGAGCAAGCAAAATTCGATTTTCCCGTAGCTACTGTAACAGCCTATAGAGCCAATTTCAAAAAATCACATCTTACTCAATTTTGATTAAAATTGTCTTGTTCTTGTGCTCAAATTGAAGCCCCGGATGTCTAGTTTCTGGGAAAATTAACCTCATTCATAGATTCAAAATATTCTGAGAGATATCAACGAAATGGTGAGTAGAGGTCATTTGTTAGAAAACAATTTCAACACAATTAGCATTAATAGGTCCCAAATTAGTTTCCAATTAACATTAATAGGCTCCAATCACTCCCATTTAAGACTTAATTAGTTCCAAATTTACCCTAATTAAAAGATAATTGCACAAATTACTCATTGAATAATTAATGTTTAACTATCTAGTTAATTAGGTATGTGCACCCCTACTATAAAATGTAGTCCTAACCAATCAAATTATGACACATCATTGATCTCAAATTGATTATACTTATAACCAATTGAAATCAATTGTTCATAATCACATATAGTTGGACTCAATTTGTGATAGTGCATCTCAACTATTAAAACTTGATTTGATGATAACTTTTAATCTGGTGGTCCAATTAGGGCTTATGACCAGTCGATTTGATCGTTACAACATTAAGATCATTTTGGTGAAATGAGATTAAGGATCTAATGACCAGAATTAAGATGCATATTTTCAAGGCAAAATTACCATTTTACCCTCTAGGTGAGGTTAAATGCGGGTTGCAAAATGAGGTATCAACAACTGCTCTTGTTGGGGAGAATGCATGTAAGCTTGTCAATGAAATTGGCATACAAGTGTGAAGTAATTTGACCAATTACAACGTGAAAAATTGGGAAAGTGTTGATATTGCTGCTAGAGATGTGGTGCTTCAAAATGTCACGGTAATTTTACATTGATAACGTCTAACTCATCTTTGTTGTCACTAGGCATATTAAATTCATATAATAATATTTTTATAATACATATACACTTCATTTCACAGGATCAGTTTGAGCTACAAGGAGATTTCAACTTGATAACGAAAACATTTAATACAAAAAATGGAAGATTATTGAGTAGCAGCTCCAACAAGTTGCATCAGGCTTATAAAGACCTCATAAAATCTCATGGTGCTGACCATGCAAGAAGCCGCCTGCAAAAGAATGCCACACTTGAGAAGTGGACTAGACTCATTGATAGGAAATGGACCAATAACAAATGGCTTATAAATTATTTATGCGTATATTATTATTATCCAATGTTTACTATATTATGTTGTTAAATGATTAGATTAATACTTAGATGAAGTAAATGTATAGTGTAAGATTCATGATCTAATAAATATCTTGAATATTCTTTATTAGGTAAAATTAGCAAAAAAAACTTTGAAAATAGGAAAAAAAAACTTTAGGCAAACATAGATGTGGGACAATGTCACTTGCTATTAGGGTAGATAAGGAGGTGCGTGTTTTTTTTTTTTTTTTTTAATTTTCTTAAACCTTAGTATATTACATGTTGTGATTAATTAACAATATCTATCTAACACTTGAATGTTAATTAATCAGACAAATAATAATGGAGATCAAGTTCCTAAATTGGCAAAAATATTCAAAGATGTTCATTTCAATCCAAATACAAATATGTGGATACACCCTGAGGATGAAGCGACATATGTATGTGTATCACTCCATCCCTATCATGTTTGTAAACCTATAACATATGTAGTATCTATATTGTGATTGTTTGTTTCTTTCTCTCTTTCAAATGATAGGAAACTATGTTCAAAGTGCAAGAGAAGCATTGTTAAGATCCTAATGCAATTCCCCTAACCCAATAGTAGATATCAAACATAGTTTTTAAGAAGAAATCCGGCATTGTAAAAGGACTTGGCATGAGACCTTCATCTTCTCTTATAACCACCGCCTCATCTAGTTCCTTGGTAAAATATATCCATCGTCTAGAAAATGAGATAATTGAGCTAAAAAAGGCAAGAGCTAGGGACCAAGAGGCGCAAGTTAAGCAAGAAGAGGTGCAAAAGAATATCCTTAACTTTTTGAGGAGCAAGGGTGGTTCATCTTCAAGCTAAAAGACTTATTGGTTAGTATTTAATCTTAGCAATTGAACAACATTACATGGTATGACTACTATTAATGCATTATTTGAAACTAATTTTATTATAGTACACTTGAAAATGTATATTTGCTTTCTACAACTTTTATATTAGGAGTTGTGATTTTAATTCATTGGTGTGACTACTCTCAATGCGTTGTTAGAAATGTTTCTTATAACATAGTTAATGTTTTTACTTTACGATTTTAATGTAGTATTGTTTTTATATTTGTGTAGATTTCTTATTGGTGGCTTTTAGGGCATTTTCTTTTGGCATTACTTGAAAACATTTGAGGACATCTTCTTTTGGCCCTAATTATACTATGCTAAACATTTTGTATTGTTATAAAACATCTTGTGTTATTGCATGTGTTGCAAACAATTTGTATGATTGGATTGAATCGGATACTTGTTTTATTTTTACTTGTGGAATGTATGGATCGTTTTCTTATAAATGTGTTGTTGAAATAAATGTGTTATTCAAATGTAAGGTTTTAATACTGTAATGACAAGTTACAGGTTAATATCAAAGACAGGAAAAAAAATGAAAACAGAAAATTAGTTTTAGCGACGAATTTTTCCGTCATCAAGTATAGCAAAAAAAAAAAAATGTTTTAGTGACGAAATAGTTCATCGCTAAATGTAGCAGAATTTTTTAAGAAATAGCTTTAGTGACGAAAATTTTCATCGCTATATGTGCCCGAATTTTCTTAAAAAATAGTTTTAGTGATGAAATTTTTCATTGCTATATGTACCTGAATTTTCTTAAAAAATAGTTTTAGTGACAAAATAAAGTGTTTTTGGGGGCGAAATAGTTTGTCTTAAAAAATAGTTTTTCGTCACTATATGTACTCGAATTTTCGTCGCTAAAAATAATTTAATAAAATAAAGTGTTTTTGGCGACGAAATATTTTCGTGGAAAACATTTAGCGACGAAATGTTTTTGTCGGTAAAAGTTTTTTTTTTTTTTTTTTTTTTAAACTAATCAGACCTTTAATGAAAAAAAATTTCGTCGCTAATACCTTTAGCGACGAGGTATTAGCGACGAAATGAATTTCATCACTAAAAAGCAGATTTCGTCGTTAAAAGTCCTAGGCAACAAAAAACTGGACACTTAGTGACAAAAAATTGTCACTAATAATACATTTTGTTGTAGTGACCATTGAAACCCACGAATCACCCCAACCACCAATCCTCCAAAACCTAAGAACAAATGTTATTTTACAAAAAAAAAAAAAAAAAAAAGTTTAGAGCAACAATGGTGTGGGTGGGGGATAGGTTGAGGTGGCGCCATTTGGGCAGGGCAATCATGCTCACCCTCATCTTCATGACCATCGACTTGAGCCTGAGACTGAGAGTGAGTGGATGGGCTCGGATCGGAGCTGAATGAAATCGACTCAGTGGTACGATCTTGGCGGTGTGATCTAGGGTTGGGGCAACGCCATCTAGGCAATGGTCCGATGGCTTGGCTTCTCTTCTCTCTCTCTCTCTCTCTGGGTGTGTGATTCCAGAAAAGCATTTGAAGGTAAATGAGATGTAAATGATTTTCCGAGTCAAAAGGCTTATTTTACAGTTAAACTTTATTATTTTCAGTTTGACTTTATTTTACATATGCACCCTAACACGCATCTGGTCTGGGCGTAAAATATTATCCCAATTCCATTTACACCCGAAACAAACACAGCCTTAATAGGGACTTTCAAAACTCTTTAGGAAAAATTTGGAACAAGTGAGGGCCTAGCCTAGGCCTTGAGCAGTTGAGCTAGGCCTATTAATGTGTTTTCTATTAACCTATACAAGGAAATTATAAAAATAACGAAAAAGTATGTTACACACAATTCGTATATTCATGAACTGAAAGTGTGAGTTAAACATCCCCTAAAAATAATTCAAACGGATAGTGCATTATCCATCCATATATACCATGTACCTTTTTTGCATGAATATAATATATACCATATACCTATTATACCATATACCTTAACAGTGAACACTGAACAGCAAACAGCAGCTGAAAATGGTACAAAAATCCCTAACTTAACTTCCAAATACAATGATGAAATGTCATGGAAGAGGAAACAAAAACATTCAATGTCTCTATAAGTCCATACTCATTGGATACATAACTTAATTTTCCTAGTCTTCAAAAGGCATTCAATTATTCCAAACCTTAATTGTAGATATGAAAATTCCTAACCCTTGGAGATTAGATTCGGGAATAGGAACAAGAGTAATCGTACGTTCACAACATTTTCATAATATTTAATAACAAATCTTAACTACTGAATTGTTACTAATTATAAGTAAAAACGTGAAGTTAGTAGTTGGTCTAATTATAATCGGTAACAATTTGCAACCTAGAATTAGTGGTGAAATTGTTGTAGTAGTATTACTCGCAGGAACATCTCAACAACTTAGATCCAATCCTACAGGTAAGGAAAGCCTCAACAGTAGCATACATAACTACATCGTCTGAAAGCACATCATAATACATTTCGCTCCACCATATCAATCCATTACGCTTTTCAAAATGCATGTCTTCACCCAATAACTCTTCGGCTAAAGCCGCTAATTTAGGCCTACTGAAATTATTTCCCTTCGAACACTTTTCTTCAGCCCCAGCCAATTCTCGAAGCTCCACCCAACTCTTTATGAACAAACCCCTCTCCTTTCCAAGCCTCTCTACCACAAGATTGTATATCCTGTACCTGGCATATATGCCGGATACCTCACAAGGAGGCGGGTCCCACACACTGTGGGGCCCACCTCTTTGTGAGGTACCCGGCGGGTACAAGATATACAAAATCCTCTAGGACCTCTTTGATCCCAACACCAGCCACAGTGATGTGACTATAGCTATCGTAAAGAAAGTCCTTTAAAAGTTTATGAATGGATCTCTTTCTGTAAGAGTAATTATTTACAGGCTCAAGGTAATAGAGAAGGCAGTGAGTAGTGACTGCCAACGCAAAGCTGTAACAATTCAAGCGGTACATCTTTTGCTTCACCTTCAATGAAAAAAAAAAAAAAAAAAACCAAAGGAAAACAATTAGAATTAAATTTTTGAGTTGCTTAATTGGGCCATTAAAAAAATTTATTGGGTAAATTACTGAAAAATCTAGTTTAGTGGTATACGTGTTTCACTCAGCGGAATTTTTGGATTTATTAATTAATCACATGTTCACACAAGTTATGATTAAATCCACACAAATAAACATTTAATTACATATGTCAAATACCAAGTCTAACAATTAAATTTTAAATGATACAAGTTAAGGATGCTTTTGAATTAAACTGCACACTTTTAGATGATTAAAATTAAATCATAGATTTTCATAATCCTTTTAGTTTAATCCATAAATGAACTATGTATGTTACATTGTAGTGACATATGTGAAAAACGCTAGCTAGCCATATCAGTGTTTACACCTTAAAAAGACTCTTTGTTGTTGTTTTTTTCTTTTTTTGCTGAAAAGACTCTTTTAAAAAGACTCTTTGTTGTTGATAATAAAGCACTAATCAATCCAATATATGTTAGATATAGGACTTAGTACAAACTCACACAAGACACAATACACAATGCTGCCGTTATATTTATCAAATTATCCAAAAAACACACACATACAGACTGAAATCAATATCAAAGAAACTCGTGAAACTATGTGATTCTTTCTCAACATATGTGTCTATTATGTGTAAATATGATCTCAGACAAGTGAATTTAGGGTTTCAATTGAGAAAAACTTCGGTTCAATTTATAATCAACCCTAAATTATAAGGTTTAAACTTTAAACTATAGTTTGAGAAAGGGTCACAGGGATATATACCTTTACAGCGACCTCCTGTATAGCCATGACTGCGATCAGCACAGAGTCCAACAACAAGATTTCTACGATTTTTCTTGCCATATATTCCATGTATCTCGTATATCCATCTACTGAGTTGGTAGACGTGGCAGTCATTCTGTACAACCCATGTGGTATTTATCTTGAATTTTTCACCGTTAATGTTAACTTCGTAGTCCAATGAGTACTTATCGTTCAAGTCCAACTTAATGCTACCATGTGTACGTGTTTCTTAGCCAGGGAGTGCTGCAACACCCTTTTATTTATGATGAGAAACCGGTTTAGAGGTGAGAACTTGTATCCTTTTTCGAGTTGGAGAAGGATTAGAGTTGGACTTGTCTACGTATTTATTCCTTTCCCTACAAGTTTTTATTTATTTATATCTTATTTACTACTAGAATAATAAATCCTACTGTAAGTAGATTTTCAAAAAATTTTAAAAAAGCTAGGTCTACAAATTTTTTTTAACAAATTACTAATGTGGTGAATAGTTATTGATAAGTGAAAAAGTAATGTTAGTAGTGAGCTTAGATGACAATCAAAAAGAATTGATGGAAACAATAATTTGGAAAAATGTTCTAAAATCAATACGTTTAGCTTCGATTTTACTGGAAGAATAGAAAGCAATTGAAGAAATCAATTCCAAATTTCACTTCCAATATATATTCCCTTCCACTAAACAAGTGCTTTTTTTTTTTTTTTTTTTTTTCCAAACCCCTTTCATTTTCAATTCTCTTTGTCCTCTTTACCATCAGTTAGCTAGCAGAGGTTGTTAGCACGGCTCTATTGCTGACGGTACTCTTGGCGTCGGTCAGATATTTTGAAAATCCTAGGTCATTCAACTTTTAATAAAAAAAATTAATATGAGTACCATTTTTTTTTTTTATGACATTCAATGCCATCCATCTTTATAGTGAGAGAGATATTAATAAAAACAACAAACCTCCTTTCAAGAATTAAATGGCACAAAAGAAAAAATATATATACTAATGAGATCGATGAAGTTTGCAATACTTTTTTTTGTTTAATAAAAATGTTGGCACTATAGAGAGTTAGGTAATTTTTTTGAGAATTGAGAGTTGGGTGATTGAAATTGAAGAAAATAACAATAACTACCCAAATATAAGGATAGAAAATTAAATAATTCAAGATAAAACCAATTTTTGATTTCAAATAGTAATACTCCAAAATCCTAATAGAAATAGTGCTAATTTAAAGGAAATTTTAACAAATTATATATATAGGGGTGTCCAAATTTGAATTAGTTCAATCAAACCATTCGACTTGTGATAGCCCGATCCAAAACTAGCTTGATTTGATGAGAGCAGCAGTCGACACCAAGTCTACTAAGCCCAAAACTAATTTCGGCGGGTTGAGTATCGGGTTTTGCCCTCCAAGACTAGCTTGATTTGATGAGAGCAGCAGTCGACACCAAGTCTACTAAGCCCAAAACTAATTTCGGCGGGTTGAGTATCGGGTTTTGCCCTCCAAGAACCAATTGAATTGATTTGATCAACCCTGCCATCTTCATTCAAATCTCTGTCGTTTAGGTTTAAATTTCCGACCCTTGAACACCCCCATATATAGAGGATTTGAATTTATGGTGTTTATTTCATAATAATTGCTTTTTATTATCATGTTAATACAATAATGAAATTCTTTTTGTGTAAGTGAGATTCGAATCCAATTACATTATTTAATAACAAAAATAATTTACCAATTAAGCTCACATAAACCCACAAAGTTAAACTTAACCTCAATTTTGCTAGATAAACCTTAACCTTATTCTTAAGATTCCTTGTTTACCATAAGTTCATTAGGCTAACACCTAACAAAAAGGGGGTGCGACCCTTCTCCTTACAAACTCCTCCCCACCTATTAATGTTAGCCTAAATCAAACCTAACACTACATGGTGTAGTACGATGTCCGTAGCCAAACAGTTCTCTTAACTGCGATTGTAAAACATGGGCTAACATTAGGCCTCATAAGAACCCCCTAGCTTATCCGTAACATCTACGTTTGGCCCAACACTAATAAAAAGCCTCGCATGTGGCTTTTTATGTATGTTGTTGGAGTTAACAGAGCAAAAATTAATTAGGCCCACTAATTTTCCCATAGTTTGTCCATGACATTTGTGTAGGCCATGAAAATCTTTCCAGTAATTGTGTTATGGATAAACATTGACTGTAACAGTGAGAACTAAAAAATTTCCCATTAAGTCCTGATATCCTGTTTTTTATTTTTGAAGATTTCAAGTATCTATTATGAGAAAATACACTTTTTGGTCCTTATAATTTGGGTTAATTTTCATTTTGGTCTCTATTTTTTTTTTTCACGGTTTTATTTCCTATCATCATCTCACTAATGAAAATTGCTTTTCTACTTCATAGATAGTTAGTTGTTATTGGTTCTAATTTGAACCTACCATTGAAATTACTTTTCTACTCTACCAAAAACAACATGTAATAACCTATCACATAAAATTTGTTGTGAAAATGTTAAAGACAACATTTTTTTTTAAATAATAATAAAAAAAATATTTAAACAATAAAAAATACCACGCATCCAAATAAAAAAAAAATTAATAAAACTAAAATAAAAATTAATAAAAAAAATTATAAGTTTTTTTTAGAAAACAAACATGAAAACACACAAACCCAGCAGAAAATGAAAGAAGATTTATCATTTGAATCTTACTTATTACCTACTGTTTTCACCACTCTCAACTCTTAAAATTCAAAATGCCTCATGTGACACTGGACAGTGGACCGCTATTTTCACCACTCCCTTCTGTCCAGTGCCTCCAGTGCACTAAACCCACTACGATCATGATATGTGTTCGAAAATGCCTCTAATGCACTGGACCCGCTGCGATCATGATACGTGTCCAAAATGGACACGTGTCATGATTGCAACGAGTCCAGTGCACTGGAGGCACTAGACAGAAGCCACGCCCATTAAAAAATATTAAGAGATGTTTAGTTGAACTACAAGTCTGACACATGTTAGCCATTTTTTTTAATGTTAAAAGTATGAATTGAAAAAAACGAAGTTTTAGAACCATGATGAACGTCTACTACAATATGCAAAATAAACCATAAGCCCAATGGCCGATTGGCTGTTCAACGTCTTGAATAAATGACACTCATGTTCAAAATTAATAACATATATCTATCTACTCAACAAATAACAACCACTTTTTTTTTTTTTTTGAGAAACAAAAACAAATGCTAACAACATTATGGCAAGTAATTATCCCCACACCACCAAAGAGAGGAGGGGGAGGGGAAGAAGGGTCCTTGCATCAAAATGGTTGTTGGCTGATTGAATTTCAATGGCGATGCACCCAGTAAACCTCGAAAATCCTAGAAACCTACAAATTTCTGTATCAACATTACTTTACTTGATATTTAAGTACATTTTATCGAGGTGGTATCTAGTGAGATGGTGTGGGACTCAGATGTATGGGTTCCACATGCTGTGAGAGGGAGTATCATAAGACCATCCCATAAGATATTTATTCCCACCTTATCAAGCATTCCTGCAGCTAGGGAAAGAATGTTTCTTAAGGAATGACAGTAAGCAGAACTCAGGCCCACAGCTTTTTGAAACCTGCAAAATAGCCATTCTAATGGTAAAGCACATACATCTTCCTCACCAATATGAGACTTTTATTTGCTAACCCATGTGGCCCGAAAAGGAATGATTCACCAGAGGTATCTAAGAAAGTTCTTCTTTATTGAATTTGTTCCAAGCTTCCTGTGTTAGAATTAAGCAATATGAAGAATCAAAATAAGAATATAACAAATAAGCAGTGGCAACATCTGTCAGTTAGTAACCAATAAATAAAAAATAAAAAATAAAATTTATGTTTCCGCAGAAGAAGAGAAATAATGCAATAGTAGTCATGTTAATTAGAATAAAATCATAATCAGATATGTGTGGCCAAATTCTAAAACATTTTCAGTTTCAATTACCATGGAACAAGAACAGCCTTCCAAATTACATTAAAAAGAAAACCAAAATAACTGAAATTGTTAATGACCAACAAGTACTAATAAACCCCACCTGCTAGACTTTTTATTCCCTCCCTATACAACAAAGTGTGAAACTAATTTAATGGATACAGGACTGTAATGGAGTTGGAAATACTAGTGATTACTAAGGATATTTACCAAAATTGGTTTCCATTATAAATGATGAATTAGCAATATACAACAGCAACCACACTTGATGAAAAAATTTTCACATTCGAAGGAAAAAAAAGTAAGCACTCATCATGAGGCATGTTTGGACCTTCAATGAGAAGAAAACACCTACACCATTTTTTTTCTAGGTAGAAATTAAAGACAAATGTTACTTATCAAAAAAAAAAAAAGAGAGACAAATATCCACCACCTGCCATGGTCACATAAAGGACACTTTACTATCAAGGGGTCAAATTGTGGAAATAATTACTAATTCCTATATTCTTGTGGCAAAATGCTCTAAAACCATTTATAACTACAGGATTCATCCACAGACAGCAGCAACTTGTCCTATTAACAAACTGCACCATAAATTAGGGCCTTTTTTCTGGGTCAAAAAGGAAGATACATTTGAAATAACCATCGGTAATGCAGGAATTTATGGAACATAGTAAAAGTGCAAGAAAAAGACAAAAGTTTGAAAAGAACAAGACCATCATATGCTATGTGCAATGCTTGTATCCAACATTACTTTTACTGAAATTTCATTTATTCTATTAACAAACCAAACCAAAATTAAAGTCTTATGCCTAATAAATTACCAAGATCAGTTCTTTTAAATATATATGAAATGCTGATGGGTACCTTAAGGATATCGAAAACCTTCTCTGCAGTATATTTTTGTTGGAGACTGGCACCTTTTTGCTGAACCTTATCAGGATGAACGTATAATGTTGCCTTTCTGTAAACCTTTTTAACCGAGGCAGAGGTAATCATATCTGTCAAAGACACTGGCTGCCAACCACATTCAGGCCAAAGCACCTGTTTATCATTCCAAAGACAAATACTTTCATTTATTTTTTTGGAGAATGTAATTATAAACATCAAATACTAAACTACTAAGGACTCAGGAATCAATGAGGTCATAATTCTAAGGAAGATAACGGATGGTTTTCTACCAAGAAAATGACACTTCTTTTTCCTGTAAATGCAACCAATCACTCTTTTAACAATATCACAAAATAGAATTAAGGGAACATGGCATTCAGGGAAAAAATTAGGAAAATCCTATTAGGCTTGGAATTTAAATCTATAGGAAGTATCATTGTATTTTATATTTTATTTTCCCTTTTTTAACTTTGTGGAACATGGATAAGGACATAGTTGTAATTTTAAAATATAGTATTAGACTCCTATAACTCTTCCTTCTTCCTTGTCGTTGAATCTTATGGAAGAACACTGGCCGAGCAACCCACCACATTAAAAAGTGTCTCAAGAAAAATGAGGAATAACTTGAGAGGATTCCAGGAGGCACAAGCCATTACTTCAAAAGACTTAAATGAGTTTCAACTGACAATATATATATTTTTAATAAGTAATAATTATCTTCCAGAAGATATTATTTAGATTATGCTAGGATCAGATAATTCACAAATTAATAAGCAAGGTATTTAAATTTCAGTTTGCTATGTCATTTCAGTCAGCCTAAAATATTAGGGAAAATTACACTTTTCCACCCTAAATTTCACCTGATTTCACTTAATCCCTTGAACTATCGAAATGCACAATTGACCCCCCAAAGTATAACTTTTTTCAATGCCCCCCCCCCCCCCCCATCGTTTGTTTTGGTGTTAAGTATGACGGATTTAGCATTGAAAGATCAATTTACCCTCTAAAACAGATGGCAGAGGGGTAAATTAGTCTTTCAATGCTATATTCCATCAGACTTAACAACAAAATATATGACAAGGGATTAAGTGTAACTTATTTTTTAAATTGGGTGGTCGATCATGCGTTGCAATAGTTTATGAGGTTAACTGTAATTGAGGTGATAGTTTAGGGTGAAAAAATGTAATTTTTCCAAAATATTATTAATCTGGAAACAGAATGGAGGTGGATAAAAACTTTGAGGGCTACTGTAAGTCTACACACCACACAAGACGGGGATAACCCTGCAAGGACTTTCAAAATAATAGGCGTTGTAGATGTGGTCATACATACAGATCCATACATGCATACATACATAAATATATTTTTAAAATAAAAAATAAAAAATGCATACATACATACATACATACATGCATGCATACATATTGTTCTGTATGCGGGCCATACAATGTTTATTAATCTATTTTAAAAAATTTTAAAAAGAAAAAAGAAATGAGTTGAATAGATATGCTGTAATTAGAAATACTCATTTTCTAGGGTTAAATCAGCTTTGCCTAAAATTCACTCTTGGTTTGCTCTTATCTTTTAACATATATCAAACATAAATTGTAAATGCAGACAAGATAAGAATTATTTTTAAGAAAAGAAGATGATTAAAAGAAAATGAGTTAAACAGATGTCATATAATTTAAAATATATGTTTTTGGAGGGGGAGAGGAGAGGGTGTTGAATTAGCTTTTCTTAAGACTTTTGGTGCTGTTCATTGTCCTTTACAGTGATATAGACTCTCAGGCTTTTACTACTTACAACCAAATAACTCAACAAATCTTAAAAATGAATATCCCAATCAACTTCTTATGCACCATAGCAACTCTAATGGATTTGAAAAGCATTTATAATTCTCTGAGACAAATATTGGATGTACTCATTACTTTCTGAAAGAAGGATAGTCCAATTAAAAACATATAGGAGCAAGCAGATATGTATGTGTGTGCGCGGACGTGCATGCATACATGCATTGATGCACACATGCACATTTATGTGTCTCACCAAGCCCAATCATTATTAGTATGGACTATGGAGGCTGAGGCATATATATTAGAAACCATGTTAGTACCACAGCCTTTCTGAAAATTGCCTGAAAGTATGTCAATGACTCAATGCTGTAACTCCAGAATTCCTGTTCCAGTGTTGATGAGCGTCTACAGTCAATGATCAGGAAATAAGGTGTACCATCTATGTGAATCCTGTTTTTTTTTTGGCACAACTATTTTACTTATCTATCTTGCACCGATAATTACAGATCTGCACAGGAAGTTAGAGAGACCTCTTTTCTGTCTTTGATTAATACAATATATTTTTTAACCCAGACTGCTGAAATCATATTCCACCAATAAAACCTGATATTATGACTTCAATTTCATAAGTTCTAATTCTTGAACTTTATTTTCTAAGGAAAACCAGTAGGATGTGAAAAATCAGCTAATGTAAGATAACACAATCTACTCAAGAAGTAAAAAGTAAGAACACACATGTTCCAATGATGATAGCAGTGCACGCATATTGCCTTCTCTTCCTGCCGCCCAGCTCTTTATTTTTATGTCTACCGTCTCAGAAATCCTCTGCCCACAAAATAATTGAAATACACTAAGCAGTTATAAAAGAAAAGAAAAATAGCGATAATAAACACAGTAAGAAGTAGCACAACATAAATAAACATGCTTTATAAGTGATCTCCACCCAAAGAAAAAATGTAAAGAAATAAAGAAAACAATATATGTTTAAGATTGATGAAAAGAGATAAGCCGTAAATATTTGGAAAATCATTATATATATATATATATATATATATATATTAGATCCCAAATGAAAGCATCAGAACTCCAACCCAACACAGCAAACACTTACACGCCTCTCTTCTTGCTCCTGCTGTGTTTGAAAGTCACGCTGGTTCATATCAGCCACAGCTTTTGCCTGAAAATACAACCAACACACACTATCAAACCATCCCTCTCAAAAGTACGTACAAATATAACCCAAAACTCAATAATGGATAGTGCCAGTCAACCCAGGAAGCAAATTGGCTATGTGCTGTGAATATAAATCAAGATCATGCAGCTAAGCCAGGAAATCTGAAGGTAGTTAATTGGACTGCATATGACTTAAAAGATGCTGTTGTATACGTCAAGAGTTGAAAGGCTATTGTAGTGGAGGGATTACAATGCTAAGAAAGCCAACTGAAGTTTCACTATCTTAGACTGCTAATTGAATAAATGGAATTTGTGGAAATAATGATGACTGAATACATATGGCATAAGAGATTATCATAATTTTTTCCTTTAAGATCTTATAACTCCCTTTTGACTGTGTATTTTCACTTGCAAATTCCCCTTCACCTTTATATCAAATAAAATTTCTGCATTCATCTAAGTAAGAACAGAGAAACAAATGAAGCTCATGCATCCAAGAACATAAATGTGGTTACACCTAAGAAAAAAAACACTAGCATAAGGATAAGGTTAAAATATACACCGCGCGCTCCTGGGTCCTTTGGTGACGCCCCAATCTGGCTCTTCTTCTTTCTTCACTTTCCCCTTCAACCTCTTGAAATTCTCCAAGTAATGAAGCATCTTTTGCAAACAAAATTCACCATAGAAATTAAAACTAGAAGAGATATTCCCTACAAAGAAATTTTCCATGCTAGAAAAGAAAATCACATTTCAAAAATAAATTACCTCCAAAAATGGATGAAAGGTCATCATTTATGAATGATGCAGAAGGAGACTTCTTTATGCTGGCTGAGGACCCTGAAGGCTTCCTCTGGGGCACTTCAGGGGCTCTCTTGTATATTGATGCATCAAATAAAGGGTCCTAAAAAGTGCATGAGAAAGAAAATAATATAATCTGATTGGTGCCAAAAAAAAGGGTCAAAATTGTACATCTATGGTTCCTACCAAAGTTGTAGCCCTTGATCTTGGTACACTGCTTGATCTAGAACCTGTACTGAAAAAGGACTCTAGATCATCTCCACCCTTTTGCTGATTACGGTGTGAAGTATCTTCAGCTTCATTATATCTACTAGATTTGGTGGCTGAGTTCTTTACCACTTTTTTACTAGTGGATACCTCTGACCGTTCACCAGCTTTATTACGCACCCTACCCATGGCAAAGTCCTCAAGTTCGTCAATTGAAGACACGCTTGAGTTCTTAACTGCATCAAAAATCATCTCCCAATTATTAAATTTATGTGGGGACTTAAGGGATTAAGAATCTCCAAAATTTGAGGAAGCAATAAGAACCTTTATCTGCCTTTGAAACTTGCATTGGTTTTGGGGGAGGCCTCAATGACGGGATAGCATTTGATGAAACACCAAGTTTTGTGCCACCAGATTTACTCAGCTTACTTATTTCTTCAAGTGGATCTGAGAACAGTTCTGAGGAAGTATATGCAGTGGTTGAAGTTGACTCTAATATAACAAAGGGGTCTTCTGAAGTGAAGGCTGGTTTAGTTGAATGAATAGATGATTGCTGAGGCTGATTAGCCCTAGCATTTGTCCTGTGAAAAAAAATTGTGAAAATGAGGACAACGAGATTTGTCTAGCATGTTAACAATACAAAAATATTGAAGTAATCATGTAGTAACATTTGATAGATGGAAAGGGCCACAGAAGATGTAGATATTTGCAAGTATGCATGGCAAACTATGATGAACCAACTCACTGATAAGCTTCATGTAGACAGATCTGGAACTGGTCAACTGATTAAGTAAATGGTATTTGTAATAGTACAAGCAATGGTAATGGTAACAGTCATAATAAGAATATGAATACTACTGATCAAAAATAATAATAAGAATATGAATAACAGTCATGAAACTCACTTAGAAAGCAATAGCACCACAATCAAAGCTCGCAGAATTAACCATCCATCTAACGCATCATTAGAATGCACGACAAGGAAAGCAACCACTGATGCATGCAAGACTGACTAAAGGCATATTTATCCTTTAGTTAAAGCCACAAATATAACTTGAAAGCAGGTGCTGTATCGTTCAGTTGCAACCACAAAATACATTAGTGGCAGACGAGATGCTTCAATTGCATTTTTTCAGTTTATTTAAAATCTTTCTTGGTCATTGTACCCTTCAGCTTTCATGCATTTATATATATAGATAATAAGCTACTATTTTGACCATCTTGTTGGATCTAAAAGTCAATACTGCAAGAATGGAAAGTGCAGGATGAATACTTCTTTTCTCAATTACCTTGTATTTTCTAGTATCTTATCTCCCAAGCATATAGGCTCAAATCCAAACCATCATAGGTAACAAACCCATAACCAGAATAAATTCAAGTAATATGTTCTTGAGACCAACCCTCTATGCTCACCCCATTTTTTTGCATTTAGATTAAAAATATTATAGTCTAAGAATCCATAGATTTAATCATTTTTCATCTGATAGACCTATCCAGCCTTGACCAATCATTGGGGATCCATTAGTTCTCCCAACAACTATACCTTCACAGGAATAAAAGGTAAACAAGTGGCATTTGTTAATAAGCCAACAAACATAAAGCAACAATTGGTTATGAACTTATTATTAACACATGATTGGCAAGACAAATGCCACTCAATAAAAATCATATGTTATATTATTGTTATTTATTCTCTAATAATCCACAAGTCAAGTCAGTAGGTCATATGTGTAAACTGCTATCTTCCATAAGCAATCAATTTGAATGACGATTTATATGCACCAATCCCATTCATATTCAAGCCCATGCCTGACTCCACATATCAATGCTTGAGAACAAAAAGAAGATTACTACATGCATCTGCATGCGTTAAGAGTTGCTATTATTGTTATTCTAGTATCCGCTAAAGGCATTATTAGAGTAGGGTAAATGAAGCAGAGGACTGTTTATTTCTTCCAAATGATTAACATCATTCTGCCAAAATGTAAGCAAATTTTATGACATGGGATGTTAGGCACTTAATATAAACAAACACTTTTAATAAATGTAAAACATTTTGAACCAAACCCATTTTAAACCATCCCCAGGCTTCAATGACATTATTGACAAAGCCACATTTTCCCATCATATATAGCAAATTTAACAACTTCTTCAAGAATTAAGGTCACTACAATAATAATCTATACTCAAACTAATATTAAATTGTTAAACTACTACTCAAGAAACTAACCAGAAGCATTGTCATTATGAGCAAAACATTGGCATTTTAATAGTAAAATTGAACAATGTGACTGATCAAAATTCTTTCTTATCGAACAATTACATACCCGATATTCGGAGGACTACTTCCACCAAATCCAGGTATCATATCATCAAAACCATTGGCATTCTTCACCGATCCATTCCGGCTCGCACTCTTCGATTTTGCACCCAAATTACCAAACAAATCATCAATGGGAGCACTCTGCTTCGACATTGAAGCAAACGACGCAAACACATCATCATTATTCGGAGCCGAAGCAGTGCTCTTCGAGCCAGGCATTCCACCAAACACATCATCAACACCATAAATAGGCACCGTCGAAGGCTTCCCATGCGAATTATTCGAAAATATCGAATCGTAATCGAACGAATTAGATTGGTTTGTGGATTTACCAGGTCCCCCGAATAACAAATCATCAAACCCACCAAAATTCTGGGTTTTGGAATCGCCGTTGGATTGAAAGACTCCATTTTGATCATCGAGGAAAGACCCAAAAGCAAAATTTGAATGCAGGGAGGATCTGGACGAAGAGGAAGAGGGTTTGGGGTTTTGACCCGAATTGAATCCGAAATTCCGGGTCTGGGCATTGCTTGAACTTGTGGGTTGTTTCGAAGCGGCCATTGGAGCAGCTTTACCTTGAGGCTTCAATCCAAACCGCTCGGTTAAGACACCAAACTCGTCCATTCTTGCTGTTTTTTGTGAATCAAAGCTTCTGAATTGGAATCTATTGGATTGTAAAGATGTGTATTTCACAAGAATTTGAAAAATGCCAAATGGGTTGTGTTAATATGCATGTGTTTGTGTTTGTATGTGTGTATAAACGTGAAATTTCACAAAAATAGAAAATGGGTGTGGTTTAGTTTTGTTTGTTTGTGTGTGAAATGGGAAAGTTGGATCTGAAAGAAGCGTGATCTTGATGAATTGAAGGGAATGAGAATTGGGTGACGAAGCAAGATATCAGATAGGGAAAGATGGTTTCTTTCAAGGGGAAATTCGATCAAAGATCGCTCTCTCTGTTTCTGCTAAGTCTCTGTTTCTTGGTCTTTGTCTATGGTGGCTTTCTTTTTCTCTCTGTTTCTTTGTTTTCTCTGTTGTGCGTAGGAAGCTGGGTAAACGAGGAGGCTTTTCTACAACGATGAGTGGTTTGCCACAATATGTGGCACACCTTCACAACTTTCTATTACTATAATTCCTTTGTTGTCTCTGACATGTAAATTACTTTCTTTGTCGGTGACAATTGATCTCTCTCTCTCTCTCTCTATTTCTATCACACTTTCACATTCACCTATATGAATCATTGAATTGACTGTAAGTCAATTCCAAAAAAAAAAAAAAATTTGAAAGCATTTTTTTCTCCAAAAAAAAAAAAAAGTTGGTTAGAAATTAAAAATTAAAAATTGTGAATGTGAATGTATAAGCTAAATTTTTTTCCCCTGGTTATAGAAGAAAGAACATAAACTTCATTACGAAGGCAAAGCCAAAAATTAGCCAAGTACAATTTTTTTAAACATTTGGTTGGGTATCTTCCATCCAAACCAATAAATTGGGAGATAAATTTTTGAGAAGCTAAAATCTTAGCATCTTATTAAACACTCTTTATTACTCACTTCCCTACAAGCTTCCTATAAAATAGTGTTTTTAAAACATTATTTTAGTTATAATTGTGAGATAATAATTTTAGAGAAAAAATTTCAAACTAGGTTGGAAAAAAAACTTTCAATTTTCTCCTATGTTATGAATTTTAAAAATCTAATCATTGGTTTATATATACATGTTTTATTTACATGTTCGTATTTCAAGAAGATCAAAAATCAATTTCTATGTTATCACTTAAATGTCTAAATTTCAAGTTTTTGTGGTCTTAAATTTTGCATTAAAAATAGGTTTATTAATCAAATAGTAAATAATACCCGATTTGTACGAAATTTGACATGTATGTTAAGAACATAAAAAACATACAATCTAACTGTTAAATTTTCAAAATTTATGCCCAATAAAAAGATATATAAATAGTTTAGACCTTGTTCCAATTTTAGTTATACTAGTGAAATGTAGAAACCAATATTGCAGCCCAACATATGTTAGGTTGGGCCTAACCTCTGCTTGAACTCACAATTTATTTGTTTTGTGAGCTTTTGGATTTCTTACTGTGGGTGGTTCTATGCTCAGCTGACCCCAAATGTGCTCTCTTCCCCCCAAGTCTTTCCCTCTTCCTCACAGAATCGCTCTGTTGCTCTCTCTGAGTGTTCTCTCTCCTCTCTTTGTATTCTTTCCAGAATTGCCAACCCCCAATTCCTCATTCCCATCTCTTATTTATAGCTCAAGATTAGTGGAAAGGTCATGATTATCCAGGTTATTAGTGGAATTGGGGTTCTAATTCTATTGTTTCAAAGTGAGTGTTTAGGTGGGAGTGGGAGAAGTGGCATTGGAACTGCTTCCCACCTTAGATCAGCTCGGCGGCAATACTCCCCAAGGCAATGTCGGGCAGCTGAGATACGGTACCCCCGAGCAGTTGCCCTCTTGTCCGGGATATAGTTAACTGGGCCAAGCCCAAGTGACAAAGCATGATGCGTTCGGACTCAGATTATCCATCCAATGGGCTCTAGGCAAGCATGAAGCCTGGGCCCATGGCCTTGGTGGGCCTAGGGCTTGGGCCTGGACAAAGGGGCTGGGGTCATGGTCTGCACAATTGGGCCGAGGATCAGGGCCCAAGTAACCCTGGGGACCTTTATGCCATACATTAGCCCCCCCTTGATTTGTGTCCGGTACCCGAGAACAAATCAAGGATGTTGTAGGGCAGAAACTATCTAGGAAGCCTAATGGGTGGATACTGGACGGTTTAAGAGACTCATTAATGTTGCAACTGACTGTTGGCTCAGCCGTCATCATTGTCGGACGGTTCGCGAACCGAAGGGGCGCATGTGTGCCAGTTTGGATGGGGATTCGTAGGGTTTCTCGCTTCTCATTTATTAAATGTCATTTATTTCTCCTTTTGGCTCCTATAAATAGTTCCTTCTGGAACTCTATCTCACTTTTTCACTCTTCATTCTCCAAACTTCCTCTCTGCCGAGCATACTTCCTTCGTGCGCTCATCCTCCAGCCTAGAACACTTTCTCTCCTTAGAGCCCTCAGTAAGTTCCTTCTGCCTTTCCTTCTACTTTTTTTTCTTCTTTCAGTTTTCCCGTAATCATAGTTCAGGAATCTTAGTTTAGGAATGGGCTTTTCCCATCTTTTATCTTCAGAAGCGTCCTTGGCTAGCTTTAGAGTAGCCTACAATGTCCCTGACGATGTTTATTTTGCCTATTGTCATGAGGGTGATATTGACATCCAAAGGCGTCGTGGTGCAAACACAGTATTCTTTCCCTTGATGGCCATTCTTGAGGGCGGGGTCAGGTTTCCCGTTGACCCTCTCGTCATAAGCACCCTTAGATTTTATGGTCTATGTCCCGACCAACTCCCCCCTAACTTTTACCGAGTGGTGAGTTGTGTTAGTAGACTAAATCAGTTGTTCGGGTTGCAATTGAATTACCATGACATCAACTTTATGTACAGTTTGTGCGGTAAAATTATGTCAGATTACTATTTAAAAACCAGAGACATGCGAGTACGACTCATATCATGCCTACCTGACTCGAATAAGAACTCGGCTGGCGAGTTTGTACGAGTGAGCGGCAACTGGCTTGCCGACGAGCTCCCCTACCCGTTCTCGTCCCGTGATATAGGTCGGTACTGATTGTATTCATTTGTTAATCTGCATTTCATTGATTGTACTTGTGATTATTTTAATCGACAGGTCGCTAACTAGTTTCTGTGTCGTTTCCGGGCAGAGAGCAAAAGGTTCAAGCCAGACCTTAGAGTAGTACACGTCCGGGACCTAAATTTTGTACTTAGGTCAGAGATTTTTGTTCACTGGGATAGACAACTCCGGGCATCCCACTTGATTCTTGGTGTTAACCCCATATATTCCACCTGACAAACGTTTAGTCAGGCTTTATTGGTAGATAGTCTGCTTCTTTCTTACATTGATGTTCGGCATGCGAATTTTTTTCCCCCAAGGCTAATTGTAGGCGAAGCACGTGATCTCGACCTGCAGTACACCTGCTTAGACGAACTTGCGCCAGTGAGGGACAAGTCGGCCAAACGTGTGTCCCAAAACCGTCGAGCACACGTACCTGTTAAGTCTGAAGCCCCTGTTGAACCCCAAGCCCCCGTTGAGCCCGAAGCCCTCGTTCAAGTTGCTAAGGAAGTAGCAACCGAATCAGTTAGTTCTTCGGGAATCGATTCTGATCAAGGTCACGATATGGTGACGAGAAAGACTATGACGATTGCCCGCTTTGTGCCTGGTGCCCGGCAAACCCCGCAGCAGCTAGAGTTCCAAGGCAGAGATCCTCCACCCCCTCCTCCTGCTCCTAGTTGTACTCGAAAAAGGTAGCGCACAACCGAGCAACCACTCGCAGATCCTGGAGATACGCCCACAAGGACTCCCCCTCAAGCATCTCGAGGAGTCAGTATCCGGGAGCAGCCCACCCAAGTTGGTACAAATGTGGCGTCTTCCTCGCGGTCCGAGGCAATCTGGCAGCCCACCTTTAACTTTGGAGACAATCCCTTACCTGCATCTGCTAGTGTGAGGACCTGGTCTCAAGGTGAAGGGGGGCGGGTTGCATAGAGTCTGGTGCAGGGCCTCCTTCTGCCCGAGGATGTTCACATTTTCGCTGACGCGATCGAGGAGTCCATGGCCAGGTGGTTGCAGTGGCACACCATTGCGGTAACCTTTTCTCTTTATATCTCATTTGTTTCGGTATGCATGCATTCCTTCTGTTTTCATACTTGTCATTGTTTCATTATCAGGTCGCGCAGCTGACCTACGTCCTTGATGGGAGGCTGAAGGAGCTCTCCGAGGATGCTGAGAGGGAAAAAGCTCTTAAGGACGTTGCTGCAGCCACAGCGAAAGAAAAAGCGAAAGCTGCCGAGACCGCGGAGAAAAAAGCTGCTGCGTCTAAAAAGGCTAAGGTTCTGGTAGAGAAAAGGTCCGTAGAACTGGAGATGCAACTGGGCGGTACTGAGCTCAAGCTGACCGAGGGCGAGAGTATGAACACCGCTCAAGCAGAGGAGTTAGCCGATCTAAAGGCAGCCCTGGAAGCTTGTGAAAACAAGTGGTACAACGAGGGTTTTGCTGATGCTGAGAATTCTGCAGAGCCGGTTGTCCGTCAAGCCCAGACGCTCGGATTCGAGGAGGGGTGGTTGGCCTCGCTATAAGCCATGGGGGTCCCTGAGGACTCCTCACTAAGGAACCCTGCTCAGATCCCCTTCCCGGATATCTCTCCCGCCGCCCAGAATCCTCCTGGCCTTGTCAATGAGGAAGAGACCGCCAGCATGAGAGAGTTGGTGCGGGCAATTGATTCCCATGTGGAGTTAGTTGACCTGGAAGTCACCACTAACCTCCGTGCCAGCGACCCCTCAGCCGAGCATGCCCAATTTCAACCTTTACCAACGTAGCCGCGCGGGAACGTAACGTAACAGCCAAATGAGGGTGCCATCTAGTCCTAGCTTGCCGATCCTTCAACGTAATTCCTGCATTTAATTTGTTCTTTAACTAAATGTTTTATTTTTACCTGGTTTGCCTATGTCACCGGGATGTGGTGACTGAACAATAATTTACTTCTGTTTACTTTTTGCGCGTGAACATACATTTGGTTTATCCACATTTGCGAATGCTTTCTACTTATTCTTGTTATGTTTTTTGTTTGCTCGTTTCTTTCTTTATGCGTATGTATCCCTAATGACTAGACAGTCTGACAACTATTTCCCTCTGAACGGTGATTAAGATTGTTCTCGTTTGTCCTTAAAAAAGGGGGTTATATTTGTGCGTGTATAATGATCGGGGTTGCTTAGAAAAGGCTACTCACGTCTAGAAAGAATTGACTCCTCGGTAATAAGAATTGAAACTGATCTAGCTTGTTCTACGAAAATTTAGTGTGAGGTAGTTACCTTTCCGGGGTTAGAATTGAAATTGAGAGATCGGTGTTGAAAATCGAACCGAGCAGCAGATTTCTGTCAGAATAATTTAATGTAAGGTTTCTACCTGCTCGGCGATGAAAATCGAACTGAGCATCAGGTTTCTGTTCTTAGAATAACTTGACATAAGGTTTCCACCTGCTCGGTGATGAAAATCGAACAGAGAAGCAGGTTTCTGTCCTTAGAGTAATTTGACGTAAGGTTTCCACCTGCTCGGTGATGAAAATCGAACCAAGAAGCAGGTTTCTATCCTTAGAATAATCTGACGTAAGGTTTCCACCTGCTCGGTGATGAAAATCGAACTGAGAAGCAAGTTTATGTCCTTAGAATAGTTTGCCTTAGCCCGCTTCGCGTTTATTGACGGGCCGGGTGAGTTAACAACGACGGAATTATAAGTGTAAATACACTTGCATGGATAAACATTAATTTCATATTAATTGGCAGTACTCATACATAACATTACATGCATAACATTACTTGCATGGACAAACATTCAGTGGTAGAACTTCTTCAGATTGTGGGCATTCCATGGCCGGGGGAGAGGTCTTCCGTCCAAGTACTCCAAGTAATACGCTCCCGTGCCTGCAATGGCGATAACTCTGTGTGGTCCTTCCCAGGTTGGTGCTAATTTCCCGGCATTGACTTCCCGTGTATTCCCTGTCACCTTCTGAAGTACCATGTCTCCCGCTCCAAACTCCCTTTTTCTTACGTCCCTGTTATACCTCTGAGCAAGCTTTTGTTGATATTCTGTCAACTGTATAGTTGTTGATTCCCTGCGTTCTTCTAACAAGTTCAACTGTGTCAGCATCGACTCTGAGTTCTCGGCGGGGCTGAATCCTGAAACCCGGGCACTACACAAGTTCACCTCCGCCGGTATGACTGCTTCCGCTCCGTATGTTAGGGAGAACGGGGTTTCTCTTGTGGACCTTCTCAGGGTAGTTTGGTACGCCCATAAAACACTGGGCAACTCATCTGCTCACCTGCCCTTAGCACCTTCTAGCCTCTTCTTCAATCTGTTCATGATGGCCTTGTTTGTGGCGTCGGCTTGGCCGTTGCTCTGTGGATATGCCGGGGTGAAGTACCGATTTATGATGCCAAGGCTACCACAAAATTCGCGGAAAGCTTTGCTGTCAAACTGTAACCCGTTATCTGACACTAGGGACTCCCGTATCCCATACCTCGTTACTATATTCCTCCATACAAACTTTTTGAAGTCCACGTCCCAGATGTTTACCAACGCCTCTACTTCTGCCCATTTGGTGAAGTAATCCACAACTACTAGGACAAACCTTCGATTCCTTGTCGCTCGGGGGAATGGGCCAACGATGTCCAACCCCCATTGTGCGAAGGGCCAGGGGCTACTAATGGGATTCAAGTTCCCTGCCGGTTGGTGGATCATAGGGGCATGTCTTTGACATTGCTTGCATTTCTGTGCATACTCGTTGGCATCCTTTTGCATTTGCGACCACCAAAATCCCTGTGTCATTGCCTGGTGAGCTAACGAACATCCCCCACATGATTTTCGCATACCCCGTTGTGTAGCTCGGCTAAGAGTTCCTCGATCTTGTTGGGGTGCAAACACTGCAGATAAGATCCGTTGAAAGATCTTCGATATAGCTTACGATCGACAGACAACCAGTACCGAGCAGCTGTCCGGCATATTTTTTCTGCTTCCTTCTCATCAGCTTGCACACGGTCCTTGGCTAAAAAGTTGATGATCAGATCCATCCAACACGGCTCAACCGCAGCCACTTGTAAGACTCTTACACTTGTATTGATACTCGGTTCTGCTACTAGCTCTACTTTTATTAGCCGGGGTATTCCCTCGATTGATGATGACACCAACATTGCCAAGGAGTTGGCATGCCGATTCTGTCCCCTTGCCACCTGAACCACTTTGACGCTCTGAAAGCGATCCATAGTTTGCTTTGCCAACCGTAAATACTCCATCATCCGGGGATCTTTGGCCTTAAAGGTTCCTTGTACCTGATTGACAACTAGCTAAGAATCCGAATAGACCTCCACCTCCTTAGCACCCAGATCTGATACAACTCTCAACCTGGCTAGCAAGGCCTCATACTGGGCTTCATTATTAGAGGCCTTAAAGCCTAACCTAAAGGAATGCTCCAATTTTATTCCTTCTGGGGTGATAAATACGATCCCAGCCCCGGCTTCTAATGCGTTGGATGCGCCGTCCACGAATACCTTTCACGGGATCATCTCTACAGGGCAGACCATCTCCTTCCCCCCTCTCAGGGAAAACTCCGCAACAAAATCAGCTAGGACCTGGCCTTTCACCGAGCTTCTCGGCCTGTACCTAATATCAAAAGAACCCAGCCGAGTTCCCCACTTTGCAATTCTTCCCGTGAAATCGGATCTTTTCAACAATGATTGCAGGGGGTATTCGGTTAACACGTAGACGGTGTGAGCTTGGAAATAATAGGGTAGCTTCCGCGTAGTGTGTACTAACGCTAGCACCAACTTCTCCAATGGCAAATATCTTGTTTCGGCATCAACTAGGGTTTTACTGATGTAGTAAACTGGTTGTTGTACTCCTTGGTCTCTTAGAAGCATGGCACTAATGGCGTGCTTGGACACTGAGAGATACATGAATAAGTCCTCCCCAGGCTCTGGGGCTGTCAACATTGGTGCCCGCACCAGATATTCTTTCAGCTCCTGAAAGGCTCTCTCACACTTTTCACTCCATTGGAATCCCTTCCACTTCTTTAAAAGCTGTCAGCGAACTTGGAAATGAATCGATTAAGTGCAGCTAACATGCCGGTCAGTACTTGAACTTCCTTTGGATTGCTCGACGATTCAAGGTGTTTCACTGCTTCAATCTGGTCGGGGTTGACCTCTATTCCTCGGTTGGTGATCAAATACCCTAGGAACTTGCCAGCCCCCACTCCGAAAGCACACTTCTCAACATTTAGTTGTAGCTTGTGCCGTCGAAGTACTTCGAACACTTTTTTGAGGTCGTCAATATGCTGCATTTTCTGCTTGCTCTTTACCACCATATCATCAATGTAAACCTCGATAATGCGCTCAATCTTATCTCTGAACATTCTCGTCATCATCCGTTGATATGTAGCACCAGCGTTCTTCAACCTAAATGGCATCACGGTATAATGGTAATTAGCGTTGGGTGAGATAAACGTAGTCCTCTCTTGGTCCTCGGCAGCCAAGGCGATTTGATGATAGCCCTGGAAAGCGTCAAGAAAGCTCATCCTCGGATGCCCATAAGTGGCATCTACCAGCTGATCAATCTTTGGCATAGGAAACGGGTCCTTCGGACATGCTCGGTTTAGGTCGGTGAAATCAACACAAACCCTCCATTTGCCGTTCTTCTTTTTTACCACCATGGTATTTTCAAGCCACTACGGGAAGAAGATCTCTTTTATAGCCGAGCTTCCTTCAACCTCTTGACCTCCTGCCTGACAGCATCCACATGCTCCTTAGTTGATCTCCTCGGCTTCTGCTTTTTGGGAGGATGTAAGGGATCCATATTGAGCTTGTAAACTATGAACTCGGGGTTCACCACGGGCACCTCATACGGACTCCAAGCGAACACGTCCACATTCTGCATGAGGAACAACAACATTTATACCCTCTCTTCATCCTTCATACTTGCTCCGATCAAAAAAATCATATCCTCATTTGGTAGTATCCTCACTTTCACTAAATCCTTGGCACAGCTGGCCCCCGCTTCCTCTTGGGGTCCCTGTAATTGCTATAAAGGAGTCTCTTCAGTTGGCTCCTTTTGCTTAACTCCTCAGTCAACTGCGGCTTCTAAGCACTACCTGGCCACTTGTTGACTCCCCCGTACTACAGCGATCCCATGTTCGGTGCGGAACTTGACCTTTACGTGTAAGGTGGACGGCACAGCCCACATTGCATGGATCCACGGCCTCCTAAGGATTGCTGTGTACGGGGAGAAAGAAGCGACCACTATAAACGTTACCATCACTTCCTTACCTTTCATATTCATGGGAAGTAAAATCTGTCCTTCTGGGATCACCATATGGCAATCGAACCCCATTTATGGCATATCGTATTGGGTGAGATCTTCATTCTTCAGGCTGAGCCCTTTGAATAGGTCGGGATACATCACCTCGGCACCACTCCCCTGATCTATCAGCACTCTCTTTACTATGAAGCCGTTTATTCAGGCTGCAACCACCAAGGCATCGTCATGCAGCTGAATCGTTCCTTCTAAATCGTCATCACTGAAGGCAATGAGCTCCCGAGTATACTTCAATTTCTTCTCTGAGGGCTGATCACCTGTGCTGCCCTCCGCCAATACTACAGCCAGCACCCTATTCTTCTTGGATACCCGAGAGCCCCTAGGGGCAGTGTGGATGACCTCTATTACTCTTAGAGGAGGCAGGAGAGGATTCCCGCGCGGTCGAGCACCTTGCCCGGCTTCTTGATTCCTGTTGTCCATCACAAACTCTTTCAAATATCCAGCCTTCACTAATTGCTCCAGATGATCCTTTAACACTCTGCACTGTTTGGTGGTGTGCCCCTTATCCCTGTGGTAAGTACAGTACAGGTTCTGATTCCTCCTTGAAGGGTCACCCCCCATTTTGTTCGGCCACCGGAAGTACAGTTCATTCTTGATTCGATCCATGATCCTGTGAACCGGCTCCTTGAAAGCTACATTCACTTCCCCCATCTGTGGACCCGGTTTTTGAATCCTCAAATCCTTCCTGGGTCTGGACTGGAAACCACTCTGCCGAGGATGATTTATGACCGGGGCCTTACCCTTACTCTGTAACCGATTATCCTCCAGCTGCTTGTATTCTTCAATATGTCTCATCAGCTGCCTCATATCCTCGAGAGGCCTTTTTGTCAAAGAATCTCGCAGTTCGGAATCCTCGGGCAACCCCATCCGAAAAGTACTTGCCGCGATTCTTTCATTACCTCTACCAATCTCATTGTATAACTCCCAATACCGGCTCGCGTAGCTACGGAGGGTTTCCTTAGCCCCCATTTTCATCGACAACAACGCATCCACGGGCTGAGGAACCTGACTGCAGGTCATGAACCGTACACCAAACTCTTGAATTAACTTAGAAAAACTGTGAATCGAGCCTTTCCTCAACCCGTTAAACCACCTTAGTGCAGTGGGGCTGAGGCTCAAAGGAAATACCTTACACATCAATGCATCGTTATGAGTGTGCAAAGGCATCATTTGAATATAATGACTCATATGCTCCATCAGGTCCATCTTTCCATTGTAAGAATTAAACAGCGGCAGTGTAAATCTGCTCGGCATAAGTGCTCCTTCAATGTCTCGTGAGAATGGTGATTGGGCAGCTTGGCACAATGCGTGGCCCATCGCGTCCATTACCGCATTACGGGGTCGCCTATCAGGGGAAATCGAATTCCGGTCTGCATATTCCCGTGAGCAATCCCGGTGCCGATGAGACCCGAATTGATGGGACCCTGCTCCACGGTGATCCTCCACACTAGCCGATCTTTCTCTTCGTTCCTCATTATCCCTTCTCTAACGCCTACCCCTTGCTTGCAACTCCAAATCCCTCACCAACCTACGAAGACGTTCAAGTTCCTCGTCCCTTTGCTCAAGCTCTTCATCCCTTCTGTTGAAGCGATTGTGCCCCTAAAGCGCCGGACATCGTTCGGTACGTCTGAAATGACCCTTCACCAAGGCTGGATTGCCCTTCCTCATACTCCCTATCTTCGCGTCTCTTCTGCCTTCGTTCCCGCCAGGTGGATCCCTGAGAAGATCCTTCAGAGCCACTTTCAGCATAACTCCCCGAACGTCTTTCAGACATTTCTTTGGCCTGAGTTTCAGTCGAACCACAGTTTTGTAGGAGATTCCCATAGACGGTGCCAATTGTGCGTACCCAAAATACAAGGCTATTGGGCCTAACCTTTGCTTGGGCTCACAATCTATATGTTTTGTGGGCTTTTGGATTTCCTACTATGGGTGGTTCGATGCTCGACTGACCCCAAATGTGCTCTCTTCCCCCCAAGTCTTTCCCTCTTCCTCACAGAATCCCTCTGTTGCTCTCTCTGAGTGTTCTCTCTCCTCTCTTCGTATTCTTTCCAGAATTGCCAACCCCCAATTCCTCATTCCCATCTCTTATTTATAGCTCAAGATTAGTGGAAGGGTCATGATTATCCAGGTTATTAGTGGGATTTGGGGTCCAATTCCATTGTTTCAAAGTGGGTGTTTAGGTGGGAGTGGGAGAAGTGGCATCGGAACTGCTTCCCACCTCAGATCTGCTCGGCGGCGATACTCCCCAAGGCAATGCCGAGCAGCCAAGATGCGGTACCCCTGAGCAGTTGCCCTCTTGTTCGGGATATAGTCAACTGGGCCAGGCCCAGATGACAAAGCATGATGTGTTCAAACTCAGATTATCCATCCAATGGGCTCTAGGTAGGCATAAGGCCTGGGCCCATGGCCCTGGTGGGCCTAGGGCCCGGGCTTGGACAAAGGGGCTGGGGTCATGGTCTGCACAATTGGGCCGAGGATTAGGGCCCAAGTAACCCTGGGGACCTTTATGCCGTACAATAACTATTTAAGCACTTTTTAAAATAAATTATTATAATTCATACAAATATGCTTAAATTATATTTCAAATCTCTATATTCTTCAAAGCTAATTCTTAAAATACCAAATTAATCAAACTAAAAAAAAATTAATATAAGGGTTATAAAATAAATTAATATAAGGATTATAAAATAAATTCATATGTATCTTGGATCGAATTGGATAAGATGAATTGAAAAAAATTATCAACTTAAACCCACTCCAACTCAAAACTTAAAATAAAATTTTAATCCAACCAAATGCGTCGGGTTAGGTTGGGTTGATTTTGTAAAAGAATGGGTTGGATGCACAGACCTTTCCTTACCTCAAGAGATCTATTTTTAATAATAAAATTAAAAGCTAATTTAATAGTATTGGTGACTGATGAGTAATACTTGTCTAGTCAGACCCAATAAAGAAAAAAGAAATGTCAAGCGGTAGTGGTAGCAAGTTGGATATTACATATACATAGAGTGGTGGGTGACCAAAAGTGTGATTCATGTTTGGAAAGCAGTAGACCCTTTTAAGCCAATACATCTGTGCAACATTAGCTGTGCAATAAGACTGCTGGATCTACGTCTTACCTAACCAATAGCGACGTTAAGTGGGTTTCACTCATTTGAGATTCCATGCTTGCCTTGCCTGTTGTGGTGGTGGAGTGGGAAGAAATAGCCAAATAGGCTTAAGTCTCACATTTTATATTCTTTTTTTTTATACACTCACATTTTATGTTCTTATAGCTGTTAACTCATGTATATGCATTTAATAAGACAATTTAATATTAATTATCAATCTTAATTACTTTTGATTTAGCAAGATTTTTGGCTAAGTGATGAAATCTTGAATTTAAAACCACTTACCAGTGTCTTGGGGCCACTCCTAAGGAATTCCTTCCTGTTATAACTTAGGGCTCGTTTGGGAGAAGTGAATGAAATTGAATAGAAAGTAATGAAAAGAATATTTTTAAAATATTTTTTTCTTCCCTTGTTTGGGAGTTTTAATGGAGGTAATGGAAAGCTCATTCTCTTGTTTGGAAGTTTAAGTGGGAGGGAATGGAATGGGTAGGAGGGAATGCTCATTCCTCTCTATTTCCTTAAAACCTCAAATTTTCATTCCCTCTAAAATTGGGAGTAATGGGAGGGAATGAAATTAGATTTAATGATTTTTTTTACTAAAACTCCCAAAATACTCCTATATATTCAACCATTTATTTTAAAATAAGGGTCTACTAGTAATATCTTCATAAAATGATTCAATTCCACTCCCTCCATGTTGCTCACAAATAAGATTACTTACATTCCATTCATTTTCATTCCTTTATTTTAAAACATCCAATCAAGGTTACTTAATTCCATTCCATTTCATTCTTTTTCATTCTTTTCCCTTACTTAAATACATTCTATTCCATTCTATTCCATTTCATTCCTTTCCATTCCCTTATGATCATTCCATTCCATTCCCTTATGAACTCCCAAACAGAGCCTTAGCGTTTGTGGGAAGGGGGGACTACGTATACCTAAGGCCTCGTTTGGGAGGAGGGAATGGAATGGAAAGGAATGAAAAGTATAATTTTAGAATATTCTTCACTTCCCTTGTTTGGGAGTTTTAGACTCCGTTTGGGAGTTCATAAGGGAATGGAATGGAATAGAATGGAATGGAATGAAATAATCATAAGGGAATGGAAAGGAATGGGATGGAATTGAATGTATTTAAGTAAGGGAAAGGAATAGAAAAGAACGGAATGGAATGAAATTAAGTAACCTTGATTGGATGTTTTAAAATAAAGGAATGGAAATGAATGAAAATGAATGGAATGTAAGTAATCTTGTTTGGGAGTAACATGAAGGGAATGGAATAGAATCATTTTATGACAATATTACTATTAGACCCCTATTTTAAAATAAAGGGTTGAATATATAAGGGTATTTTGGAAGTTTTAGTAAAAAAATCATTAAATCTAATTTCATTCCCTTCTCTTTCTCCCAATTTCGGGAGGAATGAAGATTTGAGGTTTTAAGGGAATAGAGAGGAATGAGTGTTCATTCTTACTCATTCCATTCTCTCCTACTTAAACTCTCAAATAAGGGAATGAACTTTTCATTCTCTCTATTAAAACTCCAAAACAAGGGAATGAAAGAATATTCTAAAATTATTCTTTTCATTCCTTTCCATTACATTCCATTCTCTCCTCCCAAACGAGGCTTTAATGGAGGGAATGAAAAGTTCATTCCCTTGTTTGGGAGTTTAAGTGGGAGGGAATGGAACGAGTAGGAGGGAACACTCATTCCTCTTTATTCCCTTAAAACTTCAAATCTTCATTCCTCCCGAAATTGGGAGGAATGAGAGGGAATGAAATTACATTTAATGATTTTTTTACTAAAACTCCCAAAATACCCCTATATATTCAATCCTTTATTTCAAAATAGGGGTCTAATAGTAATATTGTCATAAAATGATTCTATTCCATTCCTTCCATGTTACTCCCAAACAAGATTACTTACATTCCATTCATTTTTATTCCTTTATTTTAAAACATCCAATCAAGGTTATTTAATTCCATTCTATTCCGTTCTTTTCCATTCCGTCCTTTTCCATTCCTTTCCCTTACTTAAATACATTCCATTCCATTCCATTCATTTCCATTCCCTTATGATCATTTCATTCCATTTCATTCTATTCCATTCCATTCCCTTATTGACTCCCAAATGGAGTCTAAAGGAATAGTCAGAAACTCAAAGAGGTTTAAATACCCTCGTTTGTCAAAAAAAGAAAAGAAAAGAAAAACTACTATTAACCTTGCTTTACAACTAATTTTGATGTATATTATATATATGGGTAAACTACCTATTTGGTCCCTATTCTATATATCATATTTTAATTTGGTCCTTAACTTTTTAATTGTATCAATTCGGTCCCTAAACTTTCAGTACTGTGTCAATTTGATTCATGTCGTTATCTTTTGAATGAAAATTGATGACACGTCTAATGACCAAAATAAAAAATAAGCTTTCGTTGATGTGACAATACACTAAAATTTTATTTTGGTCGTTTGCCATGTCAATAATTTTTATCCAATATATAACGATATGGACTAAATTGACACGACACTGAAAGATTATGGACCAAGTTGACACAATTGAAAAATTAGGAACTAAATTGAAATATGGTGTAAAAGATAGGAATCAAATATGTAGTTTACCCTAGATATATTAATGATCTTATCTTCAACAACCCGCATCAGTAGTTGGTTAAAAATATTGATTAGCAACTTATTACAACTTATGTAAGTGAGAATCAAACATGCAAAGATAAATAAAGATATCAAACAATAGATATTTAAAAATTAAAACCACTTAATCCCAAACCAATGGTTTAGTGTGTGTTATTATTTAGTCCCCTTGGCTTTTGTGATTGACTTGAAAATTAAATTAGACATGTGACATAAAATTAGATTATAATTAGAAGCTAATTTTGGATTTGATTTAAATTCTAATTGTGTTTCAAGAACAAAGATCAATATGTATTTGAATTCTAAATGACTAGTTTGTAATCTATGCATTTGTATAGGTGTATCCAAGAACAAAGATCAATATGTATTTAGTCATTGTCCTAAAAATTAAATTGCCTCAAAAATTTGTAAAATTTTAACTAAATGGCTGTAGTTATTTTGAATGAAGGATTTCAAATTTGGCTAACCAAAAAACAAAACAAGAAATATAATACAAAACTCTCATACTTGAAATCATTTAATTTTGTTTTCAACCATTTTGGTAAATAAGGAAAAGAAGGCATTTGTTAACTAACTTAACTTTTTAAAGTAGGGCATTTTGTTGACTAATTTATTACTTGGTTTTTCTTTCTTAACATAATTTCCATCATTTGGGTATAATGAATTTTGTTAATATTTATTATATTTTTCAAATTAGTTATTAAAATTCAATCATTATGAAAACCCATTGAAATTGCATAGTTACTTTTGAGAAATTATTAGGTCCACCGAGAGGACTGCTGACGTGGTCCTCCTTGGCCTCCCAACCAATAAAATGCCGTTATTTATGCAAATGTGACATCACCTGGTAATTTTTATTTTTTATTTTTTATTCTTTATGCTAATTAGAAAGCTCACTCACTCATTTGCATAGATGGTATTGTCTCATTGGTTGGGAGGACCATGTCAACAATCCTCCTGGTAGACCTAATAATTTCTCGTTACTTTTGAACATGATATCGACACTAAACTTCTTATTGAAATTTGTATTTGAGCTGACAAGTTATTTCAGAATTCCAAAATAACTTGTATTTCTTTTTAAGAGGCCCAAAATAATGTGTGTGGGGACTAAATCCGCCGCAAGCTTTTTGTCCTCTTTGGGGAGCCAAGCCCGCAAGGTTTTGTTCTCAGGCAACGTGAGTTTCCTTCTCAAGTTCGACCCATTTTTGGGAAGCCTTTGGATTCTGTCCTACATCGGCAAGAGAAGCGCCCCACTCATGCCTTATAAACTCTTGGGCGTAGCATGAGAAAAAGTGTATTTTTTTAGTTAAATAGTCATATGACTGAATTTTAAGAGAGAAATCTAAAGAACAGTACCTAAGTACTGTACCTAAATTTTGCCCATCACAAAATAACGCATTGATAAAGAGGCAAAAGGAGAAAGAGGGGGATACCATCTGTGTTGTGAAGGAATTTGGCTGATGTTCTTTCTTCTTTTGAAGGCTAGGAATTTAACTCCTAATTTACGTACAAAGCAATATTTAATGATTATCTATTGATGCTTTTTGACTCTAAGCATCAAGCAAACTCTTTCACAATTAGCATAACAATTAACAATCCTGTTCAGTTGAGGCTTTTGACTAACGAGAAATTTGGGGTGTGAAATTAAAATTGTTCAATTAATCCCAGATCTCATCCAGAATTTTTCTTTGGTGAAACTATTTTAAAGAAAATAGAAAGCAAGAATTCAAAGGACTTCGTAACTGTTACTGCTACAGGCCATCTTAACAATCATGAAAATACTTTCTCAAAAAAAAAATCATGATAAGAGAATCAGAAAGATCAAGGTACAACTAGTACTAAAAATAAGGCTCTTGTCCTTCGGAAAAATACATCCTGTTACGAGTGTATAGCTGTGGGACCCATACAGCTGTGAGTGGGAGGAAATATACACCTGTAATAGGATATACTTCCTCCTTGTCCTTCCCTGTGAATGATTTTCCTAGAACTTTCCCTTGCCAAGTTTGTATTATTAATCTGAGTACATTATAATTATATTATGTGAGAATCTATAAAAGGAAAAAATAAATAAAAAGAAGAATAAATTAAAATGAAATAAAAAGGAGTGGATTGTTCTTTTTAAACGTGTAGAAATTTATAAACTAACAGAAAGAAAGAAATATATAATTTTATTATTATATGTTTACTTCTTTTTTCTTTTTTTCTAATTGAATAGTGCTAATGGGATAGAAAAGATTTCACTTACTTTTGGATAGAATCATGGAATACAGAATTAATTCTTTTCTTTTATTTCAAATGACCAAATGGTTTGCATCTATTAACCCCTTTTTGTTTTGGAGAATGGAGGAGTTTTTTTTTTTTTTTTTTTTTTTTATAAACTTTATTTCATTGTTTATTTGGTTATGTTTAATTTTTAAACCTTTTTTTTAGGTATCATTTCAATTTTATCGAACGTCTTGAAGGGACATTTTTAGGTAGATTCATATTTTATATAATTTAATTTAATATTTTTTTAAACAAAATACATCAACAAAAGTAATCTCATCCAGCGCACGTGGGACTCGTGGATTCATCTTCTATCATCTTTTACTTAGAAAAAGAAAAGGCAACAAGTTTAGCCAAAAAAAAAGAAAAAAAAAAAGAAAAAGAAAGAAAGGCAACAAGGTGGGGTCTGCAATTTCATTTTACTCTCTTCATTTCTACCCAAATTCCCTCGTTTCAAACTATATGAATTAGTGCTTTGAAAATCAAGTCCTTCCATATGGAACCTCAATTTAAACATGTCGGAAATTTAACACGTGACAAATGTTTTTTTTTTTTTTTTTTGTGCGTGTGTGTGGAAGAAACAAGGATATCTAAAATTATTCAAGACTCAATTCCCTAGTTTTTTTTGGGTGTGTGCAATACCCATGTTCCACACACCTAATATTATAGAGAATCCTTTAGGAGGATCCTAAAATACTAGTTAGAGGTTTCAAACTAAGACTTCATAAATATCATAAGATCTTAAGAATTACTAAATCACGTATTGGGATTATGAATCTTGTGACTTTGATAGTACAAGTAGTAAATTTCAGAAGCTTTTGATTTTATTGTTGATTTTTAGTGACCATCCTAAACATTTCGAATTTCCAATTAGAAGACTCGAGCTTTCTATTGGACATATCTTTTTAATTTTGGGTGTTTTGGTTAAGGAAAATGAGTAGGAAACAATGATACAACAAAAGAGTTTGATGAGCGATCAATTACAAGATATATCAAAGTCACTAATTGCAAATAGCAATTTGGAAGTGTCTTTTTGACTGTGTGTTTGGATGAAAAGTAGAGTAGAGTGTATAAGAGGAAGGAGTGGGAAGAATTTACGTAGGGAGAGGGATATCTTCTTTTCTTTTTCTTTAATTTTTATTTTTTATTATTTTTGTTGTTGTTGTTGTTGTTGTTGTTGTTGTTGAGAAAGGGAGAGATCCTCTCCCCCTCTGTTTTTGATGTTTTAAAATTAAAATGAAAAGAGGAAATGATAATATATTGTTTAAATACAATTATACATGTTCAATTTAATTCAATCTATAAGTAAATTAACATGTGATCTCAATTTATACATAGTCTAGTATATAACCCGTGTTAATGCATGGAGATAATGAATTGTAGTGGTGCTATTAATGTTAGCATGAGTTATAAGACATATAGGATATTAGTTCGACTAAGACATTTGGAGGTACTAAAATAATTTTTTCTTGCAATTTTCATAATATTGGTTATGCTGAGTTTCTCATTACACTACTATTTATGTATTTAATGATGAAAATCACTATTGGATATTACATATACAATATCAATTCACAATTACTGTCCATTAAATTCTACTAAATACAACAACAACAAAAAAGAATAAATTGGTCAAATAGTATCTCTTAAATTAAACAGGGATAAATGCATGGATCGTTCAACTCAATTAAAATTTGTTACATTAATATAAATATTATAAAAAATATGCTCATCAGTTCAAGAAAAAAATAACAGCAAAAATCTAAACAGTTTAATTTGTATGGAAAGCTAACAAAAGCAAAATTCAATTTTGAATATAATTAAATTTTCTCTAAGCATATATAAATAAATATATATAATGGTTTATTTATATTGACTCCTCGTTTTCTACATTGAATTAACTCACTTAACACAAAAATTTTAAAACTTACATTAGATAAGACACATGTCGCATAATAAGCTCTAATTGAATTTCAACTTTTTATACTGAATTAACTAACTTGACACAAAAATTTAAAAACTTAGATTAGATGAGACACGTGACGCAAAATTAGACTTTGATTGAATTCTATGAAATCTAATTGGATTTTCTCTCAATTTTGCCTATATATATATTAGGATTTATTGAACATGCAAGTTATACAATAATCTCTGTTTGAAGCTTTTAATTGTTTTGTATGATTTTCATGAATTTATAATTAGAAAAATCAATTCTTTCTCAGCCAATTTTGTTGGCCTCTTCTTACAAAAAGTTGTCCTGAAACTCAGTTCAGATTGAACACGGACTATAATAAACTGATATTATTATTTAGTAACGGCCCGTATCCATATTCCATACCAGCAGCCAAACTTTCATAGAAACTTAATCGGCCGGTGGGTTTGATAGGTCAATGTTGACCCAAGGACCATTGTGAAGATTCTGAAGACAAATAGTTGTTGCAACTGCTAAAAAGGGTAATCTCGGCTTACCAAAGAATGGCACATCCACATATATTATCTTAGTGTTTTGTTTTGTTTTTTGTTTTTTGTTTTTTGTTTTTTTTGAGAAAGCACATTAGCTTAGTTTGTACAGTGTTTGACCGAAATTACTTATATTCTTATTTATTTGGTAGAAGGTGATCCAAGAGAACTCACAAAACCAAACACGCTTTCTTTACTAAACTACAGCCAGCCAGCCATCATAGTTTACTTCCCAGAACTCCACTCCTATAATACGAGTCCAACTTGTCCTAACACCAATCTTTCAATGTTTAAGAATATGGGCAGATCCCTCACGTTCTCTCCCCTTCTCTTCCTCTTCTTCTTCACCAATTTTTTCATTGATTCAACCACTTCTTCATGCCCCATAGATCTTAGCTACGTTGAAACGTTCCCATGGAACACTACAATGTGCCGTGAGGCCCGTGATCCGAATGGGACTCACTGTTGCCAGGCCCTTCTTAGCCTCTTTGGCATAGGACTAGCCCAATACCTCAAAGACACCTCTAGGTTCCAACTTCCTGATTTAGCTTCTTCTTCTTCTTGCCTTTCCAATCTCCAAACCAAGCTTGAAGCTTTGTCAATCCAGCCTTCTTTAGTCCCACAATGCCTTGGAAGCGCAACAAATTTTGTTGCTAATACTTCACAGTGTGCTGGAATCATAACAATCCAAGATTGGAACCAAAGGGTTAATGGAACAACACAATTGGATTCATCTTGCCAAGGAGACATGACAGGGCTGATCAGATGTGGTTCATGCGTTGATGCTGGCAAGCAAGTGAATTCCCAGTTGGCCAATTTTGACCCAAATAACACACAAAAATGCTTCTACTTCACAGTCATATATGCTGCAGGAATTGTTAATGAGTTTGGTCCAAAGGATGTCAGGACTGCTAATTGCATACTGGGCATACCATTGTCTAGCTCTGCATCAAATAAGTCAGGGAACCATTTGAGTAGAACAACTCAATTAAAGTTGATTTTTGGGTTATTGGGTGCTCTTGTTGGAGTTTTGCTTGCTTTAGGAGTGATCATCTTGTATAGGAGATGGGACAAGAAAGAGAGGCAAAACGATGTGCATGAAGAATATGTAAGCAGTTTCAAAAGTAGTGTGTTGCCCAACGCAGGTGCAAGATGGTTTCGTGTATCGGAGCTTGAACAAGCCACAGACGGATTTTCTCAGAGAAATTTGATTGGTCAAGGTGCATATGGGGTTGTCTACAAAGGAACTCTTTCAGATGGGACTTTGGTAGCGGTGAAACAAATTCTTGATTTGGAGTCAACAGGGGATGAAGACTTTCGCAATGAGGTTGAGATCATTAGCAAAATAAGGCATAGAAACCTTCTTGCTCTTCGAGGTTGTTGCGTTACAAGCGATAATCTGAAAGGTAAGAGGAGGTTTTTAGTTTATGATTTCATGTCAAATGGTAACCTTGGTGATCAATTGTTTATATGTAGGGAGAGATTAACATGGCCTCAGCGTAAGAATATAATTCTTGATGTGGCCAAAGGGCTTGCTTACTTGCATTATGGAATCAAACCCGCCATTTATCACCGAGACATAAAGCCCACCAACATACTTTTGGACCCTGCAATGAAGGCTAGAGTGGCAGATTTTGGTTTGGCAAAGCAAAATAGTGAAGGTCAGTCTCATTTAACCACGAGGGTTGCTGGCACACATGGTTACTTAGCACCTGAGTATGCTCTCTACGGGCAACTAACAGAGAAAAGCGATGTGTATAGCTTTGGGATTGTAATTCTAGAGATCATGAGTGGAAGGAAAGCACTGGACACATCAAATTCCTCAATACTATTGATCACAGATTGGGCTTGGATGCATGCAAAATCAGGAAATGTGGAAGAAATTTTTGATGAGTCAATAAGAGAAGAAGGGCCAAAAGGGGTCATGGAAAGGTTTGTTCAAGTTGGAATACTTTGTGCTCATGTTATGGTGGCTTTTAGGCCTACTATAGCTGAGGCCCTTAAAATGTTAGAGGGTGACATTGATATTCCTAGAATACGAGACAGGCCATTGCCACTTAGTCATGAGTCTTTTAGATCTTGGCGGAGGAGTATATCAAAAGAGAGATGAAGGCTTGATTAGCTCAACCATGAGTATTAGAGCAGATTGCATCTATGAATTGGACTGGAAAACCTTGTCTGTGAGAAAACTTGGATTTGCATCCTTTGGGTCAAAAATTAACTTCCATCGACCAGCCAACCTTTGAACATTCAAATCAAATGGTCAACGCTGGCTAAAGATACGTCCTGGAATTTGACTTTTTCTTATTTTCTTTTTTTGTTATCCAATTTATAGTACCATTCAACCCTGAAATCACAGAGAGAGAAGGTAATATTAGAAAGAAGTTTTATTTATTTTTTTATTTATTTTTTTCTTCCTTTAACCTTATAAAATGTGCAAAGGTTTAATTCTTGCTGAGAAATGTAATCATTTAATACTTTATATTATCCTACAAGAAAATTAGTGATGCTACCATCATTTTCCTCTCATTGAAAAACTAGTGTTCAACGAGTTGTTTGGTTACGTTATTAGTGCAAGTTTCTTTCTAATTAATTTTATATCTTTTTCTGGTAGTAGTTTGTCCTAGCTTCAAATTTATTACTTTGTTGTTATTTATAGCCATAAATGCATACTCTCCCTTTCATATAATTGTGGATCTCACTAATTAAATTTATAGTGAGACCCTCAATTAACATGAGAGAGAGAATATGCATTTCTGATACTTCCAAAGTGCTCAATAATTTTCCATATCTATTAGCCTCAAATACATTTGAGTTATATTTTGCACTTAGCTACAGTTAACATAATTAAAGCAACCTAACTTCGAATAGATTAATTTCACACGCTATGACCATTGAACTTACGTTGTGCAATTACACCCAGATAAGTCCTCTTCGTTTAGGCATTTCTGGACCCATAACCCTTAAACACGAAGTCATATACATCCTCAAGACCGCCTTGTGGGTTAGAGCAAGATTTAGCCTTAAAGCTACCACAATGGGAGATGCCAAGGAAAACAAGAAATGTATAAAACATTAAGAGTACAAATAATGAGACTCGAAACCCAGAAGGAAGCCAATTCAAGCTCCTTTTACAGACCAATGCCACAATTATGTTGGCAGCAGCAATTTGGGGATCATAATGCCTCTTAAATAAGAGTGTTGAAGGTCAGAACTACAAGAAATACCATCAAATGTCTTATTGATGTGGCAGGCAACAAGAATGAAGATATGGAGCAAATCAGTAAAATGGCTTTTAACTACCAAATACCTAGCTACTTCTCAAATACTGAGGAGATTAAATAAAAAATCCAAAATATTTTCTTTAAATGATGAGAAAGCTCTAGGTCCCAATGGCTTTAATGCCCATTTTTTTACAGTCGGCTTAGTGTGTTGTTTGAGATGAAGAGATTCATGCCAAGATACCATTAAATGTTTCTTTGAAACAAGTAAACTATATTGGAATGATGGGTTGGGTAGGATTGGATTTTAATAAATCTTTTGGAAACTCAGATTGGATTAAATTTGGGATGTAAAATAACTTCAGTGATCCGACCCAACTCATGTTATTAATAATAAATGCATGTATTTTAAAATTGTTAGTTGATTTATTTTAAACTTTGAGACTTTGTTTTATCGCAAGTCTGTATTTTTTTTAAGTAAAAATAAAATAATTTTTTTCCTCTTTCTTTCTCTATGTGCTACTTCTTTGCCAACAACACCATCGTGACCTAGCTCGACTCAAGAGGTGACTAGACTCCAAGGTTAAGGTCTGTTTGGTTTAGACATGGCTTAGTTTTCATAACTCAATATTCATAACTCATCACTCAAACTTAAAACCCATAACTCATAACTCAAAACCATTACTCAAAAACTCCAAAATTTTTGTTTGTTAACAAAACCCAGTCTTATATCTCAACTTTTAAGTCCACCTTTTGCCAAAATGGTGGAGCCCACCGATCAGTCTTTTTCAACTGTCTTCTTCCCTTACCCGTCTGACTTTACACGAAGAACATGAAATCCACACCCAAACCTAGTTTCATCACCACCATCAACGACAAACCTAGATTCCACTACCATCAACACCACCAACAGCCACACAAAAAATCCAAAAGAGTGCATAGGAAACCCACAACCAAATCCCACATCGCCGAAGAAGAAGAAGAACAACGTAGAGAAAAAAAAAAAAAAAAAAAACCAAAGCCAAAAAATGGAGCTCCGATTATTAACAGCTACTATGAGTACTAGTACTAGTAATAATAATACTAGTGGCTCTGCTGACGTGGCCACACCACCAGAAGATCTGACCCAAAACAATGAAACGACGGCGTCTGCTGCTTCGGCTGTTGCGGCGGCGGCAAACGCGAAGTACAAGCTGATGTCGCCGGTGAAGCTTCCGATCTCGAGGTCCACGTGTCTCACGATCTCACCTGGGCTCAGTCCGACGTCGTTTCTCGAATCCCCTGTTCTCCTCTCCAACATGAAGGTTTGGTCTCTCTCTCTCTCTCTCTCTGTGTCTTTGTTTGATGCCACACAAAAAATCCAAAAAGAATGCATAGCAAATCCAAACCATAAACATAGCAAACCCAAACTCAAAATCCTTAGATTGGAGATCTAAATCATGAAATTAAACACAGAGATGAACCGATCTAGTTTGAGATTGAGCTAATCTCACAGTGGCTCGTGATGGTTGCTCATGATGGTGATGATTTGGCAAAAGGGATAAGAGAGAGAAAAAACCCTGAGAGAGAAACCAATCTGGCAAAGGGAGGAAAAAGAGAGAGAAAAAAAACGAAGGCCCGATCTGGTGGTTGCTTGTGGTGGTTGCTTATGATGGTGACAACTGGTGTGGTGGTGGTGGCTTATGGAGGAGCAATGAAGGGTCAGTGAGAAGAGAGAGCTCTGGGTAAAAGAAAAAAATAATGAAGAAGGAGAAGAGACAGAGAGAAGAACGGGTTGGAGTAAGAATGCCAAACTGATTTTTGGAGAGAGACGTTATGTGATGGGATAAGTCATACGGGTGGGTCCCATTCTTTGCTTAATTTTACAAAAATGCCATTGAAACTCAATTCTCAAAAACTAAAAACACCAAACTAAGCCAAACAGATGGTCATCCGTGGGACCCACTCAGTTTGGATGATGGATCATGAAAACTAAGTGATATCACTCAGTTTTCATGCTATCCAAACATGCTCTAAATGTTTCACATGGTCACGAACTGGTACCACCCTATTGACTAGTCACCATGCACTCCTTAGATTTCACATTCGAAATTCCATATCTCCTACATCAGATTTCCTCACCAATATATTAAGAGAGACTTTTTGTGTTTATGACTACTTTATGCTATATATATATATTGATGAACTACTTTATGCTATTTCAACACAATAAAAGATGATGTCAATTTTTTTTTCTTCAATTTAGTGCTTTTTTTGGGGGGGGGGGGGGGTGTGACTTGTAAACTCAATATAATACATACATTATGGTAAAACTATGGTGAAATGTGGTTTAATAATTTTATTTGGTCTTGGGTTAGAGGAATTGTCCTCTTAATAATTTACCATTGTTTTGGAAAATGCTATGTTTTGGATTCAATTATCTTAATAATTTTTTTTGACATTTTCTCAAAAAAAAAAAAAAAAAACCAAGCATTCAACATAATTCAAAACAACAAGAGGCTGAGTTGGGAAAAAATGTGCACACCAAAGGAAAAGGGTGGGTTGGGTTTCTGAGATCTCAAGGCCTTCAGTTTAGCTCTCTTAGCTAAACAAGGATGGTGATTACAGATGAACTCCCACCATAGCCGGCTCTAGCATATAAGCAAGAGAGGCAGTCGCCTAAGGCCCCAGGTAAAAAAAAGGCCTCGGGTAAAAAAAAGGCCCCCTAATTTTAACCAATAGAGTTATTTCTTTCATTTTAATATTATTAATTAAGCCATAATATTAGCTAATAAAAAAAATAGTATTTTTTTACGAAAAAGAAATTCTACGTTCACAATATTTTTCACAATACTTTCACAATAAATTCTAAGTAACAGAATGTTACTGGCTGTTATTGGTGGTTAAAAAAATAATTTCAATGGTGGGTTCAAATTAGAACTAATAACAGCTTAACACCTAGAATTTGTTGTGAAAATGTTATAAATTTAGCACTTTCAAAAAATAAAGAAAAAGCAATACACAAAAAATTTCACAAGATTTTTCACAACAATTGAGTTGACAAATTTTTACTAATTCTCATCTAGGTCCACCACTAACGTCACTTTCTTACTTACCATTATTAATCTGCCATATCAATAGGTGTGAAATGTTTTGTCAAATTTTTTGCGTCTATAGACATTCTCAAAAAAAATATTCTGGGTGGTTCATATTAATTAGTAATTTTGCATCTAACAAGATAATAGAATTTAAGCAATATTTATATTTTTTTTTTAGTCATTTTTAAATATAAAAAAGGCCTCAATTCATTTTTCGCTTTAGGCCCCCAATGCATCAAGCCACCCCTGACTCCCACTCCTTGGTTCATAGAGTACTTAAAGCCCGTTATTTCCCAAATACAGATTTCTTACATGCAGAGTTGGGCACAAAACCATCATTCACATGGCGAAGTATCTTGTCCGCTCAATCCGTTGTGCAGTCGGGCTACTGTTGGCAGGTAGGAGACAGTAAATCCATTGGAGTTTGGACTGATTGCTAGCTGCCAAGACCCTCCACTTTTTGAGTCCTAACACCTCCTGCCTTACTTCCAGCAAACACAATGGTAGACTCTCTCATTGACTCGGACAGCGGTGATTGGAACATCAATATGATCAACCAAATTTTTCTTCCCGACAATGCCACTTACATCCTTAGCATTCCCCTAAGCAGCCACAAACTGCGAGACTGCATGATTTGGGCATACACTCCTAGGGAGCGTTTCACTGTCAATAGTGCATATAGAGTGGTGCTGTCCATGACCCAGACTTCAGTTTTGGCAGAAACATCCCATGACACCGGTCAGAACCGGTTTTGGCGCCAGATTTGGAACCTCCACATCCCTAACAAGATTAAACTCTTCACCTGGAAAGCATGCAAAAATATCCTTCCTACTGAAGCCAACCTCTACCATAGACGAGTCATTGAAGACCCCACTTGTGAAGCCTGCGTTCTTGCACCGAAAACTGTTGGACACTTGTTCTGGGATTGCACTGTCGCTAAGGATGTTTGGAATCTCTCGGATATACCGTTCGATAAAAATGGGATCAACCACAGAGACTTCATGGACTTCCTTTGGCATTTGCTCTTCAAGCAACCAGTGCCGGCTGAATAGTGGAGCAAAAAATGTGGTTGCCTAAGGCCCCAAGTAAAAAAAAGGCCCCCAAATTTTAACCAATAGGGTTATTTATAATCAATAAATAAAATAATATTTTTTTACCAGATAAAAAACAAATAAAAAATAGAGAAAAAGGCAACGTCCACAATATTTTTTACAACACTTTTTACAATTATGCTAAGTAGCAGGTTGTTACAACCTGTTATTGATGGCAAAAAAATAATTATAGTGATATTTTCAAAGAGAGAAAAAAAAAAAAAAAAAAAAAACTTAAAACCTAGGATTTATTGTAAAAAAATATTGTGAATGTTGTACTTCTAAAAAAAAATAAGAATAATAATAAGAGTTTAGTTAGCAAATTTTTATTAGTTTTTATCTAAGTCCACCACTAACACCACTCTTTTACTTACTATTATCAATCTACCATATCAACAAGTATGAAAAATTTTGTCAAATTTTTTCTGTTTATAAAATTTCTAAAAAAAGAAATTTTTTTACATAGTTTATGTTAATTAGTAGTAATTTTGCATCTAAAACAAGATAATCAATTTTCGTCTTAGGCCCCCAAATACATCAAGCCGCCCCTGCAAGCAACACATGGGCACCGAACTTATTGAACTTGTCATCACAACGGCATGGAGTGTATGGTTCAGCCGCAACAAGACACAACTGGGGGAAGCTCGCCAATCAGCGCATGAAATCCCTAATGAGAGCTTGCTCACTGTTGCATGAATACCAGCTTGCTCATCTTTGGCCCACCCAGTTCAAGGAAGCCACGGATGGTCGCTGGGTCCCACCTACGTTCCCTTGGTACAAGGTCAACGTGGATGCTGCAATCTTCTCCCACCTCAGCATGATTGGAGTTGGTGTGATCATTCAAGACAACATTGGATCGGTCATTGCTGCCTTAAGCAAGCGCCTCCCTCTCCCTTTGGGTCCTTTGGAAGCAAAAGCTAAGGCACTAGATGAAGCCACTATTTTTGCATGGGACATAGGGGTTAGAGATGTCATTTTTGAAACTGACTCCACTATTGTATGTCATGTTATTGAGAGTCCCACTGATGCCCCGATCTCTAACTCTACTATAGTCTCAGGAACTTGCTCTAGACTACGTGAGTTTCGTACTTTCCAATCATCACACGTGGGGAGACAAGTGAATTGACTAGCTCATACTTTTTCAGCTTTTGCTAAGAGTATTGACTCCTTTTTAACATGGATGGAAGAGTGTCCACCTTTCATTGCATCATTTGTTTCTCAAGATGCTATGTTCTTTTTTGCAATTTAATGAAATGCAAGTATTTCTTATCAAAATAAATAAATAAATAATAACTAAAAATTGACATGATACTCGTCAAGGGTATGCAGGCAACCTAAATACATTAATTAGGTGCAATTATAGATAAATACAAAAACATATTTTCACTTAAAATACTAAAAAATTATAAATACGTCATGATTAGAATCAAAGGATTTCTCATTGAAATAAGTAATTGTAACTAAAAGATACATAACCTTGAATGGGTATTACACATTAATAATGCTCGTATAGACGTGCACCTAAAGACATACCGGTTAAATGCGGTTTAATAATTTTATTTGGTAGAAACAGTCACTTCGGAAACCAAGTCTTCCTCAATAAAACATGTTCCTTTGATAGGTAATGGGCTTGAGGAAAGGGAGTGGGCTGGGAATGATCTAATTGTGAGAAAACTCATTGCTCTCCGTTGTCACCATCATCGCTAGCTGTAGTGTCCCAAAATCGCTCTGACAAGGCAAGGAGCAATTGAAGGTCCAACAGAGCTCGAAAAAAGGTCCGAAAACCGGCTTCATTAATGATATTCTTAATGTTCGGGGATCATACCTCCCACCTGCCCTTCAACATTTGGAGACTACCTCGACTCTTGAGGTTTTGCAAAACAAAGTTTAGCCAATCATTGAAATTTTGCAAAATGCCATGTCCCAAAATATTCATTCCAAAATCCCAACAAATAAAACAATGCCCCTAAAATTTTTAGCCAAACCCCAAAGGCCATTCCATAAATTCAAATCCAATGACATCCCATCAATAGCCCACATCAACCCAAAAATCCTTCATCTCCATAAGATCATTCAACAATGGCTCAAGCATATGCACAAAATCCTATGCTCAAAAAAAAAAAAAAAAAAAAATCCCATGCTCGACAAAAAAAAAGAAGAAAAATTCCATGCCCAACACAAAAGAAAATTCCATGTCTAATAAAATCTTTTGTGCTCAACACAAAAAATCCATACCACCGCAAATTTTTTTTTTCATACCCATACCCATAAAAATTTCTATGCTCATAAAATAAGACCTACACATTCCAACAAAATTCCCACACTCATAAAAAATGAGTTTGCTCAACTGTCGGACCGTGTGCCTTACCGATCCATCCAACGACCAATTGGTGAAGGATGAGGGGGCACAAATCTTGTATAGCATTTGATCGCAGACCAAGCCCATTGGTATTGGAGCGAATTGTGAAATCCCTCACATCAACCATGCCTACACATCAAATTCTCATGATTTCAATATCCACAAAGTTCAAGTCAAGATTCATCCAACAATACCACAAGCTACATACAATACAAAGCTTCATGAATCTTCAACATTGTCCAAAATTCATAATACCAAAAAATTCAACAATTCAAAAATGCCCCAAAACAAAGAGAACAACATGATCACACAATGATTTCCAACCAAATCATACAATGTTCAAAATTCCCACAGAAACAAACAACAACAAAATGACAATGTCCCACCATAAAGCTCTCAACAAAACATGAAATCAACAAATTTGCCAACAAGGAAACAAAAAAATGAGCTCACCTTGAAGTCCTTTTAGGATTAGTGCCCTAAAATCCTCTTGTATGACATGTATGACATTATGTATGATATTATGTTGTGATTAATAAAGTTGTTTTATTATTATCTAAAATAATAGTAACATGAATATTTGGACATTATTATATAGTTCATGAGATGCATAGTATGTGATTTAGTCATAGAAGATATAAATCACAAGTTCTTTATAAACTCTGAATTTTAGTTCGTAGTCGGTGATGAAATTGGGCATTTCATCTGTGAAGACTATAACATATCAACGAAGATGATTTGTCTTGATCATGGAAGTGGAGACTTCTAATTGATATGTTGATATGTTTTAAGTGTTAAGACATATTGAACTAGACCGCTGTGAGATTTATTATTCTACTAACGACTGTCAAATGAATAATAAATCTCACGACTTCTATTTACATCAACTCTCAATCCTGAGAGAATAATAAACCTGATCATGAAGTGTAGGTTGCTTTGATATATCAGGAGCGAGATCTAAAGTCATGATCAAAATCTTAGTATGTTGGACAGCCACATTTAATGTTCAAGGAACATATATTCTCAAGATGGAATTCAAAATCTTTTGACGGATATATAAATATTCCCTAGAGATAAGTTTAATGGGTTTGGTTATTCAGAATGTTAGGCCTAACTACTTTAGTAAGAAGCTACTAAAGTATATATTTATGAAATTGGATTTCATAAATATATGATGAATAACTTAAAGGATTAAACCAGGTACTTAAGGATTAAGATGTAGTAATCTTAAAAGTGGTAGTCAACATTCATGACTTTGTATTACTTCAAATATTTTAATGATGGGGTTGAATGTATAATAAAGTCTTGGGATATAATTTATTAATAAGGCCTAGAGTGCAATTATATTTATATTGTGGTATTAAATATAGTTAATGGTAATTTTGGGCTTGTCAAGAGGTGACAGAAAGGTCCAAAACCTATTGGAACTAGTGTCTTATTTGTCCCTTTTGGTCCCACTCTAAGCCACATACTAAAGCCCAATTGGAATGGCCCAAAAGGCTAGCCCAATTAGATAATCAGTTATATATATAAGGAGAGAAAAATACAGAACATTGTAATGCATGAAAAGGCATGGAAATGGTGTGTATGTGAGTGTAAGCCACTCTCTTATTCTCCCTTGAACACATACGTGTAAACTGATTGAGAGACCACACTTCTTGGGCATAAGAGGAATTAGAGTGAAGATTAAAAGTGTTCCCAAGTATTTCTTGTACGTTTTTAGATCCCTGTAAAACTAGATTGTTATTCAAGATTAGGTTAAACACAAATAAACAATAAAGCAGTGGAAAATAAATAACACAAAGATTTGATGACCCAGGAAAACCAAACCAGTAAAAAACCTGGGGAGGATTTAACCTAGCTATCCTTAAGGTAAAACAGAGCCACTATGAAAGAATTGAAGTTTATACAATAGAACTTAGACCACTAACATCCTATTGCTACCTCGAATAGAAAACTTACTACCACGACCACATGATAGCTCCGAGTCCACGGACTACTTCTTTCTTTGATCTACAGTAACCATAAGTTCTCCTACTTGTGACTTTGAGACTCCACTCAAAGGTTTCGGATCTTCTTTAAGTTCTTTATGCAGCAACTGAAGCAATCACCAAGTTCTTGACATGAATCTTGATCTTGATAACCCTAAGTGTGTATGAAGGTAAACACCTCTAGGTCTCACAAGAGATTCAACGCACAGCACATCAAAGACTTTAGAGAGCTTTTGGGTACAAAACCCTAGATCTACAAAAGAGGCACAAGATGCACTCTAATCTCTCTCTAAAAAGCCTTTTAAAAATGTGCTTAGGGTTTCCTTTATATACTAGGAGAAGTAGATCTGAAACTGTTAAGGACATATTTTATATAATTGGCTAATCCTTTACCAAAATGCACTTTACTTGTAATTGGGTAGATCTAGGATGTATTTAATACTTCAAGGAATAAGAGTTCAAGTCTAGTATTGAAGCCATGCAAATCTGTCCAATAAACAAGTGAAGAAGTATTGATTTTTTAAAGCTCGATAGTTGCTCGACACCTCTCGATCGATCGAGTGTTACAAAATTCAAATTTCCAGATATGATTTTTGGCCCATGCTTATGTATTTGTGTAAGGTTTCTTTTCTCACAACCCTAGACATATATAAGGCTTATTTTAGAGGCCGTCACATAAGAGAATAAAATGAGAACATATGCAAAAGGTACCCGATGTCTTATTCTCTCTGAAAGAAGCTACTACGTCTTTGGGCCTTAGGGTTTTGTAACCAAGTGCTTCTTGATCTTCATTGTTGATGAAGTGAAGAACTTTGCAGCCAACAATCTTCTTCAAGTTGGTGTGTTAGTCACGTACTGGAGCCGTGCATCTTTGGTTAGTCACATACTGGGATCCGTACAAAAGGGTGGCGTTCATATATTGAAGAGTTTAGAGGTTCTGAAGCGGTAGAAGGTTTTTGCTGTGAGTTCATCTACGAGTATTGTAGAGTCTAGGGACAAAAGTTTTGTACTAGATCTGAAACTTCTCTTTACTATAGTGAATTGTTTTTCGAGAAGGTTTCCCCCCAAGTTTTTTACTGTGAAACTAGTTTGTTTTATTGGTTTTCCTAGGTCATCATATCTTGTCTTATTTATTTTTCCGCTGTGCATAATTTTGACATGATATTGATATTTTTTTGTTTTAACAAGTTTTATTCATAATAAATCTAATTAACAACTTGGGTTTAAAACTTGTTAATTCTATCAACCGGGGTCTAAATTTCCCAACAGAAACCCTAATCCTTAATGGGCTTGAACTGCTGTTTGGGCTTAATTCAAATTTTGCAGATACGATTCTCGATCGGTCGAGCCTTACTTTCGATCGATCGAGCGAGCTTTGCAATATTGCACAGTAAGTTTTTGCATTCAGCTTGATTCAAACTATAACAAATAAACTTTGAGCAAGCCTAAACCTAGACTCATTGTTTTGATCATGGTTTGCCAACATATACAAAGTGAAGTTCTAATACATTTAGTTCCTAAAGTATTAGAACCTAACATTTCTAATCTTTGGTTTTGAATTTCACCGTACCAAGGTAGGCTCTCTTGTTCTTAAATTCTGAAATTTACATAGTACATGTTATCAATTGCGAATGAAGTAGATCTGTTATTTTTTTCGCTGCGTATGTTTTGTATGTGATACAAACTATGTTTTTCCAACAGCAACAACAAATTTATGTGCTTCCAAATGAAAATAAGATCAAAAGAAAATAACCCTCGAAAAAAATGAATGGCTCGAGAACTCACTTGGGTTATAGTCTCTACATTTTATTTTCAAGATTTTCAAAGTCATCTCTCTCTCAACCAAGAAACATGTTCATGTGGCTAAAGTGCATGTGCATAATAGTTGAGCATGAAAGACAGTGGAATTCTTTAGATAGAAGTAGTATAAAGTACTTTAACTTAAAACTCTTGCTAAAGCAACATTTTTTTTTTGGTTGAAAATTGGACTAAAAACAAAAACAAAAATCACTAAAAACAACCCCAAATTTTTTTTTAATATAAAATAAAACCAAATGCAAATCATCTCAAGTACCTCCCCCCAACCTAAAATTTACATTGTCCTCAATGATAACAAGGGAAAATAATAAAGAGTAGAGATTACAAAGAGTACCTTGAAGAGATGAACATAAATGAACAAAAAAAAAACTTAAACACCTGCAAAAGGGGTTAGAAAACAAAATAAAAATAATAATAAAAAGGAAAAAAAAAAAATCTACAATATGACACAAACACTAATGCTAATTGCTTGGCAAGTCTTGATAAATGGGATCCTCCAAATTAATGGATTCCTCCTCTTGTGAAAAATTCTCAAGAAATGGCTTAAGACATTGTCCATTCACCTTAAATATGTTACCATTCTTAGGATTTTCAATTTCAATGGCACCATGGGGGAAAACATTTTTAACAATGAAAGGTCCAGTCCATCTAGATCTCAATTTTCTGGGGAACAAATGTAACCTAGAATTATACAAAAGAACTTTTTTAAGATGGTTCAAAAGATTTCCTTAAAATTTGTTTTTCATGAAAAACCTTCATTCTTTCTTTAGAAATCCTAGAATTCTCATATGCATCACGCCGAATTTCTTCCAACTCATTCAATTGCAATTTTCTCAATGAACTAGCATTGTCTAAGTTAAAGTTAAACATCTTTATTAGCCAATATGACTTATGTTCCAATTCCACAGGCAAGTGACAAGCTTTACCACAAACAAGTCTATAGGGAGACATAACAAGAATATTTTTATAGGCAATGCGATACGCCCAAAATGCATCATTCAACCTCAAAGACCAATCTTTACGATTTGGGTTAACTGTCTTTTCCAAAATTTGTTTAGTCTCCCTAGATGGTTTGTCATTGTCCTTTAAATAAATCCTATGAGTACAAACCAATGGACTAAGTCCTTTTATGTTAGCCATGTTCCTTTATATGACACCCTTATTGATATCGTATTTTGTCTACCGTCGATTTGTGTGCCGGACCCCGAAAAATAAAAAATATTATTTTCTCTCCATCGGGCCGCGAGAACATCTACGATGACGTGGTGCAACCCGTTCGGACACCGGAGCACCCAAAGTGCCCTTTTCAACTAAAATGACCAAAATGCCCCTAGTCAACCCTGGGTTGACTAAAGTCAAACAAAGTCAAAATCCCCTCAAAACAACACCTTTCATACTTTTAAATCAAACCCGAGCTTTTTGGAGATTTTTGGCAACTTTAACCAAGTTTGACTCTAGGCGAGTCCCAGAAACCCTAATTTTGATCCGGCTGTCAGAACGGGTTGAAATCAACACCATTACAAAGATTATCAAATTATAAGTCCAACGACTATTCATGGGTCAAAATCAGAGTTAGAACGGCCGAGATATCATGAAAACCGGGTTAACGCACCGATCGATGCACTACTAACTTCCCGGAGCCATAACTTTTGATCCGACCGTTGGATTTTCAAGTTCCATACCTTTTTAGAAACTGGAAGTCAAGATATTTCCAGAGGTGTGAAGATCAAGCCCATCTAGGACCATTTGAAGGTGGCGACCCTACAAGGGCTGCCGCCTTGTAAATCGTGCCGGGGCTATAAAAGGCCCCAGGCACCTCCAGACCAAAAAAAAAAAGAGACTTCCTGGCTGCTTGCTCTCTTCTAGGATGAATTTTGAGCTTTTCTCCTCTCTTCCAAACACAAAAAACACATCAAAGCCTCTTGATTCTTCTCTTCACCAAAAATACGAGGTAGTGTTCATACCCTCCATCTTCCTCTCCTTGGTTCCATACCTTGGATTTGAGGTTTAAGGGGGTATGGATGTAGCTTTTTAGCTACTATCCATACCCTTTTTTCTTTAAAGCTTCATCTAGCTTTTATCTTGCTTTCTCTTGCCTTAATAACATGATTTATTGCCTTATCTAGCATGCGCTTTGCTTTATTTTGGTTCTAGCATGTTTTTGGTTTATTTCCATATGCTTCCATGATTGTTCATGTGCTAGTTGCATTTTCTTCATGCTTTATGCTTTATGCCATGTTTAGGTCCTTCTTTCTTATGTGTTGATGTTTGGCTCTACATGCTCACATGCTTGATATCATGTCTATGGTTATGCCTTGCTTAGATCTACATGTTTGTATGCATGTCCTATGCTTCTATGCCTATATCCATGCTCGGATTTGTGTTCTTCCATGTCTTTATGACCATATCCACATGCTTAGATGTACATGTACATGCTTATATGTTTAGATCTACGCCTCTGTGTGCTTTGGTGTTTGGATCTTCCTTGCTATATGCCTTGTGCCATCTCCTATGTTAGATCTATGTGCTTAAATGCTCTATGCCATGTTTATGTGCTTGGGCCTAGACCTTGTTTGTCATGCTTGTTAGGATAAGTGCCCTTAAATCCTATTGTATGATGCTATGTATAATATTAAGTATGACATTATGTATGACTTAATATTGTATTTAATAAAGTTGTTTTTTATTATCTGAAATAATGGTAACATGAATATTCGGACATTATCATATAGTCCATGAGATGCATAGTATGTGATTTATGTGATTTAGTCACAGAAGATATAAGTCACAAGTTCTTTGTAAACTCAGAATTGTAGTTCGTAGTCGGTGATGAAATTGGGCGTTTCATCTGCGAAGACTATAACATTTTAATTACGATGATTTGTCTTGATCATGGAAGTGGAGACTTCTAGTTGATATGTTGATATGTTTTAAGAGTTAAGACATATTGAACTGGACCGCTGTGAGATTTATTATTCTCCTAACGACTGTCAAATGAATAATAAATCTCACGATTTATATTTGCATGAACTCTTAATCCTGAGAGAATAATGGACCTGATCATGAGGTGTAGGTTGCTTTGATATATCAGGAGTGAGATCTAAAGTAACGGTCAAAACCTCAGTATGTTGGGCAGCCACATTTAGTGTTGATGGAACATATATTCTCAAGATGGAATTCATAGTCTCTTAGCGGAGATACAAAATATTCCCTTGAGATAAGTTTAATGAGTTTGTTATTCAGAGAGTTAGGCCTAACCACTTTAATAAGACTAAAGTATATATTTATGAAATTGGATTTCATAAATATATGGTGAATAACTTAAAAGGATTAAACCGGGTACTTAAGGATTAAGATGTAGTAATCTACAAAGTGGTAGTCTACATTCATGACTTTCTATTACTACGAATATTTTATGAAAGGGTTGCATGTACAATAAAGTCTTGGGATATAATTTATAGATAAGGCCTAGAGTGCAACTATATTTATATAGTGGTATTAAATCTAGTTAATGGTAACTTTGGACTTGTCAAGAGTTGACAGAAAAGCCCAAGGCCCATTGGAGCTAGTATCTTATTGGTCCCTTTTGGTCCCACTCCAAACCACATACTAGAGCCCAATTGGAAAGGCCCAAAAGGCTAGCCCAATGAGATAATCAGTTATAAGAAGAGAAACATACAGAATTTTTAATAGAACAATTTACATGAAATGGTGTATGTGAGTGTTGGACACTCTTGAATTTTCTCTTGAACATTTCATATAACTGATTGAGAGACCACACATCTTGGGCGTTAGTGGAATTGGAGTGAAGATTAGAAGTATTCCCAAGTGCTTACAATCTTTGTTTTGAAATTCAACACACCAAGGTACACTCTCTTGTTCTTGTATTCTGAAATTTACATAGTGCATGTTATCAATTGCGAATGAAGTAGATCCGTTAATTTTTTCCACTGCGTACTCTCATATTTCCATCAATGCCATGTGCTATTGTAGCCATTTTGTTCCTTTTATCGCATTTTCTTACATTTTGGCCTATTGGTTCTAACCAGATCTAGACACTATGGTCTTTGTCATCGTCCGTACACCAAGGCCCACATAAAAGGGTTTGGATCACCCCTATTTGCATGTCTATGCTTGCTTGCTTCTATGCTTTATGCTCTATGTTAGCCTCTCTAGTTCTAGGTTTTACCATGCTTGGCGCCCTCCGTGGGTTTGATCTTGTTTGGTTACATCCAACACCTATGAGGCCTTGTTTGGATGTAACTGCTTGGGACGCATATTCGTGATGCCGGTCGCTCCGTGCATACCCTTTCCCTTTCTGCTCTGTGCGATGTTATGCTTGCCATGCTTGTTTGTGCCACCCGTTGGCTTTCTATGCATCTTTACACGCTTGCTTACATGTCCATGTATGAGTCTTGCTTGCTAGTGTGTCATCCATACTTCAACACAATGAAACTATGGACATCCGATCCAAACCTACATTTGTCCCCCACAGACACCACCTTTTGTTTGCCTTTTTGCTTGTTTGTCTTCTTTATTGTTTGCTTGCTTGCCTGTTTGCCTGCTTGCTTTCTTATTTGTTTGTTTATCTTATGGCTTATCATGTCTCCTGCCATATGCTATGCTTGCCATGTCTATTGTACTTATCTGCTTTATACTTGTTGATACCGTATTTTGTCTGCCTTCGATTTGCGTGCCGAACCTTGAAAAATTCCAAAATATTATTTTCTCTCCATGGGGTTGTGAGAACATCCAGAATGATGCGGCTTAACCCGTTCGGGCATCGGAGCACCTGAAGTGCCTCTTTCAGCTAAAATGACTAAAATGCCCTTAGTTAACCCTAGGTTTGACCGAAGGTCAAATAAGGTCAAAACCCTCACAAAAGAACACTTTTCATAGTTTTACATCAAACCTGAGCTTCTTAGAGATTTTTGGCTACTTTGACTAGGTTTGACCAAGTTTGACCTGAAGTTGATCTTGGGTGGACCCAAAAACCCTAATTTTGATCCGACCATCAGCATGGGTTGTCACCAATGCCATTGCGAAGATTATCAAATTCTCATTCCAATGACTATTCATGGGTCAAAATCGGAGTTAGAATGGTCGAGATGTCACGAAAATCGGGATAACGCACCAATTGATGCACCACTAACTTCCGAGAACCATAACTTTTGATCCGACCGTTGGATTTTCAAGATCCATACCTTTTCAGAAATAGGAAGTCAAGACCTTTACAGACATGTCAAGATCAACCCGATCAGAGGAGGTTTGAGGCTGGTAGCCATACAAGGGCCACTGCCTCGAAATTCGTGTTGGGGCTATAAAAAACCCTAGGCACCCTTTAGACCGAGGGGGGATCACATTTTTCTGAGTTTTGCTCTCTGCCTAGTTTTTCTACACTTTTTCTCTTTTCCAAACACCAAAATACACATAAAAAACATTAAAAAAAACACATCAAAGCTTCTCTTGATTCTTCTCTCTTCACCAAAAGCACAAGGTATTGTTCTTGTACCCAATCTTCTTTTCCTTCGTTCTACACTTGGGATTTGGGGTTTAGAGGTGTGGATGAAGCTTTTTAGCTACCATCCACATCCCTAATGTTCTAAATCTTTTTCTAGCATTTATCTTGCTATTTTTGCTTGAATAACATGATTTATCGCTTTCTTTAGCATGTTTCTTGCTTTATTTGTATTCTTAGCTTAAATATCTTTGCTTTTATGCCTTTTTCTATGTTTCATGCTTAGATCTACGTCCTTACATGCTTATATGTTTAGATCTACATGCTTTAGGCTTTATGCCATGGTTTCCTATGTTTTGTGCCTCTTTTTGTTCTAGGTCAACCTTAAGGTTACATGCTCACATGCTTGTATGATGTTGTTGGCTTTGCCTTGCTTGGATCTATGTGTTTTATGTGTTCAGTTCCATGCTATATGATTAGATTCTTATCTTCACAAGCTTATTTGTTTGGATCCATGTTCTTCCATGATTATGTGTTAAGCTTTTACACGTTTATATGCATGTTTCTATGCCTAGATGTCTAGATCTATGTTTCTACATGCTTGTGCGCTTGGATCTATGTTCTTTACACGCTTTATGTTATCTTCCATGTGATTGTGCACTCCATGCCATGTTTGTGCACCTAGATCTAGGCTATGTTTGTCATGCCATGTGTTATTATAGCCCTTTTGTTGCTTTGTCTTTCTTTCTCCCCCCCCCCCCCCAAAACAAATTGCTAGTGTGTCTAGGAATGATATTATTTTAATGGGATATAAACCAAAATAAAGAAAATTAAATGACGTAGGTGTGAAAGTAGAAAATGTGACTTTTTTGGGTTTAGAAAAGAAAAGGTATGTCCAAGTCCAACCAGATGTGTTTTTTTTTGAGAATCAGTCCAACCAGATGTGAATGTGCTAAGAAACATACAAAATAAATAGTATTGGATAAATGGAAATTGGCTAATAGAAACGAGAAGGGAGAATTATTAAATTGTAGATAGTATAGGTTCTTCTACAACTACAAGTTTTGGCACTATTTGATGAGATTGTTGGAATCATTTTCATGTGGTTTTATCATTTTTATTTACCACTTCTAGTCAACTATTAGAAATTATGTTAAAAGTTACGGCACAAAAGTTGTGTGCCTAAACTTGCTCAAATAGAGTATAAAAAATTGACAAAAGAAATTAAAATAATATAAGAGAATGCAATTTTCACCACAACTTTTGTTATAATTTGTTGAATATCAATAAGTAGTTATTAAAAATAAACGATAAATCTATGTGAAAAATTTTCCTCCCTTTAGCAATGATTATTTCAACAAATTACAAACAAAACCATGGGAAAATTCAAGTGCATGCAAGAACCGATAATATAATAGTGTAAAAAGATAAATTTGACAAAACATGGAAAAGTGAATGAGAAGAATATAAGAGTACTAGAATTGGATGTTCTAAATATTAAATTTTTAGCATTTAATACATCAAACATAAAAAATATCACTATATCTTTCTTTCTTTTTTTGAGAATTCTAAGTATTATAATACACACGGATAAGGGAGAGAAGGTCTTAAAAAAATTGACAGTGGTATATTCAAAAAAAAAAAAAAAATTAGGTACAGTACCTTAGGTGCTGTTTCTTAGGTTTTCCTCTTAAAATCAGCATGTGGCTACTTAACTTAAAAATACACTTCCATCCCATGAGAAAAAATCCACATGACAGAATTTTAAAAGGGAAACCTAAGGAACAGTATCTAAGTACTATACCTAAGTCTTGCTCATTCAAAAAACACTGTTATATCAACTGTTCTAAATGACAAAAAAAAAAAAAAAAAAGGTATTTATGACCGTACACTTTTATTAGTAGAAGTGTGCAGTAAAAAAATGCTAAAATTAAAAGTTAGTGTTAATGGATGCCCTTAGAGTAATTATTAATAAACTATAATAGGAAAGTTTTGACAACATTTTCATGGGAAATTTTTTTTTTTTTAAAAAGGCAACAACATTTATTGTTTTATCATTCTCCCAATAAAATGTTTTTAAAAATAGTTCCTAAAGAACATTGGTTAACATTTCCCTTTTTTATTTACCCTCTCTCTCTCTCTCTCTCTCTCTCTCTCTCTCTCTCTTGTGGTAGGTGGTTCGATTTGCTAAAACTTTGGGTATTATATGATTACTTTATCTATCTTTTATTAATAAAGAAAGAAATAATAAAAAATAATATTTAAATAAAGTGAAAAATAATAGAAAAGGTGATTAAAGTGTAATGTTAAGTGGTGTGTCAAAATAGATAAAATAATTTTTTAATGTGTCAAAATAGCATTTCTTGCACAGCTAAGAGCATTCTCATTAAGGCTCCTATATGCTAAAAATCTTATTTTTTAGCAGCTGAACCCCAAAACATACCCTCCATCAAAACTGTTATATTGTATAAAATTTACAATCTTGCTACAGTGCACTCTCATTTTTGAGAGCGCACTGTAGCTGTATTGTAAAATAAAAAATGGTTTTTTATTCACCAACAGCTCTCTCATTTCTCATTTTCTTTCCTCTCTCACTTCTCATCTCTGATCTCTGTTCTCTCTTCTCTCTACGTGGTTCATGGTCTGTTGTGCTCGTCATCGGTCTCTGCTCGTCACCAATCTCTCTGCTGTCAGTCACTCGATCTCTCTACTCTGTTTGCAATGTTGCTAGCTCGTTGCCGATCTCTCTACTCTTTGGCCGTTGCCTCCAATTCGCTCTCTCACTTGCCCTCACCGGTTCAGATCTATGATTATCTCTATCTCACGCCTTGAGTTCCGATTTGTAGGTTGTGGGTTTGTACAGGGGTTCCGATTTGGGCATATTTTGGTGGGTTTGTGATTTGGTTTTGGGTGGTGGGTTTGTGGTGGGCCGGTGGTGGGTTTGTTGGTGGCGGCAATGGTAGAGGTTTTTTTTTTTTTTTTTTTTTGCTGTGGTTGGTGGTGGTGAGTGGGTGTGGTGGTTGTGGGTGGATGTGGATGTGGAGGTTTCTTTCTACTGTGATTTTTTTTTCTTTTTTTGTTAGTGGTGGTTGTGGTATGGGTGGTGGGTTTTTGGTGGGTGGTTGGTAGTGTGGTGCCGGCGGTGCTGTGAGAAAGAGAGAGATAGAGGAGAGAGAGGAAAATAAAAAAATTATTGAAAAATAATAAAGAAACATTATTTAAATGAAATGGTAAAAAAAAAATATAATTTTTTATATAGGTTGTATTGTAAAGTGGTGTGTTATATGTTATAAAAATAGATTTTGAAAGGGTAAATGCTAAATTTTTTACAAGTCTTGATAAGAATGCTCTAATACTAATGCTAATGCTAATAGCCTAGTACTGGCAACAGTACAAAAAACAGTGATAGTGAGATTGAGATATGATAATCATGAAAGATACATAAATTAATTGTGAAACAGAGAAACAAATTTCCAGGGGCACAAATTCATCAATGAAAAAGCGAAGAGAGACGAATCAGATAAGATAATACACTAACGGAGGCAGAGAACATGAATCACAACAACAAATAAAGGAGTTTGAACACTTTGACTTTCTCTATTTTCAAATAAGGGGGAGAAGTGATAAATAGGATCTGTGTCCCCGGCCACCGTAGACTGTAGACTGTAGTGACTGTTTTGAGTCTCGCTAGCTACATGCAAATTTCTTCGTCTCTTAGCTTCTTGGTATAAACAAGTCTGCTGGTCCCTTCAAACGATTAGTGGGGGCAGCAGAAGTGTGGCAGCAAAATCTCTGCAGCTTCCAGCGTTCACAATGAAACTTTTTTCTTTTTTTTGATAAATACCAAATTTCATTACAGAAAATAAATAAAGAAATCTTCCATGCATGCAAAATTAACGAAACATTTGGTCACCATACAGGGAAGTTCCTAGTTCAAAAGCATTAGAGAAAATGTTGGATGTAGCCCGTATCTATCTGCATAATAATTATTGATGCGCTAGTTAAACTAAGTGTGCGTTTGGAAAGAGATTAAAAATGAAAATTATTTCACTATTTAGTTTATTTTTGCTACTATTCATGGGCTCCAATGCATTTTTTGGCACTATTCATAGACCTCATTGTACTATTTCAACTAAGGCTGCGTTTGTTTCTATGTAAAATGGTTTCCAAGTGTAAAATATTTTCAAGTGAAAATATTTTTTAGGTGTTTGGTGGTATTTTAAAAAATACATTGAAAAATATTTTTTTGTGTTTGGTTGTGTTCTTGAAAATACCATAGAAAACACATTTTTTATTTGTTGCTCACATTTTCTCACATTTTCTCAACTTCCAAACAAATATATAATATCATTTCTCAATAGAGAAACACCAAAGAAACAAAACCCAAAAAAAAAAAATCATCAAATCCGGTCAAATTGAGAGAAGAAGGAAGAGAGAAAGGGACTGGGTTCGATTTAGAGGCGAGATCGCGCGGCAGAGGCAAAGGCGAGATCGCGCTGCGGAGGCAACTGGGTTTGATCTAGAGGCGAGATCGCACGGCGAAGGCGAAGGCGAGATCGTGCAGCGGAGGCGACTGGGTTCAATCTAGAGGCGAGATCGCGTGGTAGAGGCGAAGGCGAGCACGATCAGATCGGGTTCATCAGAGATGGGTTTGAGCACGACGGAGGAGCTGAGGCGGCGCGATCAGATCGGCAATGGGTTTGAGCGGCGCGATCAGACCGGGGGGGACGTGGGTCGGGGACTGGATCTAGGCTTCACCGGCGATAGCTCTCTCCGTCCTTCGGCTTAGGCTTGGTGTGAGTGATGAGAGTGAGAGAGGAGAGAAATTTTCTGAGGAGAGTGGAAATGGTTTGAAGGTAAAATGAAAGTGTAAAATGATTTACGGGTGTGGGGTGGGTATTTTATGGTCAACGGAAATGATTTTCCGTTTGACCATATTTTCCATGCGCAACCAAACACACGGTAGGGTATAAATTGTTTTCCCGAATCCATTTTCGGCCGAAACAAACGTAGCCTAACTTTTACCTTTATCTACAGTACTTTCAGTAATAATTTTTCAGTTTCAGCAAAATAAGTGGTATCCAAACACACCCTAAGTAAACTTTTTCTAGAAATCTCTTTTTCTATTTTAGCTACCTACAATATCTAATAGGGTTTGGATTCTTGTATATCCACTTCTTCTTCTTCTTCTTCTTTTTTTTTTTTTTTTTCGTACAATTTTTATATGTTAAAATATTGACAATTTTAAAATATGAACTTTCGTATATCAATTGTGGATGACATGTGTAAAATAGTGAAAGTGAACTAATATAAAAGATTAATATTTTTCCTTTGGCTTAGTAAAGTTAGTATAGTAACTCTAAAATTGTGATAACACATGATATTAAAAAACTATGGTACCCTACCACCGCCCCTCTTGGCGAGTTGGTACCCGGGTTCTATCCTGACCTGTTGCTCGGGAGTTTAATCCCCCGCACTTACCTAGCAAAAAAAACTATGGTACCCTATGGTCTTTTATTAAGTGAAAGAACTTTATTGAATTAAAAAAATTAACAAATACAATATATGTTAATTTCCAACGAACTTATCCATGATTCAAATCAACACCCTTAGTATTCTAGAAAACAAAACCATTAAATGTATGGTACGCAAGATCTGATATATATGATAATGTTCTAAAATATTCTAACATATATCTGCTTTGGTGGTACTGCAACAATTCTTCACCTTCTTAACTTCTTTTAAGAGACTGACCCACAAAGAGTTTTGTAATAAACACCAAATTATGCAAATCATATTATGTAATAATATAACACTATATTTTTATATACTATCTTTATAATATAATATGATAACATCTATGAAATCAAAGAGAATAAAAAAGATAACAACTTAAAAACACAAAACTTAATCACATTAACCCAAAGTAGAGTTCCAAATAATCATGGTTTTAAAAACCGAACCGGCCGGTTCAATTGGGAACTAATATGAAAAAAATGCCCAAAACCAATCAAAAATGGGAACCAGAGGAAAATTCGGTTTTGCCCCCAATTCGATTTTTAAAACCGTGCAAATAATACAAAAATTCATCAACCTAAAGAAGAGATACAAAAAAAATAATAAAAAATAAACCACCAAAAATGAAAAAAAAAAAAATTTTGAGAGAGAGAAATAACATTTTTTTTTTGTGTGGAAAAACTATGTATAGAATAGGAAAGAGAATTGTAAATTTATAGTAAAAGGTGGGGAATAAAAAAAGCCAAAAATAAAAGAAGATAGAGGGAGAGGGAAAATGATATTAAGGTAGATAGTGGTGAGGAGATGAAAAAGTAAAATGGGGGGGGGGGGGAGTTGGAGAAAATATAAAAATAAGTTGAGAATTAAGAAGAAAAAAAAAAGTTTAAAATAAGAGAGAGGATGTTAAAAATGGGTGGATGATATGGCTTAATAGGAGCGTTAGCAATAATAAATGCTACGCTTCAGCTTTTAGATATATATAGATAACTTGATAATCCGTGGAGTCACTATAGCACTATCCTAAAATTGGTTCAAATGGGATTTTTGTCTAAATTTAGAAAGTTACAGTTTCACCCTACAAGAATTTTAAAGGATGTAAATGTTGTCTTTAATTCCATTTGGCATTGAATTTAGTAATAAACCTAGAAACTAGGGGTGTGCATGGGTCGGGTTGGGTCGGGTTGAGGGGATTTTTTGACCCAACCCACCATGGTGGGTCAAAAAAAATTCAACCCAACCCAACTCATCATATAAATCCAACCCAACCCAACCCAACCCACATGGGTTGGGTTGGGTCGGGTTGAACCCATGGGTTTGACAAATTTATTATTATTATTATTATTAAATTGAGTAAAAAAAAATATAAATATAAATATATTAAAAAAACCCAAAAATTAGTATCAATGTAATTCCTTCAAGGCAAACAACACTAATGACTAAACAACAATAGTAATTTATTAGGGTTTGTGTGAACTAATTGGCTTTTATATAGGATGGGAAGAACTAGTTATTTAAAAAATTTATTAATTGTATAATATATATTATATATATAAATATTAAATTAGTATTAGTAGGAGGAACCGAGGAAGTGCTTCTCTATAGCTAGTTTTTTTAAAAAAATTATTAAATATATATATAAGTGCCCTACAGCTAGTTTTAAAAAAAATTTATTAAATATATAACATATTTTAAATATATATTAAATATGGGTGGGTCGGTGGGTCGGGTCGGGTTTGGCGGGTTTGTAATTTTATGGCCCAAACCCAACCCGACCCGCTATAAAAAAATTTTTTGTAACCCAACCCAACCCACCAAGCCTTAAAAACCGACCCAACCCGGCGGGTCGGGTTAGGTCGGGTCGGGTTTGGCGGGTTGGTGGGTTTTTTGCACACCCCTACTAGAAACATATAGAATTTCACACTATTTTGCGTAGTGATCAACAATAAGCGGTCAACAATAAGCAGTAGACAATTTCTTCCCTCTACTCTTTACTTTATGTTTAACTAGCATGTAATCCATGCAAACGCATAGATTCATTTAAAATTAAACATAATTTTTATTATAAAAATATAAATAATTATTCAATTTTTTTTTTTAAAAAAAAAATAGCATGTAACACATGCATTAGGTATAGATACATTTAAAATTAAACACAATTTTTATCATAAAATATAAATAATTAGTCAAATTATTTTTTTCAAAAAGTAAACGTAATTAATCATATATTAAAATTCTTACCTAAATTTAATACTACTTATGATCATTTTTTTTCCTAATTTTTAATGAGATAAAACGTGTAGTGATCTTTATTGTGTGGTGATTTTTATTAAGTATATGTGATTGATTTTTTTTTTAAATTTTATAATTCATTAATATTAGATTCTTTGTATTTTGCACTCATTAACTCTGCAGGGATAGGGGCCCAAAATTGTATATTGGGCCTTGGGCTCTGGCCGTGGACGTTGATTGGTCCGAGGACGAATAAATAATAGTAAGGGTGTTAAGTTCAGAGTCCCATAAGTAACATGCAAGTGGAAAGGTTGGGGAAGGTGGTCCAAGGAGGATTGTCTTCTCGAATAAACGAAGCACAAATCAAACGTATATTCTATCACTCAGAGTGATCTTCCAGGAAATTCCACTGAGAAGGACGTGCATTATGAACGTACTGGAAGAAGGAGAGTTAGGAAATATCTAAGGAAAAGCTGCTGCCACCGCATTGGATGCCCTGCAGCTAACTTTTTGACCACATTTATGTGGAGAAGACTCATGAACAGTACTGTCTTGGCTACCACAACTCACAGAAGGCCAGAGAGGGTGTCTGATGGGACAAGTACTCAAATAGGGGCTCAAATAATCAACAAGTGTAGGATCAAGATCGTCCAAAGAGAACTATATAATGTAAGAGATCCTCCATGGATAGAAGAAGGGAAAATCACAAGAGAAACACTGTAGCAATCAAAAACCAGCTCTGTAATCAAACTTGTAGGGATTATATAAGAACTGATCTCCTCGGACTATGCCGAGGACGATTTTCTCTAATTTAATTCAATCTGTTTCTCTATTCTTGTCAACTGAGCCCACTTTATTCGCGATCCAACTCATTTTAACCCAGTTTTCCAACCCACTCTCTATAAATTCATTGTTTTGGGCTTTCTGGGCCTAGGTCCATCCATCGTCTGGGCTAGGGACTCAAACCCGATCCATACAAACTCACTTGGTACAAAAATTAAAAAAACTTAAGTGAATATATGACACAAACTTAAGTGAATAATTATGGTGTAGTCTCCACATAAATTTAGACACATGACGCAAAATTGAATTCTAATTTTAAATTCTAATTGAACTTTTTTAAGCTTTAATAAATCTAAGGACACATCTAAACTACAATACCACATTTGCACAATTGTTGATGAAATGTTAGAACTTAGAACATAAACGTTTGGGAACCATTAAATTTACTGTTTGATGAATTGTTCATTTGAAATGAATAAGTGACAGGTACCAACAACAATATATATTTTTTTTTTTGAATTAGTGTCCTCTAAAATTCTTTAGTAATGTATTTATCTATTATAAAATGATTTTATTGGATATTATCATATTATTAATAATTTAAATAAATATCAAAATAGTCCTAGACAATATTTGGTTGAATGTTGATGACATGATGATAGATCTCTTCTTTTTTTTTTTTTTTTTTTGAGAATGGATGACACTATAAATCTAATTGACTCATTTCATTATAAATATTTAAAATTTTAAAACTCTTTCAGTATAGTTATCCTAATAACTCTAAAAAATCATTTCTTTCCGTGATAAACCATACTACAAGAAAAAAAAAAAAAAAAAAAAAAAACCTCTATTGCAACAAAAAGAAACTTTAGTGGCAATAGGAACTTATTTATTTATTTATTTATTTATTTTTGTTGAGAAACAGGAACTTATTTACTTTGTGAAGTTATTTTTGTTGCAATAGGGACTTAAAAGCACTAATTTATTGCATAGTGTAAATATAGTTGCAATAACTTTAAAGATTTGTTGCAATAAATTATCACAACAATATTTTTTGTTGCATTAAATTATATTTAATAATAATAAAAATATTTTATTGCAACAAAATGTTGTTGCAACGAAATTTTTGTTGTGATAACCTATTGCCACAGAATTTATTACAACAGTTTGTAACAAAATGTTTTCATTGCAATAGGTGTTTATTGCAACAAAAAATTTCATTGCAATAGAGCTTTTTTCTTGTAGTGCGCCACCTTAACCTATTAGCACGTTGTTGCTATAAGTATCCTAATAGAATTTAAATTTTTTAGATTGAAATATATTTGGATTTCCCAAACTTAAGTTTATTTTTAATTTTTGTCCATAAATAATTAAAGAATAATAGAAATTTAAGTATTTACCTTATTCTATAACCCATTCCAAGAAACTTACATAATGAGAATTTGAACTTTTGATTTGCAACAAAATGAATAATGGATCAACTTCTTAATTTCATATGCAAGTGCTGGAATAAGCTTAATTGTTATAGTTGTGGTTTGCTCTTTGTTGTACTTTGTAATCAAGAAAAGAAGGGCTAGTGAAACGTTCAAAATCTTCATTTCTAAAATGCTAAAGAAGACGACTGACTACTATAATGAGAACAAAATCATTGGCCGAGGAGGTTATGGCACAATTTATAAAGGATTTTTACCAAATAATAGGATTGTTGCAATTAGGAAGTCCAAAACAATAGATGAAAACCAAATAGAGCAATTCATTAATGAGGTGATTGTTCTCTCCCGAATCAAGCACAAGAGTGTGGTCAAATTATTGATTGGGTTGTTGCTTAGAGACACCAGTTCCTTTATTATTGTATGAGTTTGTTTCTAATGGCACCTTTTTCAATCAGTGGCGGAGCCTGGAATTTGTATTTGGAGGGGCCGAACATAAAATAAGATTAATAATATTTTTCCTAACCATACTATATGTATATATCTATACTATGTACAATAGTTGAATGAGATGAAATACAAAACCATATAATAATAGTTGTAAGGTTGAATTTATTTAATCATGTGTTGGCTCTATTCCGTGCCAAATTTGCTTGTAATTTAGCAAGCAGATACCTTGTATTTAGGTGGGATTTATGTAAGGGTAGTGTTTGAGAGAGTGTGAAGAAAACTCAAGATGTGTGCACTCAAGAAAAGCCTCGTGACTGGATCTCACGACTGGCAAGTCGCCAAAGGTAGCACACGTGTGAAGCATGCAGGGGAGCTGAAAGGTCACAACAGCTGGAGCACTACAAGACAAAACTTCCAGTCTAGCCAAGCAGTTAGCTCGCGACTCAAACTCGCAGCACATTCCAGTCGCGAGGTTGAGTCGCCAGAATGCCCTGTTTGGTTGAAACTGACTTTTCGCATTCCTCATACACACCACTATAAATACCCTTATACCCACGAAATGTAAAGAGCTTCTAGAGAGAATTTTGAGAGAGAAACCCTAGAGAAAAACAAGATTGACTCATCCACAATCTTCATCATTTGATTCTCTAAATTCCTCTACTCTCACCCTCTCCATTGACATATCCTTGAGAGATACATTTTGTCAAATCCTTATCTCACCATACCCATATCAGTGAGGAGGTGTTTTGGTGCTTGGGAAACAGTTCAGAAGGGACCAATTCATTTGGTTGATGCAATGGGCTATTGCGGGATCCGGTAAGCTAGAAAAGACAAGGTTCGACGTAACCCTGTTGGAGCAAGAAGTTTGGAGGGCTTAGGTGTACTGGGAAGATTAGGCTTGGAGGGTCTTCTACTATTCATGTATCCCAACTTCATTCTCTAGTGGATTATTGACCGCTTGGAGGGCGGCGGAGAGGTTTTTCGCTGAGTACTTCGGTTTCCTCTTCGATAACACATCGCCGTGTTATCTTTGTGTTTGCATCTCTCTTCACTTACTCTTTACCTTTAAATTACTGCTATGATTGTGATTAATTTCGGTTTGGAGTATTTTACCAATTTGGATTTAGCTTATATTCATCTTTCCGCACACATATTGTTTGTGTATAAGCTTGTGTTGGTAATTTTAAATTTGGGGGTCTAAACGTTCATTGGTGTTTTACACACTAATTGAACTTTCACAAAGGTTTATTCAATGAAAATAGAGCAAAAATTAGAATCTTATTTTTTTATTTTTAAAGTAGGTATAATATATTCACAACAAAGTTCAGTGGTAAATTATTATTGGTTCTCATTTTGGTCTATTATTAACATTTTTTTTTACCTACTTGATATCCACTGTCTTCAATCACATACATCATGAAAGCATCACATCCACCATATTATTATTATGGGAAACTCGTTTAAGGATAACTATAGAAATAGCAAATGCACTATCTTATTTGCACTCCGCAACTTCTATACCTATAATTAATAGGGATGTTAACTTAAATCTACAAACATACCTCTTGATGGTGATTTTACTGCAATAGACTCTGATTTTGGAACTTCAAGGTTGGTTCGAAGAGATCAAAAGCAATTAGCTATTGTAGTGCAAGGAACTCTTGGATATTTGGATCTTGAATACATGCAAATAAATCAGTTGACGGATAAAAGTGAAGTTTATAGCTTTGGAATGGTCCTTGTGGAGCTACTAACAAGACAAAAGTCACTTTCATTTGCTAGGGCTGAAGAACGAAGAAATCTAGCTATGTATTTTCTTTTCTCATTGAAAGAGGATAAATTTTCTGAAGTTCTTGAAAATGATGTAGTAGATGAGGGAAACATGGAGCAACTCAAGGAATTTGCGAAGCTTGCAGCGATGTGCTTAGGAGTAAAAGGAGATGAGAGGCCTACTATGAAGGAAGTAGCATCTGAGAAAGATGGATGAGCATCTGTGGGATAATGGTAATCAAATTCAATGGAAGAGACCCAACCCTTGATTGGTGAAGCTGAATGGTGACACATCTGGCGATTAAAAATATAGCAGTCAACTTTATCATAGTAAATAATGAAATTGTTTGGACTGATAGCATTAAATCCTATATATTTAGTTTCTCAAAAAAAAAAAAAAAAAAAAATCCTATGTATTTGTGAGCTTTAAATACGGCATATGAACATCTCCGACGATGTCATGTCCTAGTCATGCTTATTGTTGTTATTTTTTTAATAACTTTAGCGACTTCTTAGCATTCTCTTTATTGTTGGTCATGCCACAATTGTGATAGATGCCAAGCTTGCTTTATTTCCTTTGTTGAACATTTACATCCATGTATGGTGAAAATGACATAACAACACATTGCATAATTTTCGTTCGATCTTTAAGTTCTTTTGTCTTGCTCTTGTTCTCGTTCCTTTTTTTTTTTTTTATTATTATTATTATTATTATTATTATTATTATAGAGAAATACCCAAAATCCACTCTTTAAACACAAACCCTTGAGATTTTGAATGAACCACATTTAAGTTCAAAATTTAGGTACAATATCTTAATGCAGTACATTAAGTTTCGAATCAAATTCAAATACATTATTGCACTAATCATAAAGAATAAATAGTCTTTCTTTTTTTAAAGGAAATTAAATTCAATACAACTGTGTTTGAATTTAATTAGGGAATCTAATATATTGTACCTAAAGTACTATATTTAAGTTTTATTGAATACTTAACCCTCACGTAATATTGTTTTATGTCGAAATCTAAATAGTTAATTATGCAGCACTTAATCCCTATGGGTTTTAAAGTGTAATACAAATGGCAGAACCTCCGGTGGTATTGTAGACAAGGTCCAAAACTAATCATTTGTTTTTTTGCATATGATAGTTTGTTGTTTTGCAGGGATAATTCTAAAGAGTGTGACAATATTCTAAACCTGCTAACTATATATGAATCATCATCTGGGCAGAAAATTAATAAGGAAAAGACGACTCTCTTCTTTAGTAAGTCAACTCCTTTGGCTGCAAAAGAAAACATCAAAGGCCTTCTTGGGGTACAGGATATCAAATTTTATGAGAAGTATTTGGGGCTTCCGTCATTGATTGGAAGAGGCAAGAGAGCAAGTTTCAACTACATTAAGGAGAGAGTTTGGTGGAAGCTTCAAGGGTGGGAAGGAAAACTACTTTCACAAGTTGGGAGAGAGGTTCTCATTAAATCAGTGATCCAAGCTATCCCAACCTATGCTATGGGATGTTTTAAACTCCCATTGGGGTTGTGTTATGAGATTGAAGCCATGATCAAGAAATTTTGGTAAGAACAACGTGGAGATAGAAGAAATATACATTGGATTCATTGGGAGGAACTAACAAAATCAAAGATGATTGGAGGTATGGGCTTAAAAGACTTAATCCATTTTAATGATGCACTTTTGGCTAAACAGACTTGGCGACTCTTGCATAATCCTGATTCTCTCTTCTGTAAAGTCTTTAAAGCAAAAGTTTTTCCAAATTGTTCCATCTTGGATGCAAAGGAATCAGCTTTAGGGTCATACTCGTGGAAAAGTATTCTCAAAGGGCGAGATGTTATTTTAGAGGGAGCTTGCTGGCGGGTTGGAGATGGGAGATCAATTAAAATCTGGCAACATCACTGGTTGCCGATTAAACATCTTCCAAATATTATTTCTCCCATTTTGGAATCAATGGAAGAGGCTACAGTTGATTGTTTGATAAATCTAGAAACTAGAACTTGGAACCATGAGATGGTTGATGGTTTATTTATCCCACAAGAAGCCAAAATTATCAAGAAGATCCCACTGTCAAAGTGTGCAGCTGATGATTCGATGTTCTGGCCTTCAGCACAAAATGGACTACTCTTGTAAGTACGGATACTGGTTTCCAAAGGAGGAAGAAAATAGTTTTCGCTACGAAGAACCACCTGACTATGAACAAGGGTTGTGGAATAAATCTGGTCCTTTAAATCTCCAAATAAAGTTAAACTCAATCTGTGGAGGGCATGCAAAAACTCACTACCAACAAAGAGTACTCTGGTCCGTCGCTAAATAATTAATGACCATACGTGTGATCACTGCTCAGGGTCCTTGGAACATTTGCTGCATGCCGTTTGGAGCTGTACTGTGTTGGATTGTGTGTGTGTGTGTGTGTTTTGGGGGGGAGGGGGGTGGGAGGGTGGGGGGGGGGAATCATGAATGATAAGTGCCAAGAATTGTTCGCTATGCTTGTTTGGTGTATATGGACCCAGAGGAACTAGATTAAACTCAGCAAGTTCACTGCCCCACCGATCATTTAGCACAGCTAGCGAAGGACAGAGTTTAACGCTGTTCAACCTACTGCACATCCCAGACAGACCCCCCAGCGTGTTGGATGGAAACCACCTCCACTGAATGTCTCCAAGGTTAATTATTATGGGGTTGTTTTTTCGGCCTCCAATTGCTCAAGTATTGGTGCTATTATTCGAAATAATGAAGGTTTAGTGATTGCATCTCTAACTCAAAGGTTGAAGGCTGTTGAAATTGAGGCTTTGGCGGCTATTCATGCTTTGGAATTTGCTGCAGAAATTGGCATTGACAGAATTGTGGTTAAGGGGGATTCAAAAATAATAACGGAAGCGTTGGAGACTAAAAATTTAGGTTTGGTGGTGTATGGTTTATTTGTTGCAGATGCGAGTGTTTTTTAAAACAAATTTTCAGAATTATCCTCCTCTCATGTTAAGAAGGAGGGTAACAAAGTAGCACATTGTTTGGCCAAGTTAGTGGCTAATTCTCTACATTGTGCTGTATGGATGGAGGATATTCTACCATCAATTTTTCCTTTTGTTTAGACTGATTTAGCCTCTTTATTATAATAAAGATAGTTGTTGAAGAGGATAAAAATATAACTTGACAGGCCCTATGAAATGGGCCCGACGGATCCATGTCCGTGGGCCGATAAAGGGCAAGTCCAACTTGTTCAAAAGTCCATCATGAATAGATGTAGCAAAAAACCCTAGATGAAAAATACTTGCAACACACACTTAATCACCATGGAATCCCAAGGTAAATGGAATCCTAGCTCGACAAGGATTCCGGAAGATACATGCAGATCTTCTCTACAAGGAAATATTTTGTTAATCACGTTTGGGACTATTCAAGTAGAGTCCTACAAGCAAAAGACTTCTGCACTAAGGAAGAAGTGTCAACCTTCTACTACTATAAAAGCCCAATACTCTCACAAATCGAGGTATACATAATTTACCCTCTCTAACACTCTAGAGTAGTGAGAATAGTTCTAACTTGACCTTCGAAGGGTATTTGGCCGGTACCACACCGGAACTCTCTGTTAGGTCTTCTTTTTCCTTGTGCAGGTGGTGTTTCGAGTGTAGGAAGGTCGTGTAACTCACTGGTGATTTTACGGCATCATCAGTTGGCGCCGTCTGTGGGAAAATTCGAAAATCGTTTTCGTAAGCCATAACAAAAGCTTCCTAGAAAAAAGAGTTGCATGGTGCTGACTCGCTCGTTGGAAACCACGAATAACCTTCAGGGAGATGAAGCTTGCGCAGTGGCCCTCGAGAGGCAGGTTCAGAGCTTAACTGTCGCCGTGGAGTGCCTCACTAAGGAGAACCACGATCTGGAGGAGCAGTTACGCCAGAAAAACGCAGGTCACGGCACTCAAGAGCAGGACCAAGAAGGCACCAGCGCCGATAGGAGAGAACGAGAGGGGCCAGAAGGCAGTAACGCTCCAAGCAGACCAGAGCGACAAAATTTGAGCATGCCATCCCTCACGGATGCAACTCCACCACATATTGCCGCGGAGATGCAGGCAATAAAGGAGCAGATGGAGGTTATGATGAACGCCCTCAAGGGACGAGTGTCTAGCGACCTTGATGATTTGGTCAACCACACCGACTCGCCGTTTACTGCGGCTGTCAACTCCTTCCCTCTACCACATAAGTTTCGCATGCCACAGATCGACAGCTACAATGGAGTAAAGGACCCTCTGGACCACCTAGAAACCTTCAAAACCTTGATGCACCTTCAAGGGGTAGCGGATGAGATCATGTGTAGGGCCTTCCCCACAACACTGAAGGGCGCTACGAGAATCTGGTTTAGCCGACTGACGCCTAACTCCATCAGTACTTTCAAGGAGCTAAGTGCCCAGTTCACTTCGCACTTTATTGGAGGGCACAGGTACAAGAAGTCTACTGCGTGCTTGATGAACATTAAGCAGCGTGAAGACAAGACTTTAAAGTCCTACATAACCCATTTCAACAAGGAGGCCCTCTCGATTGATGAAGCAGACGACAAGATACTCGTAGCAGCATTTACTAATGGGTTACGGAAGGGTAAGTTCCTATTTTCGCTATATAAGAACGACCCAAAGACCATGTTGGATGTGCTTTACAGGGCCACCAAATACATGAACACGGAGGATGCGTTGCTGGCACGCAAGGAGAAGCCAAGAAAGAGGGAAAGACAGGAAGACGCACGGCAAGATAGGGGGCGAAAGATGCCAAGAACCGGGGAACGACGGGATGATAGGCGCTCCAAACCCCCCATTGGGAAGTTCACAAGCTTCACACCATTAACAGCCCTGATAGACCAGGTCTTGATGCAGATCAAAGACGAAAGGGCTCTGACATTCCCTGACAAGCTGAAAGGAGATCCCAATAAGAGGCCAAGAAACAAGTACTGTCGCTTCCACTGTGACCACGGACACAACACAGCCGACTGCTACGATCTGAAACAGCAGATAGAGGCTCTAATTAGGCAGGGGAAGCTACAAAGGTTCGTTAGCAAGGAAAGAACCGATCCACCCCAAGAGTAGGCCTCGCAACGGGAGAACGAGCACCCTAGACCACCTATAGGAGATATAAGAATGATCGTAGGGGGCACGACTACTGTAGGATCTTCCAAGAAAGCCCGTAAAACTTACCTTAGAATGGTCCATAACATCCAACTTACAGGCTCTGTGCCTAAGATGGCGCAGATTAATAACCCCGTCATCGAGTTTTCGGAAGAAGATGCTCGTAGACTTCACCACCCGCATGACGACGCACTTGTAGTCAGCCTACAGGTGGGGGACTACAACATACACCGGGTCATGGTCGACAACGGGAGCTCGGCAGACATCTTATATTACCCAGCGTTCCAGCAGATGAGAATTGACAGAGAACTGTTGGTACCGACGAACGCTCCGCTAGTTGGCTTTGGAGGTACAAGGGTATTCCCATTGGGCGTCGTCACACTTACGGTAACAGTAGGCGATTATCCTCAGCAGATCACCAAGGATGTAACATTCGTCGTGGTCGATTGCTCGTCCGCCTACAATGCCATTCTCGGACGACCCACTCTCAACTCATGGAAGGCTGTAACATCAACATACCACCTAATGATCAAGTTCCCTATGGATTATGGTGTCGGCAAGTTATGAGGAAATCAGGTGGTCGCACGCGAATGCTACATTGCCATACTGGAGATGGAAGATCACCAGCAGACAATATGCATAGAAGAGCAATGGACCATAGTAGAGCCAGTTGAAAATGTAGAAAAGGTAACCCTTGATGAATCAAGACCTAAACGGACGACTAGAATGGGAACGTTGGCCAGCCAGCCAATGCGTCAAGCCCTCGCAGCATTCCTTAGGATGAATCAAGACGTGTTCGCGTAGAGCCACGAGGACATGCCGGGGATCGATCCCTCAGTCATAGTTCACAGGTTGAATGTGAACCCTGCATCCTCACCTGTCCAATAGAAAAAGCGAGTGTTCGCTCAGGAGCGAGATAAAGCGATAGCAGAAGAGGTCAGGAAGCTACTGGAAGTAGGTTTCATTCGAGAAGTATACTACCCTGACTGGTTAGCAAACGTAGTTATGGTCAAGAAGGCTAATGGAAAGTGGCGAATGTGTGTTGATTTCACGGACCTCAACAAAGCGTGCCCGAAGGACAACTACCCACTCCCTCGGATAGATACCTTGGTAGACTCGACGACAAGACACCAGCTCCTAAGCTTCATGGATGCCTTTTCGCGCTACAATCAAATCAAGATAGAGGAGGCTGATCAAGAGAAAACCTCCTTTGTCACTAGCCAAGGACTCTTTTGCTACAAGGTGATGCCATTTGAGCTTAAGAACGCGAGTGCGACGTACTAGAGATTAATGAACAAAATGTTCACGCACCAGATTGGGAGAAACATACAAGTTTATGTTGATGACATGTTGGTGAAAAGCCTACGCGAAGATGATCACCTAGACGACCTCCGGGAAGCCTTCGACACCCTCCGGTCATATAACATGAAGTTGAATCCAAACAAATGCGCATTTGGAGTAACGGCAGGGAAATGCTTGAATGGCAAAATCGCAGCCTGTGAGAGACCGCGCTCCCGACCCATTTTTTAGAGTGTGTTGGGCCAAACCCACGTGAATGGGTGGAGTTGTGTTGTTGCCTCTCAAAATGGAGGTTCGACTAGTTATATCTTTCCCTTTAGATTAAGGGTTTTACAATGGAGTCGCCACTTATTTAATCATTGGAAAAATAAGAAAACCATAATTGAAAAAAATTCCTCATTTTATTAACTTGAAATTGAATTTACATTGATCATAGGAAAATTACATAGTTTTGGTCCTAGATACAATCTAAGATAAAGTACATAGCTTTATTTCCTAGTTACAATCTAAAAATTGAAAATTACAAGGATAAACATTGGTCTATCAACCCTTAATCTAAGTTCGGAGGCTATGTTACAAGATGGGAAGGTGTTAGGCACCCACCTTGCCCGGTAAAACCAGTTTTCTAGACTATGGTGCCAACATTCATATCATATCATCTAATATGTCAATCAATTTACATGTTGAATTTAATGTGCGTGCATGTGATAAACCCTAATTCAATTTGTTAAGCATTGCATTTGGATTGAAAAATAAATTCTAGTGAATGTGTGTGGATGGTGATAACCTAGATTCAAGGATTTGAAAAGAATTATTAAATAAACATGTTTTTCATATTTTTGATGTGGATTTAAGATTAAATCTAGTAATATGCATGAACATGTGATGAACAACCAAGAACATGTGAAGAACACATAAGAACAATTAAAAACATTCAAACATATTCAATGAAATTATCATACTTTAATCTTAGATTCTCATCATGGCAACATAAACAAACAGTTAGGGAAGTGGATTATACCTTCATGCAAGATCCATATGGTGGAGGAGGGGACTCTTGATGGAGGTCCTAAGGGCGGAGGAAAAGAAGAGCTAGGAGAGGGAGAGTGAGTCTCACTCAATACCTTGAGTCTCAGGAAGACCAAGATATGACAAGACTACTCAACTTCACTAGAACTCAAAAGAAGAGGAGAGGGGGGTTTTTTTGTCCTTTGAAATGAAGGAGAGGAGGGGTTTATATAGTAGTGGTGGAGGAAATATGAATGGAAGGCCATTTAATGAGGGTTGACAAAGAATCATGAACCTAGACCTCATTTTAGCCTTTGGGAAAATTTGGTGCATTAAATGTGGAGATTGATGAGAGTGAGGAGCAAGCAAAATTCGGTTTTCCCGTAGTTGCTGCAACAGCCTGTAGAGCCAACTTCGAAAAATCATATCTGACTCAATTCTAATCGGAATTGTCTCATTCTAATGCTCAAATTGAAGCCCCGGATGTCTAGTTTCTGGGAAAATTAACCTCATTCACAGATTTAAAATATTCTGAAAGATATTGATGGAATAGTGAGCAGAGGTCATTTGTTAGAAAATGGTTTCAGCACAATTAACATTAATAAGTTCCAAATTAGCTCCCAATTAACATTAAATGGCTCCAATCACTCTCATTTCAGACTTAAATGGTTCCAAATTTACTCTAATTAAAATATAATTGCACAAATTACTCATTGAATAATTAATGTTTAACTATCTAATTAATTAAGTGTATGCAACCTCACCATAAAATGTAGTCCTAACCAATCAAATTATGACACATCATTGATCTCAAATTGATTACACTTATAACCAATTGAAATCAATTGTTCATAATCACATATAGTCGGACTCAATTTGTGATAGCAGCCATTAAAACTTGATTTGATGATAACTTTCAATCTGGTGGTCCGATTAGGGCTTATGACCAGTCGATTTGATCGTTACGACATCAAGATCATTTTGATGAAATGAGATTAAGGATCTAATGGCTAGAATCGAGATGCATATTTCCAAGGCAAAATTACCCTTTTACCCTCCATGTGAGGTTAAATGCAGGTTGCAAAATGGGGTGTCAACACAGCCCTAAACAGGTTCGTCTTAAAAGCGACAGACAAATGTCTACCTTTCTTTCGCACTCTGAGAAAATCTTTCAAGTGGACGGACGAGTGCTAGAAAGCCTTTGAAGATTTGAAGAAATATCTTTCATTTCCACCATTGCTCAGCCCGTCCAAACCAGGGGAAGAACTCTACCTCTACTTAGCAATTTCGCAAGCAGCGGTCAGCGCAGTCTTAGTAAGAGAGGAAGATGGATCCCAAAGACCCGTCTACTTTATAAGCCGGGCATTCCAAGGAGCAGAAGAGAGATACCCCCAAATGGAGAAATTAACCTTCGCACTAGTAACTATGGCACGAAAACTGAAGCCGTACTTCTAGACACATACCATCGTAGTCTTAACGGATCAGCCCTTGAGAAGAGCCATGAGTAGCCCTGAGGTTGCCGGACGGATGGCCTTATGGGCAGTAGAGCTGAGTGAATTTGATATACAGTACCGCCCGCGAACTGCAATAAAATGTCAAGCTGTGGCTAACTTCATCGCCGAGTTTGCCCAGTCGGAAGGCAAGTGGGCAGAAATCACCACACAGTGGAGCATCCATACGGACGGATCATCAAACAGACGAGCAAGAGGGGTCGGTGTGGTGATCCAAACCCTGAAAGGGGATAAGATCGAGTGCATGATCCGACTAGATTTCCCCACGACCAACAACGAGGCCGAGTATGAAGCATTGGTGACGGGGCTAGACCTCGCAAGGGCAGCAGGTGCTGAAAACGTGGTCATACATTGTGACTCCCAGGTGGTAATAAGTCAGATCAATGGCGACTACGAATGCAAGAACGAAAGGGTGAAGAGGTATCTAGAAGAGGTGAAGAATCGAATTAGCAGCCTCGAAGTCAGATTCATTCAAATCCCAAGGGAGGAAAATGAATGTGCCGACCGTCTAGCAAAAGCTGCCTCAGCAGAATTTATGCGTGTCCCCGAACAGGTATTGTCATTTGTTCAGGTCTCCTCACTTATTGATGATGGAACGAATGTGCAGGAAGTAGATTCTGAAATCAATTGGACTACGCCATTGATATCATACTTAAGGACTGGCGTGTTACCGGACGAGAAAGAAGCCGTTAGGAAGCTGAAGGTCCAAGCATTACGATTTGTACTAATAAAAGATGTCTTATACAAAAGAGGATTCTCTCGACCGTACCTGAGGTGTTTAAGACACGAGGAAGCTGATTATGTAATGAGAGAAGTCCACGAGGGTATCTGCGAAAACCACTCGGAGGCACGGTCATTAGTGCACAAATTGATCCAAGCCAGATACTATTGGCCCACAATGCTAAAGGACGCACAAGCTTATGTCAAGGCCTGCAACAAGTGTCAAAGGTTCAGTAATTTCATCAGGCAACCGTCCGAAGAGCTGACCCCCATGACGGCCCTTTGGCCATTCGCTCAATGGGGACTAGATATCATGGGCCCCTTCTTGACAGCAATTAGACAGCTAAAATTTCTAGTAGTTGGTATCGACTACTTCACTAAGTAGGTGGAAGCAGAAGCCTTAGCCACTATCACGGAGAAGAACATTCGAAGTTTTGTGTGGAGGAATATCATCTGCAGGTACGAGATACCCAGAATGCTCATCTCCGTCAACGGAAAGCAATTCGACAACAACGCATTCAGGGACTCATGTTCAAAGCTAGGCATCAAGAATCACTACTCGTCGCCTGCACACCCACAGGCCAATGGGCAAGTTGAAGTCACCAACCGATCCTTGCTCAAAATCATCAAAACTCAGCTCGAGAGGGCAAAGGGTATCTGGCCGGATGAGCTACCAAGCGTTCTGTGGGCGTACCGAACCACAGCAAGAACACCAACTGAAGAAACGTCGTTTCGACTAGCATACGAATGTGATACTGTCATCCCAGCAGAAGTAGGGCTCACAACATATCGAGTGGAGAACTACAACGAGGATAAGAACGAAGAGGCCATGCGCCTTCAGCTGGACCTAGTAGACGAAGTCCAAACGACAGCAGAGCAGAGGCTAGCGCTGTATCAGAACCTAATGGCGAAACACTACAACTCCAATGTCAGGCATAGAGACTTTCAGGTTGAAGATCTTGTACTACGGAAGGTAATGGGCGCAGCTAAAGATCCTTCGCAAGGAAAGCTCGGCCCCAACTGGGAAGGACCCTACAAGATCGCATCATGGCAGAGGAAGGGTACCTACTACCTCGAGACACTGGACAGACGAAAGCTACAGCACCTAAGGAACACGGAGAACCTACGGAAATACTACCAGTAGAGATAATATGAAGAACAACACGATCCCCAATTTCCAAGTTTATTTAATTTAACTACAATTACTTTTACTTAGACAATTTTATGCTATAATAATTTATGTAGTACCTTTTTAGCCCAAGGGGGCAAGTACTTTTCTACAAATGCATGGTTTTTTAATTAATAAGAGGAATATTCAAACACAACTATGTTTTTCTACCTGAATACTTAGTCCAAAAAGGGGACGGGTAAAAACTACAGTCCACTAACTGGACGGATCATCCCACAAGGATGGAAAAATGCGTAGTCCAAAAAGTGGACAGGTAAAAACTACAATCCTCAAAATTGGACGGGTCATCCTAGGAGGATGAAAATTACAAGTCCAAAAAATGGACGCACATGAAGTAAAGTCCACTAACAGGATGGATCATCCAAGAAGGATGAAAAACATAAGTCCACAAAGTGGACGGTTCATCCAAGAAGGATAAAAAACTAGTCCACAAATGGGACGGATCATCCCAGGAGGATGACAATTCACAGTCCAAATAGTGGACGGACATAAACTACAGTCCTCAAAATTGGATGGGTCATCCCAGGAGGATGAAAATTACAAGTCCAAAAAGTGGACGGATATGAAGTAAAATCCACTAACTGGACAGATGAAAAACATAAATCCACAAAGTTGACGGTTCATCCAAGAAGGATGAAAAACTAAGTCCACAAATTGGACGGATAATCCCAGGAGGATGACAATTCTCAGTCCAAAAAGTGGACGGATATAAACTAAACTCCACAAATTGGACGGATAATCCCAGGAGGATGACAATTCTCAGTCCAAAAGTGGACGGGCATAAGGTCCATAAACTGGACGGATCATCCCAGGTGGATGAAAATTACAAGTCCAAAAGGTGGACGGGAACAAAGTCCACGAACTGGATGTATCATACAGGCTTAAATCACACCAGCAACATACAAAGTCAAATAAGACGGGTCAATTGCACAAAAACTACGGAATAAGCCACAAAGCAAAATAAACATTATAGAAAGATAAAAATATAAGACCCTTGAAGGGCAATTGTTCATACATGACGGATAAAAAGATTGTTCTCCCAATTGGTTACAAAAAAGAACAAACAAATCTACTCCTGAGGATCGACATTCTCTACTTCGACATTCTCAGGCTGACGGACATTCTCTCCAATGGTCATGGGTTGACAGGCATCATCCTCGACGGATAGGATTTGACCTTGTGGATCTTATGCCTTGATCGAAACTTCGTCAACAATGTTCGCATCTTCAGCAAAAAGGTCATCGGTGTTCTCCGATGTGACGGGAACAGCAGAAGGCTGGCCTTCAACTTCAATTTTGATGGTGGATACGTCCACGCCAGGATAGGCCTTTTGTACTTAACGAAGGGCATCATCGAAACCCTCAACGAACGAAGTTCCTAGCTCGGACAACAAGGCGTCGGAATCACGGTATTCACGGATCGCCTCTTCTTTTGCCCAACGGAGCTTGTCCTTGAGTTCCTTGATCTCCTTGTCTCTCTTCCCCAGGGCCTTCTTCGCCTCCTCCGTCCTCTACTCCAACTCCTTCCTCATTTTCTCTAAAAGATCAAACTTCTTCTCCATTGTGGATTTCCATGTTTTTAGTTAATTCAGCTCATCCTCCGTCATCTCTGCCTTGGCCCGCACACACTCCAAGGCCGTCTCATGGTTAAGACACCGTCCCATCAGCCCTTTCATCATAACCATGGCCTGAAATACAAAAAGAAGGTTAGATGGAAAGCTAGGTGGAAAAGGACGGACTGAAAGACGACAGGCAGAACTACCTGAGCGACTGCAAAAAGACCCGTCTCCTCCATCGCTTCTGTGGAGTGATTGCCTAAATCCTCATAATCTTCTGACGTTATGATGGACAAAATCTGTTTCAAGGCATATTTAGAGTCTTCGCGAAGGAGGACGGGTGGCTTCTCTTGACTAGTGGACGGAGCCTTCATAAAACCTTTGCCAGCCCCATGCTTCAGTGGGGTGACCGTCTTTGCACCCTCAGCCATTAGCCCTACAACGGGCTCCAAAGAGACCTTTGGCTTTTTGGGGGGACGGTCCCCCTTTAACACGGCTTCCTTTTTGCGGATGGGTTGCTTGAGCCCGTCCCCTTGGGATCCACATCGCCGGTCTCCTTTTTCTTGGCAGCCTGAGCCTTTATCAATGCCTTCCTCTTAGCATCGTCCATCTCTATAGAGAGGTTGATGGACAAAGTTAATTACTAAAATGAAAATCAAAACCAAAACAAGATGAGGTCGACGGACTTACGTTGACGAATTCTGGCATTGTATTTGTTGGCTACTGGTGTTGGTTCAAGACTGTCACAATACCAATGGATGGTATCAAGTGTGACTAGTTTGGCCCAAGTCCTTTCCTTTGGCTTGGTTTTGGTAAAAATTTTCTCAAGAAAACAGAATTCCTCGAGTTCAACTTGTGGACGCCGTCGAACTGCAAAATAGAAGACGATTAAAGGTTTGAAGAAATTATAATGAACTGTACAGTTATATTAAAAGTTCACATACTGGACGAAGGCAATATGCCCCAAGTCGTGTCGACGGGCATGTGTTCCGTGTCCCCTGAACGACACATCCACCCATCACCCTCTATGAAGAAATAACGGCTCTTCTAGTCCCTATTGGAATTCGGGGTTTCAAATATAAAATTCAACAACGAACTCCTAGGGACAAAACTATATATTCCCCTTGATTTGTCTATTTCGTTTGGACGGTAGCAGTGAAGGAATTCCCGCACCGTCAACCTCCTAGCACCATCTGACATAGCACCGTATAGGACCTCCATTGCTATGAAGATCCTCCAGGCGTTTGGGGATATTTGGTTGATGGATAGGCCCAGATATTTGAGAAGCTGATGGTGAAGAGAGCTTAGTGGAAACCTAAGACCTGCCTTCAGCATTTGTTCGTATATCCCGACACCTTCTACATTGTGCTGTATGGATGGAGGATATTCTACCATCAATTTTTCCTTTTGTTCAGACTGATTTAGCCTTTTTATTATAATAAAGATAGTTGTTGAAGAGGATAAAAATATAGCTTGACGGGCCCTGTGAAATAGGCCTGACGGATCCATGTCCGTGGGCCGATAAAGGGCAAGCCCAACTTGTTCAAAGGTCCATCATGAATAGATGTAGCAAAAAACCCTAGATGAAAAATACTTGCGACACACACTTAATCACCATGGAATCCCAAGGTAAATGGAATCCTAGCACGACAAGGATTCCGGAAGATACATGCAGATCTTCTCTACAAGGAAATATTTTGTTAATCACGTTTAGGACTATTCAAGTAGAGTCCTACAAGCAAAAGACTTCCGCACCAAGGAAGAGGTGTCAACCTTCTACTACTATAAAAGCCCAATATTCTCACAAATCGAGGTACGCATAATTTACCCTCTTTAGCACTCTAGAGTTATGAGAATAGTTTTAACTTGACATTCGGAGGGTATTCGGCCGGTACCACACCGGTACTCTCTGTTAGGTCTTCTTTTTCCTTGTGCAGGTGGTGTTTCGAATGTAGGAAGGTCGTGTAACTCACTAGTGATTTTACGGCATCATCAGTTGTCTTCCTTCTCAAACAAACAAACAAAAAAAAAAACAAAAAAAAAAAAAAAAAAACTAGTAGACTCAACAATAATGCAATTAACCTTACAAGCATCCAAAATGACTTTTGAGGCTTCCTACTTATTACAACAAAAATTGCTTTTAAACATAAAAGTAAGTTTGGAAGCAGTGCGGGATGCAAAATTAAGACTTTTCCTAACCCAACTAAACTCACAGCAAGAAAAGGACTTGTTAAGTTCACATAAAAATGCAGAATTAAGACTTCACACATGTTGTATTGTTTTATATGAAAAATACATTTCTAAGCTTTCACGCAAATACAGAATTTTTTGTTTCACTCAAAAACCACAAGGCTTAAGTATGACATAATTAATAGTTTACATATATAACAATACCAGAGGGAGATTAAGGATCTATTTGAGAACAGCTTATTTAGTTAAAACTGAAAACTTTTGTTGAAAGTGTAAAAAAAAAATTTTAAAAAAAATTTTAAAAAATTAAAAAAAAAATTAAAAGCTAGCTGAATAATATCAAAAAGTGTAATGAGACTCATAAATAGTACCAAAAAGAAGTTACAAAATCAAATAACCCGACAATTTTCATCATTTCCTAAATGGATTCTAAGTGTTACCCTCAAAACTTAAAGGGATTTGTGTTTTATGAAAAGTTGAAAACCATAGGGATATCTTTTTAATACCCCATTTTTTTCTACTGAAGATCAGAAAGAGTTTATAAACAAAAGTTACATAATCAAAGTGCCCAAAACGCACGCTTGACAATAGACGGAGACACTCTCTAGTCTCTACACACCGGAGAGGAAAATCGTGGCATCCCAGTATCCCACTAACACAACAGCAAATTAAAACCATTGGAGGAATGAAATTGAAAAATCTTTGCCTCATTTCGTGGTCACTGGCAGTGATGTGTGTAAATATTTTGGGCTGTGGTTTTTGGGTTTTTCGTGTTGGCTGTTAAAATTGAATTCCTATTAGTTGGGAAGATGTTATTTGTTTATATGGGTGGTAAATTATCTGAAATTCAGAACTTTCTTTGATAGTTTATACTTATGCACGGTAGGTGTTTGAGAAAATGTGTGTGCTAATTCTGTAGTAGAAGCAATGAAGCTTGAATTATTAATCATGTAAACAAAAATAGTTTATACTACCACGAGTTATTAGGGAATATAAATTCAGATGCACATGTAATAATTTTTCAAAAATTGCTTGTATTGTCATGTCATACACATGTTGTCTGTGTCCGTGCTTCCTAAATAAAAATTAATGCAAAAATCATTTGTGCAAAATATTGGTACTCTTTTTATAGCTCTAGTTTACAATGGGTTTTGTAAACTGCGGGAATATTGTTAAGAGTTACCGTCAGTGAGCTATTATGTACGAGGTAAACTTACTGTCTGTCTTTGTGTTTCATAGAAAGATGTATACATTTCTTTTTGAGACATTGTTTATTCATTGCCTTCTTGTTACCCAAAGAAAATTTCTTAAAGAAAATTCTGTCAGCCTTGCGCGGAAAATGTAGACAACCCCCACTTTCTTTCTCCACCACACATGGGCTACATTTGCGTCGAATTATGGTCGTTGATTTACCAACTTGGAATTATTATTGCATATTGTCTTATGATTGTGTTGGGTTGGTGTTATTTATTTCTATTTGGGCATTAAACATTTTTGTTTATGTTGTCCTGTTGATTTTAATAAATCAAATAATGGAAACATGATGGTTGTTTTGTTTGAATTTGATTGGTTTATGAATATTCAAAATTTAAGGTCCAGAACATAATGCTAAGAAGTAACTTTCATTTTCCTTAACTGACTTTACGCTTGTGTTTGAATAAGTTTAAATGAATATGATCTGTTTGTTGTATCATTGGAAATTAATTTCTTCTTCAATTGTAGCAGAGGCTGGACTTATTTTAAATCAGTTATATTTTTCTATTGCTTTGGAAGTAGTCCTATCACATTGTGGAGAGAGAGGGAGAGAGAGAGAGAGAGGTGTCAATCACAATAAAAACACGACTTAATGATATTGTTCTTAGTGATTTGAACATATTAATACAAAACATGTGTCTTTTGATATCACACCTTAAAATTTCAAAATTTGGATTTTACTCCCTTGAAGTTCTATTTCGTTTGCATTAGTAACCCCTTCATCCATATTTTTTGCCACATAAGCTTGTCACACATTTATTTCATCCAATAAAATGATGCTTCATCATTTTTATTATACAATGTCATTTTTAGTTTTATTTAGGCTACAAGAATGATGTATCATTTTATTGAACAAACTAAACACGCATGAGAAGTTTATGTGGTACTTAACGAAAAATATGGATAGAAGAACTGTTGATGCAAACAAAATAGAACTTTAGGGGCTAAAATCCAAATTCTAAAATTTCAGATGTAAAATTCAAACACCCACAAACTTTAAGAATGTAGTTTGCCATTTAGCATATAATTTTTATTTAAAAACCCTCTTCATCTTTAAATTTAAAATTGTATAAACATTCATTTAGATTATAATGTCTCATCTTTGCCTCTTAGTTTTGGCCGATCCAAAATCCCTATTATGTCCTTGAACCGAAATATGATTTCTCTTGGGATTTTGGTGTTAGGGTCGAGGCAAGTTTGCCCGCTCTATTGTAATTTTCTTTCCTTTGAAATAAATTTTTATTTTTCGGTTGATAAAAAATAAAAATAAAAAGTGTGTCCAATTTTTATATCTAAACAAAGAAGGAAATTAATTTGTCCCTAAAATGGGTTCAAATTGGATTTTTGTCTGAATTTATTAAGTTACACTTCATCCTTCAAAATTTTAAAAGATATAATTTGTCTTTAATTCCATTTGGCATTAAATTCAAAAATAAACCTAGGGACACATTCAATTTCAGAGTGCTGGACAATTTCAACCCACTACTTTTTGACATTGATAACCCCAATTTACATTTAATGGTACGTCCCAAATTACTAATAGCGTTCATGCTTCAATAAATCTAAGGACATAGCCAAACTACATTTGCACAAGAGAGATGCTACGTCCACAACATTTTTACAACATTTTTACAACAAATTACAGGTGGTTAGTTGTTATTAGTTCAAATTTGAAACTAACACTAAGACTACTTTTTTACCCCAACAATAACAACCAGTAACAACCTGCCACTTAGGATTTGTTGTAAAAATGTTGTGGACATATCATTTCTCTTTGCGCAATTCTTGACATACATTTTAGAACTTATCAAATGCATGGAAACCATTAAATGTACTGTTTGAATCATTCATTCCATATATTGTGCAACAGCAAAAGCTCTAATATTAATTATTATGATTTGGGTTTAGTGGAAGCACACTCACATGAATAAGAAAATAAAACATCCACAATTGACAATAATATATAATGTGATTTGGCCAACTCAATGCCAATATCCAAGGGTAAAGAAGTTGAGAAACAGTACAATGCAGGATTTCTGAGGGTGGTCAACTACTCAGAATGGTTAGCTAATGTGGTTTTAGTGCCGAAGAAAGATGGGAAAGTGAGAATGTGTGTAGACTTCAGAGATCTTAATAACGCTAGCCCGAAAGATGATTCTCCTCTGCCTCACATTGATATCTTGGTCAATAACATAGTAGGACATGGCTTGCTATCATTTATGGATGGTTTTTCGGGATACAATCAGATAAAGATGGCTCTAGAAGATATGAAGAAGACTTCCTTCATTACTCCATGGGGACATATTGCTACAAGGTCTTGCTATTTGTCCTTAAGAATGCTGGTGCTACTTACCAACGTGCAGTCATTACTCTGTTGCATGATTTGATCCATAAAGAAGTAGAAGTTTACGTTGATGACATGATAGTGAAGTCCAAAGACTGTGAAGGGCACATACCAGCTTTACGGAAGTTCTTTGAAAGAATCCAATTCTATAAGTTGCTGTTGAATCCCAAGAAGTGCACTTTTGGCGTAACATCCGGAAAACTGTTGGGGTTTATTGTAAGTTAGAAGGGAATTGAAGTAGATCCTAATAAGATCAAGGCGATTGTGGAGATGAAGCCTTCAAGGACTGAGAAGGAGATTCGAGGATATTTAGGGAGGATACAATACATCAGCAGATTCATAGCACAGCTCACCATGACATGTGAGTCGCTTTTCCGACTGCTCAAGAAAGAAGTTCCCACGGTATGGAATGAACAATGCCAAGAAGCTTTTGAGAAGATTAAAAGTTATTTGATGAAGCCACCAATACTGGTTCCACCGGTACTTGAAAAGCCGTTATTGTTATATCTCACAACTACGGATATAGCAATGGGGGCTTTGCTTGCTCAGTACCTGGAGGAGTCTAGGAAGGAGAATGCGATTTATTACATTAGCAAGAAGATGCTGGCTTATGAAGAGAAGTATTCACCACTTGAAAAAACATGTGTAGCACTTGTATGGGCAACTCGAAAACTCAAACATTACATGCTCACTTTCAAGGTCTTATTGATTGCAAGAATGGACCCTTTGAAATATCTGATGGAGATGGGAAGACGGCTAAATGAGTTTTGCTTCTGTCAGAAGTTGATATTAGATATATGACTCAGAAATTTGTAAAGAGAAGAGCAATTACTGATCATTTAGCCCGTTGTTCACCTAAAGAAGCTGAAGAAATCCAAGGAGACTTTCTAGATGAGGATATCATGAGGATAGATTTAGAATCATGGAAGATGTATTTTGATGGAGCAACTAATCAGAATGGAAATGGAATTGGAGTTCTCTTGATTTCTCCACAAGGGACACACATCCCATTCTTTGGTAAACTCAACTTTCCTACCACTAATAATGCCATTAAATATGAAGCTTGCATTATGGGGTTACAAGCAGCCCTAGGTCTTGGAGTGAAAGAGTTGGAAGTATATAGTGATTTAGCTTTGATAATTTCTCAGATTCAGAATAGATGGAAGATCAAGGAAGAAAAAATAATGCCTTATCATGAATGTCTTTAGAAGTTATCATGGATGGACCCAAGGAGAATGAAGCTCGACCAATAGTGGTGGAACAAAAAGAAGAGCCGGCCTATTGTATGTCAATAGAAGAAGATGAGCGAATGAATGGGGAAGGTGAATGGTATTCATACATTTTACAGTACCTCAAGGATGGGACATACCTAAAGTCTGCAGACAAGAATGACCAATTAACCATTAGAAGGTTGTTTACTAATTATATTATTTGTGGTGAGAGGCTTTACAGAAGATCATATGATGGAATTCATCTCCTTTGCGTGACTGCCAATGAGGCACAACAAATAATTGAAGAGGTTCATGAGTCAAGTTATGTGCCACATATGAATTCACACATGCTATCATGAAAGATAATGAGACAAGGTTATTACTGGACTATTATGGAAGCAGACTGCGTAGCTCATGTTCAAAATGCCATCAGTGCCAAGTCAATGGAGATTTGAAGCACATGCCACCTATGCCATTACATACCATGACTTTACCCTGGCTGTTCTCTACATGGGGAATAGATATTATTGGGAAGATTCACCTAACAGAATCCAATGGCCATGAATTTATACTTGTTGCTATTGATTATTTCACTAAATGGGTGGAAGCTGCCTCATACAAGGTTTTGAACTCAAAGAAAGTTGCTCAGTTTATTCAAACTAATATCATTTGTAGATATGGGGTACCGCATGAAATTATTTCAGACAATGGGCTGTATTTCAAGGGAGAAATAGAGAAGCTACTTCGACAGTTCAATACTCATCACCATAAATCCTCACCTTACTGCCCTTAGACCAATGGAGCAGTTGAGGCTGCAAACAAGAACATAGGGTGAATTTTGAAGAAGAGCACGAAGAACTACAAGGATTGGCATCTACAATTACCCTATGCACTTTGGGGGTATAGGACATCAATTTGGTCCTCCAAAGGAGCCATTCCTTATTCATTGGTGTATGGGATGGCAGCAGTCATTCCCATTGAAATGGGTGTTCGTCCATTGAGAACAGTATTGGAGAGTGAAATCCCTGAGGTAGATTGGTTGCAAAGTAGATATGACCAAATATGCATGATGGATGAGAAGAGACTCAAGGCCTTGTATCACATTCAAGGTTACTAAAGGAGGCTTAGGAGAACTTTTGATAAGAAAGTAAGAACTAGAGATTTGAAGTTGGGAGATTTAGTGCTAAAAGAGATCCGAGCCCCGGTTCAAGAAACAAAAGTAAGTTTAAGCAAAATTGTGCAGGTCCATATATTATTAAGCAGATATACTTTGGGGAAGCAGTAAGGTTGATGGACTTAGATGCAAACCCTTTTACTGAGCCAACTAATATGGATCAATTGAAGATACCATGTTTGAAGTGGTCGTAAATTATGTTATTTTCTTTCCTAGGTTCGGATTAAAAAAAATTAAATTAAAAAAAAGGCTCGCTAGGCTGAAAACTCGAAACAGAGGTCTAGGCAAAAATTAGGGCATCAAAAAACAAAAAAAAGGGTAGGTTGAAAACCCGAAAGGGCGATCTATGCAAAAGGAAAGTAAAAAAAGAGAGAGTGAGAGAGCCTGCTAGGTTGAAAACCTGAAAGGGTGGTCTAGGCAAAAGTTAAGTCAAATAAAATGAATTACGTGATGACTTGATCCTTCTGCCAAGGAGGTACGTGTTGGAAAAATACATGTTTGTATCGCATACAAAACATACGCAGCGAAAAATTAACGGATCTACTTCATTCGCAATTGATAACATGTACTATGTAAATTTCAGAATTTAAAGAACAAGAAAGCGTACCTTGGTGCGGTGAAATTCAAAACAAAAGATTAGAAGTTCTTGGGAACACTTTTAATCTTCACTCCAATTCCACTTGATGCCCAAGAAGTGTGGTCTCTCAATTAGTTTCCAAGGAGAGAATAAGAGAGTGTCCAATACTCACATACATTCCATTTCATTCCTTATGAAAACTCTTATGAAAAGCCCCCTTCTAAAATTCTGTATGTTTCTCTCCTTATATATAACTGATTATCTAATTGGACTAGCCTTTTGGGCCATTCCAATTGGGCTCTAGTATGTGGCTTGGAGTGGGACCAAAAGGGAACAAATAAGACTCTAGCTCTAATGGACCTTGGGCTTTTCTATCAACTCTTGACAAGTCCAAAGTTATCATTAATTATATTCAATACCACTATAAGAATATAATTGCACTCTAGGCATTGTTAATAAATTATATCCCAAGACTTTATTATACACGCAACCCCTTCATTAAAATATTCGTAGTAATACAAAGTCATGAATGTTGACTGCCACTTTGAAGATTACTACATCTTAATCCTTGAGTACCCGGTTTAATCCTTTATGTTATTCATCATATATTTATGAAATCTAATTTCATAAATATATACTTCAGTAACTCCTTACTAAAGTGGTTGGGCCCAACACTCTGAATAACCAAACCCATTAAACTTATCTCAAGGGAATATTTTATATCTCCGTTAAGAGATTATGAATTCCATCTTGAGAATATATGTTCCATCAACATTAAATGCGGCTGCTCAACATACTGAGGTTTTGACCGTGACTTATAGATCTCACTCCTGATACATCAAAGCAGCCTACACCTCATGATCAAGTCCATTATTCTCTTAAGATTTAGAGTTGATGTAAATAGAAGTCGTGAGATTTATTATTCATTTGACAGTCGTTAGGAGAATAATAAATCTCACAGCGGTCCAGTTCAATATGTCTTAACTCTTAAAACATATCAACATACCAACTAGAAGTCTCCACTTCCATGATTAAGACAAATCATCTTAGTTGATATGTTTTAGTCTTCGCAGATGAAACACCCAATTTCATTACCGACTACAAACTAAAATTCTGAGTTTACAAAGAACTTGTGATTTATATCTTCTGTGATTTTCACATAAATCACATACTATGCATCTCATGGACTAAGATAATGTCCCATTAGTTCATTTATAGATAGTCTCATATAATTAAACAATTTAATTATTTATGACATGCCAATAAATTGGATTTTAGGGCATAAACCCCAACAGTACGTAGGAAACCATATATTGATCTGGACACAACTTCCCCAAACCTACCATTTGCCCATTAAGCAAAAAAATTTTTGTTTCCAAAATTCAACCATTCAATTAAACCATGCCATTACACAAAATTCAAAACCCAAACCTTAAACCAAACCCTAAAAACCTAAACCCTAAACAGAACCCTAAACCTGAAAGTCCTGAATAATTCCTAAACCTAAGAGTTTTACATCAACTTTTAAAATAAACATGTTCAAAGCCAAAAATAAGAAGATAATTTTTTCCTTAGTTTTTTCTCCTTTGGTTGTTCATTGCTTCCATCTATGGTAGGAACTTTGTCATCTTTGTCCCTCCTTTTAAACTCATAGTTGTTAGCCTCGTGTTTTTCTTGGTTGTCTCTAAGAAATTGTTTTCTCATAGCAGCCATGTCAGCCTCCTTATCCGCAATTTTGTTCACCAACCAGTTAGAATATTCCATGGCCATCCTGTGAAAGTGGACCTTAACAAAAGATTGATCCGCTCGGTCAGCCATGTCCAAGCCCAACAACATGTTCCTTATAGAAGTAGGATTTGTGTATACAGGAATGAAAGGTTTTCTCCCTCTTCCACCATGCATTCCTTACTCATATTGGAATTGTCTCAAGAGTCTATCAGCCTTATAGAAAGTTTCCCTTCTTAATCCAACTATGAAGATGTGATTTGATCCTGAGGACCAACACAAAGGAGGTGGGCACTTCCACCAATAACAATTCCATTGAATTGAGACCCTGAATTTCTTGTTCAGAAATTTCACCCAGTTGCTTTCAGTTTGACACTCGGTTTCGAGGACAGTCCTACTGAGGAAATTGTTAGGACCATAATCAGTAACAGTAGGCGTGGCAATCATGTCTAGTCTTTCCATCAACTATATCAGCAAAGTCCAGGGACTCCCAAGAAAGTGTTGTGACTCTCCACCAAGAAATATAGAATCCAGTTCTAAAAGAGTTTCTTCCAAGATCTGAGAAGTAGGATTATCACCATCCTTAACTTGACTCATAATGCCAATGGCTCGAGCATCCACAAAGCTAGGCCTTCCGGAGCAAAGCGAAAATTCTCCCATGTAGCAAAGAGCTAAGGCAAAATTTTTCTGCATGTTGTCAGACACTCCATGAGTATGCTTGTTAATCAGTCTTGAAACAATTGCATGAAGATTTACCATGTGGCCTTCAATCATGCTACTGGTAATTGAAGTAGGAAGCCCTAGAGCACCAGACAAAATCTCTCTATGTCTCGAATCACAAGAAACTGTTATGGATTTTTTGCGAGGATCATAACCCAGAATAGCTGAAAATTCTTCAATTGTGGGACAAAGTTCAGCAGTTTTAAACCGGAATACATGGTCTTCAGTATTCCAAAACTTCGTGGCGGCGCGGAGAAAATCCCACTTGATCTTGACGTTCCTCAAAGCCTTGATTCCCTCTAGCTTGAAGGCTGTGAAATTGGTTTTGGTGTCAAAATCAAAGTTACGAACCCATCTATTGATATCGTGAATGGCTGAATGAGGCAAATTTTGATTGTTAGCCATGGATAACTATTGTATGTGATTGCTGTTTCTTGATATCTTTGATCTAGAGAATTGTTTGCAGGTTTAATACTAAAATAAGCTCCCTCAGTCCCTAACCAGGTTTAAATAGGTTTCAAGAGTTTGCAGCTGATTGGGAAAGTTTTTCATAGTCCCAAACGGAGAAAAAATTTTCAAAAAAAAAAAAAAAAACTCGAAAACATAGAAAATGCGTTGGAAAAACGTGAGGAATCGAGGCAAAATTAGGTGTGCTTGTTGGCACTCCCCAAGTGCCGATTGGCACCCAACCCAACCATGACCTAATTACCCTGTTTTGTGTTTTCAAGAACTTCGTGGATCTGTTTTGGCTCTACTTTTCACTCCCCCAAAAAAAAAAAAAAAATTATTGTGCAATAAAGTTTCTCAAAAATTTCCATGGGTTGTCAAACTAGGGCATTTAGACATGCCTTGTCCATTTGTTTTCAAAAAAAAAAAAAAAATCACCTGCAACACTTGTTTCAAAAAAAAAAAAAAAAAAAAAGGGGGAAAAGAAAATTAATCAAACCAAGATTTCCCAAAGTCATGCATCTATTTTCCAAACTAGGGGCATTAGGCTATGTCTTATCCCCTTTCTTTGGAACAAGCAAAATCAATCATCCTTTTTCAAAAAAAAAAAAAAAAAAAAAAAATTTCAAAATACAAAAGGTCATCATGCATAAAGTTTTCAAACTAGGGGCATTCGGCTGTGCCTCATTCAGGTAAGTACAAATCACATCAGAGGTGGTCAGATGAGTTCAAATTGTTTGCTATAGAACTTCATTAGGTGAATTCTAAACTTGTCTCATCTAAGTTCCAACAAGACTAGAAGCAATCCAAAGATGCTAACAGCAGAAGTTAATACAAATTGTCTAAGGGATACTTTTTGTTGTCTTTGTAGGAAAATTAAAATACAGGTCAAGCATCATTCGGACTTCGGGTCTGCCTGCAGGAAGATCTCCTAGAACCACCCTTGGAGGAGCCACCCTTAGTGTCTCCTTCCTGACTTGCATAAAACCGAGATTCTTGTTGGCGGTTCTAAAGTTCAAGATTTTTGATTCTCTCCTCCAAGGATCTCGTGTTGGCATAAGCAATTGCCATTTGGTTGTTTTGAAAAATCAACAGAGACAAGTGTTAGAACCATTATTATGGAGTTCAAGCAAAAAGCATTAAGGAAGCATCATCTTTTACCCAGTTCATTTCATTGAGCACATATTGAGAAGATTGAGTGCGTGCCACAAGCTACAAACCTCCAATCATTCGCATGCTTTCTTCCACAAGATCAACATCGACCTGAAGCACAAATCCATAAGTTCAAAAATAACACAATGAGTAAAAATGAGAACAGAAGACTAAAGGATTTAGGAATATACCCAGTCATTCCAGGGGACATTTGGGGTGTACTCTGGCCGGTCTAGATTCATAGAGCTGTATGACCCATCAGGGTTCATTACTTCGTATTGCCATGCGGGAAAATGAGGATATGTCTCCATGAAAGAACTAGAAGAGCCGTTGACATGGCTAGGAGGAGGACTCTCCTCTTCAAAGGATGAAGCCTAAAAGTGCAACATGTAGATATTTTCACAAAAGTTAGAACAAAGAAGATAAAAGACATGGTGCAAATTGACTGTGGAAAGAAACAAAGCTACCAAGGTTACAGGAATGCTAGCCAAACAACCCTGCAATTGAGTCTGGACAAATTCAAGATAGTCTCCTGGTGTCCCTGAAACAATATGGCCGACTTGAGCATGAGCAATTTCTTCATTAGCTAAAAGGTTAGCCATCGGATGGAAGGACAAGGATGAACAGGAATTGTCTCGGGAGGGTACACATGTTGAACTTGAGCCAGTACTTGGTCACCAAGATACCAATATCTCCCATGGCCACACTCAAACAGCACTTGATAGCCATTCAGCTCTTGAGCCCATGCACACTCAGCATGCCCCTCACATCTGAGCCAAGGATTTAAAGACATTTAAAAATCACAAAGAACCCAGAATGAAAAGAAGCCAAACCAAAAAGAAAGAAGAACACAAAACCCCCCAACCAAACAAAAAATCCCTAAAAAAAAAAAACTCACATCATTAGTAGTCAAGTTATCAATCACCATACGCCAAACCTGCAAAGAACACTTGGGAGGCATCGACAGACGATACTTAGGCAGCCAACGAAGAAACCTTGGATACATGTCACCAACATCTTCTAAAACTTGAGGATCAACCCCAAAATTCATACATCCAGACTTGAAAAAAAAAACATACACACACACAGCATCAACAGCATGACAACACAAATAACCTTCCAAAACACACAAAACCAAGAATTTAAAACCTCACCTGCCAAACAAAGGGCGTACCTCCTAAGCTTGAAAGGCTACGCTGAGAGAGCTGAGTCATAAAGTGCAAAAGGGTTGCATAAGCCATGCCACCCCAATCATAATTTTTGATTTAGCCAATGTCCTTCAGACTCCACAAATAGCACAAACTCATAGTGCTCCCTAAGTCTGGACATAAGAGAGTTCCAATGAAGAAAAGCATGAACATGCGAGTGCCGGTTGGTACAGTCTTACAACTATCAACATTGGAATACAGCCACATCAATGGTACATTTTTACTCCTGACTTTTGGAGGCTTCGCACCCAGAAGACCTCTAATTTCTACTAAGGTGATGGAATCATTAACTTTAATCCTTTGACCACCAAATTTCAGGCTAGTAATGGCTAAGAAGTCATAGGGTGTCAACATCACCTCTCCAATACCTGGAAATTGGAAAGTGCAAGTAGTGTCCCAAAATCGCTCTGACAAGGCAAGGAGCAATTGAAGGTCCAACAGAGCTCGAAAAAAGGTCCGAAAACCGGCTTCATTAATGATATTCTTAATGTTCGGGGATCATACCTCCCACCTGCCCTTCAACATTTGGAGACTACCTCGACTCTTGAGGTTTTGCAAAACAAAGTTTAGCCAATCATTGAAATTTTGCAAAATGCCATGTCCCAAAATATTCATTCCAAAATCCCAACAAATAAAACAATGCCCCTAAAATTTTTAGCCAAACCCCAAAGGCCATTCCATAAATTCAAATCCAATGACATCCCATCAATAGCCCACATCAACCCAAAAATCCTTCATCTCCATAAGATCATTCAACAATGGCTCAAGCATATGCACAAAATCCTATGCTCAAAAAAAAAAAAAAAAAAAAATCCCATGCTCGACAAAAAAAAAGAAGAAAAATTCCATGCCCAACACAAAAGAAAATTCCATGTCTAATAAAATCTTTTGTGCTCAACACAAAAAATCCATACCACCGCAAATTTTTTTTTTCATACCCATACCCATAAAAATTTCTATGCTCATAAAATAAGACCTACACATTCCAACAAAATTCCCACACTCATAAAAAATGAGTTTGCTCAACTGTCGGACCGTGTGCCTTACCGATCCATCCAACGACCAATTGGTGAAGGATGAGGGGGCACAAATCTTGTATAGCATTTGATCGCAGACCAAGCCCATTGGTATTGGAGCGAATTGTGAAATCCCTCACATCAACCATGCCTACACATCAAATTCTCATGATTTCAATATCCACAAAGTTCAAGTCAAGATTCATCCAACAATACCACAAGCTACATACAATACAAAGCTTCATGAATCTTCAACATTGTCCAAAATTCATAATACCAAAAAATTCAACAATTCAAAAATGCCCCAAAACAAAGAGAACAACATGATCACACAATGATTTCCAACCAAATCATACAATGTTCAAAATTCCCACAGAAACAAACAACAACAAAATGACAATGTCCCACCATAAAGCTCTCAACAAAACATGAAATCAACAAATTTGCCAACAAGGAAACAAAAAAATGAGCTCACCTTGAAGTCCTTTTAGGATTAGTGCCCTAAAATCCTCTTGTATGACATGTATGACATTATGTATGATATTATGTTGTGATTAATAAAGTTGTTTTATTATTATCTAAAATAATAGTAACATGAATATTTGGACATTATTATATAGTTCATGAGATGCATAGTATGTGATTTAGTCATAGAAGATATAAATCACAAGTTCTTTATAAACTCTGAATTTTAGTTCGTAGTCGGTGATGAAATTGGGCATTTCATCTGTGAAGACTATAACATATCAACGAAGATGATTTGTCTTGATCATGGAAGTGGAGACTTCTAATTGATATGTTGATATGTTTTAAGTGTTAAGACATATTGAACTAGACCGCTGTGAGATTTATTATTCTACTAACGACTGTCAAATGAATAATAAATCTCACGACTTCTATTTACATCAACTCTCAATCCTGAGAGAATAATAAACCTGATCATGAAGTGTAGGTTGCTTTGATATATCAGGAGCGAGATCTAAAGTCATGATCAAAATCTTAGTATGTTGGACAGCCACATTTAATGTTCAAGGAACATATATTCTCAAGATGGAATTCAAAATCTTTTGACGGATATATAAATATTCCCTAGAGATAAGTTTAATGGGTTTGGTTATTCAGAATGTTAGGCCTAACTACTTTAGTAAGAAGCTACTAAAGTATATATTTATGAAATTGGATTTCATAAATATATGATGAATAACTTAAAGGATTAAACCAGGTACTTAAGGATTAAGATGTAGTAATCTTAAAAGTGGTAGTCAACATTCATGACTTTGTATTACTTCAAATATTTTAATGATGGGGTTGAATGTATAATAAAGTCTTGGGATATAATTTATTAATAAGGCCTAGAGTGCAATTATATTTATATTGTGGTATTAAATATAGTTAATGGTAATTTTGGGCTTGTCAAGAGGTGACAGAAAGGTCCAAAACCTATTGGAACTAGTGTCTTATTTGTCCCTTTTGGTCCCACTCTAAGCCACATACTAAAGCCCAATTGGAATGGCCCAAAAGGCTAGCCCAATTAGATAATCAGTTATATATATAAGGAGAGAAAAATACAGAACATTGTAATGCATGAAAAGGCATGGAAATGGTGTGTATGTGAGTGTAAGCCACTCTCTTATTCTCCCTTGAACACATACGTGTAAACTGATTGAGAGACCACACTTCTTGGGCATAAGAGGAATTAGAGTGAAGATTAAAAGTGTTCCCAAGTATTTCTTGTACGTTTTTAGATCCCTGTAAAACTAGATTGTTATTCAAGATTAGGTTAAACACAAATAAACAATAAAGCAGTGGAAAATAAATAACACAAAGATTTGATGACCCAGGAAAACCAAACCAGTAAAAAACCTGGGGAGGATTTAACCTAGCTATCCTTAAGGTAAAACAGAGCCACTATGAAAGAATTGAAGTTTATACAATAGAACTTAGACCACTAACATCCTATTGCTACCTCGAATAGAAAACTTACTACCACGACCACATGATAGCTCCGAGTCCACGGACTACTTCTTTCTTTGATCTACAGTAACCATAAGTTCTCCTACTTGTGACTTTGAGACTCCACTCAAAGGTTTCGGATCTTCTTTAAGTTCTTTATGCAGCAACTGAAGCAATCACCAAGTTCTTGACATGAATCTTGATCTTGATAACCCTAAGTGTGTATGAAGGTAAACACCTCTAGGTCTCACAAGAGATTCAACGCACAGCACATCAAAGACTTTAGAGAGCTTTTGGGTACAAAACCCTAGATCTACAAAAGAGGCACAAGATGCACTCTAATCTCTCTCTAAAAAGCCTTTTAAAAATGTGCTTAGGGTTTCCTTTATATACTAGGAGAAGTAGATCTGAAACTGTTAAGGACATATTTTATATAATTGGCTAATCCTTTACCAAAATGCACTTTACTTGTAATTGGGTAGATCTAGGATGTATTTAATACTTCAAGGAATAAGAGTTCAAGTCTAGTATTGAAGCCATGCAAATCTGTCCAATAAACAAGTGAAGAAGTATTGATTTTTTAAAGCTCGATAGTTGCTCGACACCTCTCGATCGATCGAGTGTTACAAAATTCAAATTTCCAGATATGATTTTTGGCCCATGCTTATGTATTTGTGTAAGGTTTCTTTTCTCACAACCCTAGACATATATAAGGCTTATTTTAGAGGCCGTCACATAAGAGAATAAAATGAGAACATATGCAAAAGGTACCCGATGTCTTATTCTCTCTGAAAGAAGCTACTACGTCTTTGGGCCTTAGGGTTTTGTAACCAAGTGCTTCTTGATCTTCATTGTTGATGAAGTGAAGAACTTTGCAGCCAACAATCTTCTTCAAGTTGGTGTGTTAGTCACGTACTGGAGCCGTGCATCTTTGGTTAGTCACATACTGGGATCCGTACAAAAGGGTGGCGTTCATATATTGAAGAGTTTAGAGGTTCTGAAGCGGTAGAAGGTTTTTGCTGTGAGTTCATCTACGAGTATTGTAGAGTCTAGGGACAAAAGTTTTGTACTAGATCTGAAACTTCTCTTTACTATAGTGAATTGTTTTTCGAGAAGGTTTCCCCCCAAGTTTTTTACTGTGAAACTAGTTTGTTTTATTGGTTTTCCTAGGTCATCATATCTTGTCTTATTTATTTTTCCGCTGTGCATAATTTTGACATGATATTGATATTTTTTTGTTTTAACAAGTTTTATTCATAATAAATCTAATTAACAACTTGGGTTTAAAACTTGTTAATTCTATCAACCGGGGTCTAAATTTCCCAACAGAAACCCTAATCCTTAATGGGCTTGAACTGCTGTTTGGGCTTAATTCAAATTTTGCAGATACGATTCTCGATCGGTCGAGCCTTACTTTCGATCGATCGAGCGAGCTTTGCAATATTGCACAGTAAGTTTTTGCATTCAGCTTGATTCAAACTATAACAAATAAACTTTGAGCAAGCCTAAACCTAGACTCATTGTTTTGATCATGGTTTGCCAACATATACAAAGTGAAGTTCTAATACATTTAGTTCCTAAAGTATTAGAACCTAACATTTCTAATCTTTGGTTTTGAATTTCACCGTACCAAGGTAGGCTCTCTTGTTCTTAAATTCTGAAATTTACATAGTACATGTTATCAATTGCGAATGAAGTAGATCTGTTATTTTTTTCGCTGCGTATGTTTTGTATGTGATACAAACTATGTTTTTCCAACAGCAACAACAAATTTATGTGCTTCCAAATGAAAATAAGATCAAAAGAAAATAACCCTCGAAAAAAATGAATGGCTCGAGAACTCACTTGGGTTATAGTCTCTACATTTTATTTTCAAGATTTTCAAAGTCATCTCTCTCTCAACCAAGAAACATGTTCATGTGGCTAAAGTGCATGTGCATAATAGTTGAGCATGAAAGACAGTGGAATTCTTTAGATAGAAGTAGTATAAAGTACTTTAACTTAAAACTCTTGCTAAAGCAACATTTTTTTTTTGGTTGAAAATTGGACTAAAAACAAAAACAAAAATCACTAAAAACAACCCCAAATTTTTTTTTAATATAAAATAAAACCAAATGCAAATCATCTCAAGTACCTCCCCCCAACCTAAAATTTACATTGTCCTCAATGATAACAAGGGAAAATAATAAAGAGTAGAGATTACAAAGAGTACCTTGAAGAGATGAACATAAATGAACAAAAAAAAAACTTAAACACCTGCAAAAGGGGTTAGAAAACAAAATAAAAATAATAATAAAAAGGAAAAAAAAAAAATCTACAATATGACACAAACACTAATGCTAATTGCTTGGCAAGTCTTGATAAATGGGATCCTCCAAATTAATGGATTCCTCCTCTTGTGAAAAATTCTCAAGAAATGGCTTAAGACATTGTCCATTCACCTTAAATATGTTACCATTCTTAGGATTTTCAATTTCAATGGCACCATGGGGGAAAACATTTTTAACAATGAAAGGTCCAGTCCATCTAGATCTCAATTTTCTGGGGAACAAATGTAACCTAGAATTATACAAAAGAACTTTTTTAAGATGGTTCAAAAGATTTCCTTAAAATTTGTTTTTCATGAAAAACCTTCATTCTTTCTTTAGAAATCCTAGAATTCTCATATGCATCACGCCGAATTTCTTCCAACTCATTCAATTGCAATTTTCTCAATGAACTAGCATTGTCTAAGTTAAAGTTAAACATCTTTATTAGCCAATATGACTTATGTTCCAATTCCACAGGCAAGTGACAAGCTTTACCACAAACAAGTCTATAGGGAGACATAACAAGAATATTTTTATAGGCAATGCGATACGCCCAAAATGCATCATTCAACCTCAAAGACCAATCTTTACGATTTGGGTTAACTGTCTTTTCCAAAATTTGTTTAGTCTCCCTAGATGGTTTGTCATTGTCCTTTAAATAAATCCTATGAGTACAAACCAATGGACTAAGTCCTTTTATGTTAGCCATGTTCCTTTATATGACACCCTTATTGATATCGTATTTTGTCTACCGTCGATTTGTGTGCCGGACCCCGAAAAATAAAAAATATTATTTTCTCTCCATCGGGCCGCGAGAACATCTACGATGACGTGGTGCAACCCGTTCGGACACCGGAGCACCCAAAGTGCCCTTTTCAACTAAAATGACCAAAATGCCCCTAGTCAACCCTGGGTTGACTAAAGTCAAACAAAGTCAAAATCCCCTCAAAACAACACCTTTCATACTTTTAAATCAAACCCGAGCTTTTTGGAGATTTTTGGCAACTTTAACCAAGTTTGACTCTAGGCGAGTCCCAGAAACCCTAATTTTGATCCGGCTGTCAGAACGGGTTGAAATCAACACCATTACAAAGATTATCAAATTATAAGTCCAACGACTATTCATGGGTCAAAATCAGAGTTAGAACGGCCGAGATATCATGAAAACCGGGTTAACGCACCGATCGATGCACTACTAACTTCCCGGAGCCATAACTTTTGATCCGACCGTTGGATTTTCAAGTTCCATACCTTTTTAGAAACTGGAAGTCAAGATATTTCCAGAGGTGTGAAGATCAAGCCCATCTAGGACCATTTGAAGGTGGCGACCCTACAAGGGCTGCCGCCTTGTAAATCGTGCCGGGGCTATAAAAGGCCCCAGGCACCTCCAGACCAAAAAAAAAAAGAGACTTCCTGGCTGCTTGCTCTCTTCTAGGATGAATTTTGAGCTTTTCTCCTCTCTTCCAAACACAAAAAACACATCAAAGCCTCTTGATTCTTCTCTTCACCAAAAATACGAGGTAGTGTTCATACCCTCCATCTTCCTCTCCTTGGTTCCATACCTTGGATTTGAGGTTTAAGGGGGTATGGATGTAGCTTTTTAGCTACTATCCATACCCTTTTTTCTTTAAAGCTTCATCTAGCTTTTATCTTGCTTTCTCTTGCCTTAATAACATGATTTATTGCCTTATCTAGCATGCGCTTTGCTTTATTTTGGTTCTAGCATGTTTTTGGTTTATTTCCATATGCTTCCATGATTGTTCATGTGCTAGTTGCATTTTCTTCATGCTTTATGCTTTATGCCATGTTTAGGTCCTTCTTTCTTATGTGTTGATGTTTGGCTCTACATGCTCACATGCTTGATATCATGTCTATGGTTATGCCTTGCTTAGATCTACATGTTTGTATGCATGTCCTATGCTTCTATGCCTATATCCATGCTCGGATTTGTGTTCTTCCATGTCTTTATGACCATATCCACATGCTTAGATGTACATGTACATGCTTATATGTTTAGATCTACGCCTCTGTGTGCTTTGGTGTTTGGATCTTCCTTGCTATATGCCTTGTGCCATCTCCTATGTTAGATCTATGTGCTTAAATGCTCTATGCCATGTTTATGTGCTTGGGCCTAGACCTTGTTTGTCATGCTTGTTAGGATAAGTGCCCTTAAATCCTATTGTATGATGCTATGTATAATATTAAGTATGACATTATGTATGACTTAATATTGTATTTAATAAAGTTGTTTTTTATTATCTGAAATAATGGTAACATGAATATTCGGACATTATCATATAGTCCATGAGATGCATAGTATGTGATTTATGTGATTTAGTCACAGAAGATATAAGTCACAAGTTCTTTGTAAACTCAGAATTGTAGTTCGTAGTCGGTGATGAAATTGGGCGTTTCATCTGCGAAGACTATAACATTTTAATTACGATGATTTGTCTTGATCATGGAAGTGGAGACTTCTAGTTGATATGTTGATATGTTTTAAGAGTTAAGACATATTGAACTGGACCGCTGTGAGATTTATTATTCTCCTAACGACTGTCAAATGAATAATAAATCTCACGATTTATATTTGCATGAACTCTTAATCCTGAGAGAATAATGGACCTGATCATGAGGTGTAGGTTGCTTTGATATATCAGGAGTGAGATCTAAAGTAACGGTCAAAACCTCAGTATGTTGGGCAGCCACATTTAGTGTTGATGGAACATATATTCTCAAGATGGAATTCATAGTCTCTTAGCGGAGATACAAAATATTCCCTTGAGATAAGTTTAATGAGTTTGTTATTCAGAGAGTTAGGCCTAACCACTTTAATAAGACTAAAGTATATATTTATGAAATTGGATTTCATAAATATATGGTGAATAACTTAAAAGGATTAAACCGGGTACTTAAGGATTAAGATGTAGTAATCTACAAAGTGGTAGTCTACATTCATGACTTTCTATTACTACGAATATTTTATGAAAGGGTTGCATGTACAATAAAGTCTTGGGATATAATTTATAGATAAGGCCTAGAGTGCAACTATATTTATATAGTGGTATTAAATCTAGTTAATGGTAACTTTGGACTTGTCAAGAGTTGACAGAAAAGCCCAAGGCCCATTGGAGCTAGTATCTTATTGGTCCCTTTTGGTCCCACTCCAAACCACATACTAGAGCCCAATTGGAAAGGCCCAAAAGGCTAGCCCAATGAGATAATCAGTTATAAGAAGAGAAACATACAGAATTTTTAATAGAACAATTTACATGAAATGGTGTATGTGAGTGTTGGACACTCTTGAATTTTCTCTTGAACATTTCATATAACTGATTGAGAGACCACACATCTTGGGCGTTAGTGGAATTGGAGTGAAGATTAGAAGTATTCCCAAGTGCTTACAATCTTTGTTTTGAAATTCAACACACCAAGGTACACTCTCTTGTTCTTGTATTCTGAAATTTACATAGTGCATGTTATCAATTGCGAATGAAGTAGATCCGTTAATTTTTTCCACTGCGTACTCTCATATTTCCATCAATGCCATGTGCTATTGTAGCCATTTTGTTCCTTTTATCGCATTTTCTTACATTTTGGCCTATTGGTTCTAACCAGATCTAGACACTATGGTCTTTGTCATCGTCCGTACACCAAGGCCCACATAAAAGGGTTTGGATCACCCCTATTTGCATGTCTATGCTTGCTTGCTTCTATGCTTTATGCTCTATGTTAGCCTCTCTAGTTCTAGGTTTTACCATGCTTGGCGCCCTCCGTGGGTTTGATCTTGTTTGGTTACATCCAACACCTATGAGGCCTTGTTTGGATGTAACTGCTTGGGACGCATATTCGTGATGCCGGTCGCTCCGTGCATACCCTTTCCCTTTCTGCTCTGTGCGATGTTATGCTTGCCATGCTTGTTTGTGCCACCCGTTGGCTTTCTATGCATCTTTACACGCTTGCTTACATGTCCATGTATGAGTCTTGCTTGCTAGTGTGTCATCCATACTTCAACACAATGAAACTATGGACATCCGATCCAAACCTACATTTGTCCCCCACAGACACCACCTTTTGTTTGCCTTTTTGCTTGTTTGTCTTCTTTATTGTTTGCTTGCTTGCCTGTTTGCCTGCTTGCTTTCTTATTTGTTTGTTTATCTTATGGCTTATCATGTCTCCTGCCATATGCTATGCTTGCCATGTCTATTGTACTTATCTGCTTTATACTTGTTGATACCGTATTTTGTCTGCCTTCGATTTGCGTGCCGAACCTTGAAAAATTCCAAAATATTATTTTCTCTCCATGGGGTTGTGAGAACATCCAGAATGATGCGGCTTAACCCGTTCGGGCATCGGAGCACCTGAAGTGCCTCTTTCAGCTAAAATGACTAAAATGCCCTTAGTTAACCCTAGGTTTGACCGAAGGTCAAATAAGGTCAAAACCCTCACAAAAGAACACTTTTCATAGTTTTACATCAAACCTGAGCTTCTTAGAGATTTTTGGCTACTTTGACTAGGTTTGACCAAGTTTGACCTGAAGTTGATCTTGGGTGGACCCAAAAACCCTAATTTTGATCCGACCATCAGCATGGGTTGTCACCAATGCCATTGCGAAGATTATCAAATTCTCATTCCAATGACTATTCATGGGTCAAAATCGGAGTTAGAATGGTCGAGATGTCACGAAAATCGGGATAACGCACCAATTGATGCACCACTAACTTCCGAGAACCATAACTTTTGATCCGACCGTTGGATTTTCAAGATCCATACCTTTTCAGAAATAGGAAGTCAAGACCTTTACAGACATGTCAAGATCAACCCGATCAGAGGAGGTTTGAGGCTGGTAGCCATACAAGGGCCACTGCCTCGAAATTCGTGTTGGGGCTATAAAAAACCCTAGGCACCCTTTAGACCGAGGGGGGATCACATTTTTCTGAGTTTTGCTCTCTGCCTAGTTTTTCTACACTTTTTCTCTTTTCCAAACACCAAAATACACATAAAAAACATTAAAAAAAACACATCAAAGCTTCTCTTGATTCTTCTCTCTTCACCAAAAGCACAAGGTATTGTTCTTGTACCCAATCTTCTTTTCCTTCGTTCTACACTTGGGATTTGGGGTTTAGAGGTGTGGATGAAGCTTTTTAGCTACCATCCACATCCCTAATGTTCTAAATCTTTTTCTAGCATTTATCTTGCTATTTTTGCTTGAATAACATGATTTATCGCTTTCTTTAGCATGTTTCTTGCTTTATTTGTATTCTTAGCTTAAATATCTTTGCTTTTATGCCTTTTTCTATGTTTCATGCTTAGATCTACGTCCTTACATGCTTATATGTTTAGATCTACATGCTTTAGGCTTTATGCCATGGTTTCCTATGTTTTGTGCCTCTTTTTGTTCTAGGTCAACCTTAAGGTTACATGCTCACATGCTTGTATGATGTTGTTGGCTTTGCCTTGCTTGGATCTATGTGTTTTATGTGTTCAGTTCCATGCTATATGATTAGATTCTTATCTTCACAAGCTTATTTGTTTGGATCCATGTTCTTCCATGATTATGTGTTAAGCTTTTACACGTTTATATGCATGTTTCTATGCCTAGATGTCTAGATCTATGTTTCTACATGCTTGTGCGCTTGGATCTATGTTCTTTACACGCTTTATGTTATCTTCCATGTGATTGTGCACTCCATGCCATGTTTGTGCACCTAGATCTAGGCTATGTTTGTCATGCCATGTGTTATTATAGCCCTTTTGTTGCTTTGTCTTTCTTTCTTATGTTTTGGCCTATTGGTTTGGACCCGATCTAGACCCTATGGTCTTTGTCACTGTCCATACACCTTGGCCCACATCAAAGGGTTTGGATCATCCTTATTTGCATGTTTATGCTTGCTTGCTTCTACACTTTATGCTTGTGTTAGCCTCTCTTGTTCTAGGCTTTCCCACGCTTAATGCCTTTAGTGGGTTTGTGGCTGTGTGGTTACACCCGACGCCCATGAGGCCTTGTGCGGATGTAACCATTTGGGAGGCATCTCTGAATGCTGGGTCGCTCCGTTAGTACCCTTCCCTTTTCCGCTTCATGCGATGCTATGCTTACCATGCTTGTTTGTGCCATCCGTTGGCTTTCTATGCATCTTTACACGCTTGCTTACATGTCCATGCATGAGTCTTGCTTGCTAGTGTGTCGTCCATGCTTCAACACAATGAAGTTATGGACATTCGATCCAAACCTACATTTGTCCCTCGCGGACACCACCTTTTGTTTGCTTTCTTTCTTGTTTGCCTTCTCGCTTGTTTGCTTGCTTTCTTGTTTCTTTGCTTGCTATGTCTATTGTACATTTTTAGACCCCTTAAAACACAACCAGATTAACCTAGTTAATTAGCCAAGTGATTACTTAGTCAAATTATCAAATCTAGGTTAACACAAATATCATATTATTGTAAAGTGTGGAAAATAAAGAACACAACAATATGATAACCCAGGAAAACCAAACTGGTAAAAAACCTGGGGAGGATTTAACCTGGCTATCCTCAAGGTAAAACGAATCCACTATGAAAGAATTGAAATTTACACAATAGCGACTTAGACCACTAAAATCCTATTGCTACCTCGAGTATGAAACTTACTACCACGACAAGTACAAGCACTCTCGCTTGTGTATCTTTAAGCTCCTGAATCAGCAACTGAATTGATCATCAAGTTCTTGATACCAATCTTGAGATTGGAAACCCTAAGTGTATGTGGAGGCAAACACCTCTAGATCTCACAAGAAGATTCACACACACAATATAAAGAGCAACCTTAGAGAGCTTTGGGTACAAAACCCTAGATCTATAAAAGAGGCACACTCTTTTCTCTCTAAAAAGCCTTATAAAAACGTGCTTAGGGTTTCCTTTATATACTAGGAGTAAAACACTTAACCCTACATGTCATATGGGCTTGGGCTGAGTTGGAAAATTTTGCAGAAAAAAAATCTGCACGAGCTTCGATCGGTCGAGTCTAATTCTCGATTGATCAAGCCAGGCAGATTTACACAGTAAATCCTACAGAACACTCGATTCCAACTTTACACATAAACATACTTTGAGCAAGTCTAAAACAAGACTAAAACGTTTTGATCATTGTTTGCCAACATTACAAAATGAAGTTCTAATACATTAGTTCCTAATTCCTTAGAACCTAACAAACTCCCCCTTTGGCAATCCGTGACAAAACACAAACTAAACAAAGTGCTCAAAGTTTCCTAATAGAATATAAATTTTTAGATTTAATTATATTTGAAGTTCCCAAAATTAAGTTTATTTTTTATTTTTGCCCATAAAATTTAAGAATAAAAGAAATTTAAGTATTTACCTTAATCTATAACGCATTCCAAGAAACTTACATGAGAAAAACTAGTACTTTTGATTTGCAACAAATGAATAATGGATCTTAATTTCATATGCAGTTGCTGGAATAAGGTTAATTGCTATAGTTGTGGTTTGCTCTTGGTTGTACTTTGTAATCAAGAAAAGAAGGCTAGTCAAGCTTAAAGAAAAATATTTTCGAAAAAATGGAGGATTGATTTTGCGACAACAACTATCTAGTGAAGAAGGATCTAGTGAAACATTCAAAATCTTCACTGCTAAAGAGCTAAAGAAGGCTACTAGCTATTATGATGAGAGCAAGATCATTGGCAGAGGAGGTTATGGCACAGTTTATAAAGGATTTTTACCAGATAATAGGATTGTTGCAATTAAGAAGTCCAAAACGGTAGATGAAAACCAAATAGAGCAGTTCATTATTCATTAACGAAGTGGTTGTTCTCTCCCAAATCAACCATAGGAATGTAGTCAAATTATTAGGTTGTTGTTTAGAGACACGAGTTCCTTTATTAGTCTATGAATATGTTCCTAGTGGTGCCCTCTTCAATCACATACATAAAGAAAGCATCGCATCCACCATATCATTATCATGGAAAACTCGTTTGAGGATAGCTATAGAAATAGCAGACGCACTATCGTATTTGCACTCTGCAGCTTCTATACCTATAATTCATCGAGATGTCAAGTCTACAAACATACTGCTCGATGATGATTTTATTGCAAAAGTCACTGACTTTGGAACTTCGAGGTTGGTTCCACGAGCTCAAAAGCAATTAGTTACTGTAGTACAAGGAACTCCTGGATATTTGGATCCTGAATACATGCAAACAAATCAATTGACGGAAAAAAGTGATGTTTATAGCTTTGGAGTGGTCCTTGTAGAGCTACTAACAGGACAGAAGGCACTTTCATTTGCTAGGCCTGAAGAACAAAGAAGTCTGGCTATGTTTGAAAGAGAATCAATTGTTTGAAATTCTTGAAAATGGTATAGTGGAACAGAGTAACATGGAGCAAGTCAAGGAATTTGCGAAGCTTGCAGCGAAGTGCTTAGAGGTAAAAGGGGATGAGAGGCCTACTATGAAGGAAGTTGCAATTGAGTTAGATGGACTGAGAAAGATGGAGAAGCATTCGTGGGATAATGTTGAATCAAATTCAGTGATAAGTGACCGGACCCTTGAGTAGTGAATGTTTTTTTTTTTTTTTTTTTTTTTTTTTTTCAATCTGATGTTGTTTGAACTTGGTTTGACAACGGTCAATCTAGAGTCAAAGTTCCTCACAATTTACTGTGTTTAAGCCATTTTTCATGTGATATATCATCGGTACATTTCAAGTTAAATTTTAGCTAGTAAACAGTCGAATCAAAGGTTTTTATTTTATTTTTTTAATTCTTTAAAATGAAAATAAATTGACTTTGATTAGACGGTCGGATTTTTTTATCAATGGTCAATTAAACTTGGTTGATTCTAGCACTTGGCCTTGAATTAATAGAATTTTTCATTTTAACACTTCATGAAGAGAAACAACAATATTCGGACTTGCCCACAAGAAGTGATCTTTTTTTAGAAAAAGAAAAATTTACTGTTGGGATATGTACAACAACTACATGCGCGTCGATTGACTTGAATACTTTGGTAACTTCGGTTGATAAACTTTCACCAGGCATGGAAGTTCAACAAAGGAACCTACCACTACCAGATTTCAGCATGAACCAACAATAAAGAGAACGCTAAGGTTATCGAAAAACGACAATAAAAAGAGAAAACTGCATGTCATCGTGAGAGATGTTCATCCGTCTCTCAAAGCTCACAAATTATACAAGGTATTTTTCAGCAAATTTCATGCTATCAGTCCCAATAGTTTTATTATACTATGATAGAGTTGATCATGATATGTTGAATGGTGAGACATCTATCGACTGAAAATATCGTGATCAACTCTATCACGATATTTAACAAAATTAAACAAAATTTTTATTATAAAAATATAAATAATTAGTCAAATTATTATTTTTTTTAAAGCATGTAACACATGCATTCATGCATACATATAGATATATTTAAAATTAAACACAATTTTTATCATAAAATATAGATAACTAGTCAAATTATTTTTTTAAGTAAACGTAATTAGTCACATATTAAAATTCTTACCTAAATTTAATACTACTTATAATTATTTTTTTCTAATTTTTAATAAGATAGAACGTATGGTGATTTTTGTTATGTGGTAATTTTAATTTTATTTATTTTTTTAGAAAACATGTGGTGATTTTTATTGAGTATAGGTGATTTTTTTTTTTTTTTTTTATCGTTCATTAATATTAGATTCTTAGTATTTTGCACTCATTAACTCGCTTAACATAAAGATTAAAAAAACTTAAGTAGACACATGGCGCAAAATTGGATTATAATTTCAAATTCTAATTCAATTTTTATATTAACTCTAATATTAATGAACCAAATGAGTTAATAAATATTCATCCAAATGAGTTATTAAGTTCAAAAACCAAAGAGTTTAGAATAAATGAATCGTTAAAAAAAAAAAAAAGTGCTTCACAATAATAAATAAATAAACATTGACAATTTACATTTTATACCAAATAATATCCTTACAAAATTTTTTAAAGAGTTAACAAAATATAAAAATGACTATCAATAGTATTTAAATTATTTTTTTTGAAGCCAATAATATTTAAATTATATATATAGAAATTATATTATGCATCTTATTATATATTTTTAAATGTATCTATGCATATGCTTGGAGTTACAAGCTAGTAATCATAACATATCAATTGAGAAATTATTTAAAAACTTTGGAATTTTGTCGTGTAGTTAAACTTATTATTAGGCATAAATTTGATAACGTATGAAGTACGCAATCTGCTTAGTAAATGTCCTTTGTGGTTTAATTTTCAGTAATTTATTTGTTAAATATGAGATAAAAACATAAAAGTTAAATTATTTGAAAAAAAAACATTTTGTTATATGTTATTTAAATTGTTGGTTAAAGGCTAGACAAAAACAAAGGGCAAAAACAAAAAGCTTTATGCTAAATGCCAAACGACAACTCTCTAATTATTTATTTTTTCCAGCCCAAGCGTGGCCCAATTGCAGTACCAAACCCACTTCGGGGCCCATAATTCTTGTCTGGCTTAACTTTCAGAGACACATTCCGCTTTTTAGAAAATTGGGCTAAGCTCAAATCTGTGCATTTTACCATATTATTTTTCTTACCTTTATTATTAAACCATTTTTCTGCCTTACCTTTATTATTAAACCATGACACCAGCTAGTTCTTAATATTAGCGGAGATTAAACCTTAAATATTTTATTCAACCATAAAAAACTAGAACCACTTTGTCAATGTTTTTTTGGACGATCTTGGTCTTCTATTTTTTGTTTTTGTGTGTTTAAAATTTTCCCCTAACCCCCCCCCCCCCCCCCCAAAAAAAAAAAAAAAAAAAAAAAAAAAAGGAGAGAATTCAAACTGCATGAAAATTCACCAAAATGAAGATTAAAAAATCAAAGCAAAAATAAAGAAAAAGGCTCAAAGATTCTATTTAAATAATGATTCTTCTGTCAAATTCATTAGCCTAAGTCCATTTGGGAAGGGCAAGGAAAGGAATGAGATAGATTGAAACGATTTTTTTTTTTTTTTTTTTTTAAATTTGTTTAATTCATTTCCTTTTTGGAGTTTAGTAGAAAGGAGTGTAATGGCAATAAGGAAAAGCTAATTTACACTCAATTTTCTCCTAAAAATTCCTTAAAATCTAATCAAAATCACAGCCTTGTGCTATCTTTCTACAGGATGACCAAATAATTCTTCATTAAAACTTTGTGATAGAATATTTGGTTATTCAATTAATAAAACCATCAATGCTCTTATAGTTTAATGGTACTTCTCTTCCTTTTTCCCATAAGAAATCTAAGATATTTCTATCTTTGTATTTAAAAATAAAAAAAAATAAATATCAGAAACCATTGTTGTCACAAGTTACAAGATCACCAACAAGTAGGGGTGGTACTAGCTGGGGGTCATAGGAAGAAAGTGTGTCACTTGATTGGCCCTCAAGAGTTGGGAGTTTCTTCTCTATTATAAAAAAAATGATGTTTAAAGTTGAGGCTTGAGACCCTATTTGTAAGCAGTGTACATTGTCTCTAAGGCCGTCTCACTTGTATAATTTGGGTCGCTAGGGTACATGATCTTGCAATATAATCTGTTAATTTGGATATCTAAGTAGCCAGAGATCCAGAAATGAAACAAATGGGTCCTCTCTTCCATCTGAGTAGAGGGGTCCAATAATGGGCCTCTGCATAATATCTGCCGAAAATGTCTTTAAAGAAAAAAAGAAAAGAAAGGCTTTATAGCTCATAGACACTTTTTATTTTGTTGTCTGACAAAATTTTTTAATCGTCTGATAATTGTGTAACACTAATTGAGTAATTGGATTATTGTTTGTGACAGAGGTGATTTCTTATATAATAGGTATGTACAATATTATTCTCACTTGCAAACATACCCACATGTATAGGTCTCACAATTAATTGTTTTAGTGTGTTACTTTACTTATACCCATTGTATAATGTTAAGGGTCAAAGATGTGTTCACAATTTCTAGTGTCAAAAGACTCAAAACATATCGAATTTTATTAGGGGTTGAGTTTGAGTCTAAAGTTTCAAAGGTGAAAAAGTTTTCAATTAGTATGATTTATTTTAGTATTTTGATTGAAATTGAAAGGCCATGTCTAATTGTGTAAATTGTAATAATTTATTGAATAATGAACTTAAAAGTCATAAATAGTTGAATGAAAATAATTTTTGTAATTAAGCTTGACAAATGGCCAAATCCTTTAAGATCGGGTCGGGCTAAAGATTTTTCAATTTAAAGTGGTTGACTTGGGTTAAAAATACCTCCCAAGCCAGCCCATTTTTTAGATGTATGTATATTTTGGGATTTTATGCATGGAACCTAAAATCGTGCGGGTCATTATTCAAATTTGCTCGGCCTAATAGTTGCTAATCTTCTAGAGCTTTATGTTATTGTTTATTTATTTATACTATTTATAAAAATATTTCTCTTTTTAAACTAAATTTTTATATAGTTCAAAAATACCCCTATATCTTACGTTTAATAAGGTAAAAATTTGAGGATAATTTCGTAAAAGTATATCTCCAACTTCACTTAAAATGCTTACAAAATAAGATACTCTCTTACTAATCCATGTCTTCAAAACAAACTTATTCAAAATTTTAAAAAAAAAAAAAAAATTGAGAAAACTATGACACTAGACTAAAAAAAAACTCATTACACGCACAAAGCGCGTGTAATGACACAAAAAGCCTATGAAGATTCTTCGAGATCCTAAATTCTCTGGCTATGTAAATGGCTTCACGGGTGAGCAGACAACGCCTCCATTTTCGAACCATTTATTAAGTGCGTGGTGACTCACTGACTCGGTTGCTAGCTATTTTCAACAAGATATATATTACTTATCGAGTAAGAAAGAAATTTACTTAATATATCGAGTAAGAAAGAAATTTACTTTTTCCCTTAAAAGGGAAAAAAAAAAAAATGTCATTTTCAGATTTTCATATTGAGAAAGGAGAACTGAAAAAATTTCGCCCCTTTTTATTTGGATCTGAAACTATAAAAGTTAAACAGGACAGAGGGTTCAGATCACATTAGTAGATTTAGGTTCACATGCATTGCTAACAAAAAATTTATGGCAAACATGTAAGTGGGGAGTGGGGACAGCTTCTCACGTGGATTGGATAGGAAACTTTCTGGGCATGATCATGTGAGTGACTGAGTTCTATGCATGCGACCTGCAATAGAGTTTTATTGCTGAAATCAATATGGGTTGGGTTAATTTTTGTATAGAAATTATATTGATATTCCTAATAATTTTTTTGTGTCTAGTGTCCACTGTTTATAACCTCAGTCTATAACTACAAAGGCTAGGCCCTTTTGTAGTTGTACTCTGGTTATGTAATTGTACGTGCCCAAATTTCCACACTGAACTGGGCCTAGTTAGGGGTGGCAATTCATGTTCGCGTGTCGGGTTCATGTCAGGTTAAGCTGTAAGTATTATGTTATATGAGTCAACCCAAACCCGACCTGTTTAATAAATGGGTCAGAATTTTTCAACTCTAACACGATTTGTTTATTAAACGGGTAACCTGATACTACACGTTTAACCCGTTTAATTAGTAGGTCATATTAGGGTTGACACAAATGACCTGTTAATAACCTGTTTGAATAATAAATCCTAATTGACCCGAATAACCTGTTTAATTAATAGGTTAAACTTAACCCGAATAACCTGTTATTAACCCTCATATATCTAAAATTATAATTCAATCATAAATCAAGTAATAAAAATTAAAATAATAACGGAAGCAAATATTCTTAGTTATTTTTATATTTTATTAACTTTTTAAAAAAATTTGTAAAGATATTATTAGGTATAAAGTGTAAATAATCCATTTTAAAAAAAAATTATTGTGAAGCATTTTTTTTTTTTTTTTTACGATTCATTTATTCTAAACTATTTGGTTTTTGTACTTAATAACTCACTTAGATGAATATTTATAATGTGGTCCCACATTTGATTCTAAAATTAAGAAATAAAACTCTTTAAGAATAAATAATTTAGGACACATGGCGCAAAATTAAAACTCTAATTTGAGTTTCTCTCAACTTCACCTGTTATTATTATATATATAGATATATGACTTATAAATTTGAATTTTTTTTTAGTTATATGATTATGTTTTTTATGGTTTATTATATTAGACTCCTTGTTTTCTATACTAAATTAACTAATTTTGCACAAAAATTTAAAAATTTAAATTAGATGGGACACGTGACACAAAATTAAGCTCTAATTGAAATTCAATTTTTACACTAAATTAACTCATTTGGCACAAAATTCTAAAATTTAGATTAGATGAGACACATGGCGCAAAATTAGACTCTAATTGAATTCTAATTTGAAATTTAATTGAATTTTCTCTCTGTTTTACTTATTATTATATATATAGATATATCTCACACACATTTAATACATTTTTCTCTTAAAAATTAATTAGCATACACTAAACCAAGCAATTTACTCATTTTCGAAATCCTAAATTATAACTTCTTAAAAATCCTATCCCGTATAACCTAACTAACAAAAAAAAATCCAAATTGAAAAATTATGACATTAAACTTGAAAAAAAAAAAAAAAAAAAGCCTCATCGCAATAATTTTTATTTTTTTAGTTTGTCTTTTTATAAGACAACTACATTGTCTGTAGGTTGTAATATTTGTAGATAACCATTTTGTAAGAAATGACACTTAGCATTTCATTCTTTCTTTTTGGTCTGCTAGGTGGAGGGCGGGTGGGGGGAGTGCCCTAGCGAGGTAAATTGAGGTCTAACAAATTTATTGCTAAAAAATTCTAATATGAACAACCAAAATAAAAGAAAAAGAAATCCAGCTACAATGAATTTGAAAAATAAAAACTAATTGAGGAAGATAAACAGCTTTATGGTCAATCACAAATCATAGAGTGGATCTCCTTTGATGACAAATTGATAGTCATGGTGCAGTTCATTTCAACAGACTTCTTCTTCTTCATTATAAACATCAATTCCACTTTCCCATTAAGCTTGGCATGGCTGTTTAGCATCAACAACCCACTATCCAAGTCACCTGCAAGATTGGCAGAAGTTGGCAAGTCCTTTGAATTCACATTTACTGTGACACCAACTTTTTTGGTCGAACGCAGCCCAGCCTTACCCTTAGGAATAGTGACTTGCTCCACTGACACAAGAAATTATGGAGTCTTCTGGTGGACCACGTCACTTGTCTACCATTCCACAAAAAAACTTCCACTTGTTTAAAATTGCTGAGTCAGTAATTAATTTCTGTTTAAAAAAATTTTCTAACTAATAATTTTGAACAGGTGGAAGTTTTTAGTGGAATGGTGGACCACATCACTTGTCCACCATGTAGAGTTTATAATTTCTCCACTGGCACACCCTTGTACATGAATGTGGCAATGGTGCCCAACCTGGGTTGTGAAGTTTATATCAAAGGAAGGTGATGTTGAGTTTATATCAAAGACCAAAGTTAGTGTTCTTAACCCTCAATTGGGTTGTGAAGTTTATATCAAAGGAAGGTGATGTTGAGTTACCAGTGGTCATGTTGTGGAATTTGACATTGTTGCCCAACCTGACTTCTGGAGTCTTAACACGCATTACAATGAGTGCAAAAACCAAGATGACTACGGTTTGAAACACAGCAAAAGCAGCAATATGTATGGCCAGTTTGATCCTTTTCTTTCGCTTGAGCTCCTCCGCAGATGTTTTAGAGCCAGTCTCTTCATCACTTCTAGGCTCCTTACTTTCTGGTCCCAAAGGGTACACTTGTTGGTTTGTTTTCTGTGCCATTTTCTAATTCTCTTGGAAACAGTGAACTATCAAGAGTGTTTTTCTGTCTCTTTATGTTATAGTTCCTTTCGGTGAAAGGAATCTAAAATGGAAAGGAGTTTTTTTTTTGGTGTGGAAATTGTACGGAGATATATTTGCTATATATAGGTTTGGACAACGTATTTGATGGAGTGAATTATGGGTTGAGTGCTTCCTGGTTAAGGTTACTTAACAAGGTATATTTTTCTTCAGTCATAGAACGCGTGTTGGTTGTTATATTTCACTTCTAGATGGTCTAGCAAGTAAGAATCTATATTTATTGAAAATTTGAAAGAGGACATGGTTCTATTCTTTTTGCTAAAAGACGTGTCGTTCTGCTTCTAGAGGACAGATTTGAAGTCTTGGTCTTCTTAATTAAGGGAACAACGTACGGCATGTAGCACTCTTTACACGGCAACCATGAAATGCAGGCTTGCAAACAGGATTAGTCGACTCGGGTTATAAGTAACATGAATTTTTTCACATGTAAAATAAATAAGAACAGAAAAAATACTAGATGCCAAAAATTACAAAATACTCAAAAATAAAAGTTAAATAATACAGATATTCTCAAAGTTCACTACTAATATTATCATCATAAAAGAAAAAAAAACACTAAATATCAAGTAAAGAATACTTCTTAAGTGCACCTGTTCCTATTTGGAAATGATGAATTCAATAAAAATAAAAATAAAAAAATTTGTGTAAGAGATACCAAATGGACTAATGGTGATGATTTCCAAGTCAATTTTCGTAATTTGGATAGTTAAAAAGATATGCATGATAGAGATACCAACATTTCAATCTCGTAACAAGCAATATATTGAGTAATAAATAAAAATTGTGGAGTATAAATTCTTTGTCCCATAAAGAGTAAAATAGGAAAAGAATTTCTTACACGCGTTCAATAAAGCGAACATCTCATAAATAGGTGGGTTCCATTGTAAAACTAAATTCATTCCCCTAGGGTTTACACTTTTACTTAAGAAGGACATGAGGGCCTAAGGCAATGGCATTGTAAAACTAATGGATATTGGACGGTCCATGATGAATATTTAATTAATTAACTAGAAGATAAGCTAGATTGAATGAAATATAAAAATATTTCTATTTCCCTAAATATTCCCAAGTCACCACATCAAAATTAATGTATATATTCCAATGTCACTATTCAATTTTTTTTTCCTAGAGTCTTAAAAAACATTTTACATGTGGGGGACCAGTAGTTTTGGTCAAACATCAAATGGCACCGGCCCTTTGATAAAATGTAAGAGATATCTCAAGGGCAACAGCATTTGGGGATAGAATGGGTTTAGGAAAAAAGAAGAGTATCCCATATTTTTGTAATCCAATGAAAAAGAAAGAAAGGTAAAATATTAAGTCGGATTTTTTGTAAATTTAATGGATTTTCTAGGGACAAAAAATGAGTTTAGTAAAACGCAGGAAATAGGTTTCTTCCATTTTTGTATATATCATTGAGACTAACTTGTAGATCAAAATCGTTGAAATAAATCTATTAACAATATGGATGAACAATCATTTGAATTTGTTTGAATTAATAAGCCCAATGATTAGTATTTTTCATTTAAAAGTTGGGTAATAGTGCATATATGAGTAAAAAAAGAATTCCTATTTTCATTGATGGACCGAAATAGACCGAATGGACCTAATTGGACTAAAAGGGACCTAATTGGACCAAATAAACTAAAATGGACCGAATTGGACCAATATAGACCGAACTGGACCGAATGAACCTAGTGGACCGAAATGGACCAAAATGCGGCTCTAGTATGACTCGAGCGTAGTAAAAATAAAAGTTACATTGCAGTTTTTAGATATTATATAAATATATATATATATATATTTTTTCATAGATGCATCAATGCATCATGCATTTCCTTAAAATGGCCCATATGATGATCATAGAAGTAATCATCAAATACTTATATATTTCAAGCACCACTCTATTTGCTAACCAGTTAACGCACATCATTATTTTTCTTCACTAGCCACTATGAAAGAATTGAAGTTTATACAATAGAACTTAGACCACTAACATCCTATTGCTACCTCGAATAGAAAACTTACTACCACGACCACATGATAGCTCCGAGTCCACGGACTACTTCTTTCTTTGATCTACAGTAACCATAAGTTCTCCTACTTGTGACTTTGAGACTCCACTCAAAGGTTTCGGATCTTCTTTAAGTTCTTTATGCAGCAACTGAAGCAATCACCAAGTTCTTGACATGAATCTTGATCTTGATAACCCTAAGTGTGTATGAAGGTAAACACCTCTAGGTCTCACAAGAGATTCAACGCACAGCACATCAAAGACTTTAGAGAGCTTTTGGGTACAAAACCCTAGATCTACAAAAGAGGCACAAGATGCACTCTAATCTCTCTCTAAAAAGCCTTTTAAAAATGTGCTTAGGGTTTCCTTTATATACTAGGAGAAGTAGATCTGAAACTGTTAAGGACATATTTTATATAATTGGCTAATCCTTTACCAAAATGCACTTTACTTGTAATTGGGTAGATCTAGGATGTATTTAATACTTCAAGGAATAAGAGTTCAAGTCTAGTATTGAAGCCATGCAAATCTGTCCAATAAACAAGTGAAGAAGTATTGATTTTTTAAAGCTCGATAGTTGCTCGACACCTCTCGATCGATCGAGTGTTACAAAATTCAAATTTCCAGATATGATTTTTGGCCCATGCTTATGTATTTGTGTAAGGTTTCTTTTCTCACAACCCTAGACATATATAAGGCTTATTTTAGAGGCCGTCACATAAGAGAATAAAATGAGAACATATGCAAAAGGTACCCGATGTCTTATTCTCTCTGAAAGAAGCTACTACGTCTTTGGGCCTTAGGGTTTTGTAACCAAGTGCTTCTTGATCTTCATTGTTGATGAAGTGAAGAACTTTGCAGCCAACAATCTTCTTCAAGTTGGTGTGTTAGTCACGTACTGGAGCCGTGCATCTTTGGTTAGTCACATACTGGGATCCGTACAAAAGGGTGGCGTTCATATATTGAAGAGTTTAGAGGTTCTGAAGCGGTAGAAGGTTTTTGCTGTGAGTTCATCTACGAGTATTGTAGAGTCTAGGGACAAAAGTTTTGTACTAGATCTGAAACTTCTCTTTACTATAGTGAATTGTTTTTCGAGAAGGTTTCCCCCCAAGTTTTTTACTGTGAAACTAGTTTGTTTTATTGGTTTTCCTAGGTCATCATATCTTGTCTTATTTATTTTTCCGCTGTGCATAATTTTGACATGATATTGATATTTTTTTGTTTTAACAAGTTTTATTCATAATAAATCTAATTAACAACTTGGGTTTAAAACTTGTTAATTCTATCAACCGGGGTCTAAATTTCCCAACAGAAACCCTAATCCTTAATGGGCTTGAACTGCTGTTTGGGCTTAATTCAAATTTTGCAGATACGATTCTCGATCGGTCGAGCCTTACTTTCGATCGATCGAGCGAGCTTTGCAATATTGCACAGTAAGTTTTTGCATTCAGCTTGATTCAAACTATAACAAATAAACTTTGAGCAAGCCTAAACCTAGACTCATTGTTTTGATCATGGTTTGCCAACATATACAAAGTGAAGTTCTAATACATTTAGTTCCTAAAGTATTAGAACCTAACATTTCTAATCTTTGGTTTTGAATTTCACCGTACCAAGGTAGGCTCTCTTGTTCTTAAATTCTGAAATTTACATAGTACATGTTATCAATTGCGAATGAAGTAGATCTGTTATTTTTTTCGCTGCGTATGTTTTGTATGTGATACAAACTATGTTTTTCCAACAGCAACAACAAATTTATGTGCTTCCAAATGAAAATAAGATCAAAAGAAAATAACCCTCGAAAAAAATGAATGGCTCGAGAACTCACTTGGGTTATAGTCTCTACATTTTATTTTCAAGATTTTCAAAGTCATCTCTCTCTCAACCAAGAAACATGTTCATGTGGCTAAAGTGCATGTGCATAATAGTTGAGCATGAAAGACAGTGGAATTCTTTAGATAGAAGTAGTATAAAGTACTTTAACTTAAAACTCTTGCTAAAGCAACATTTTTTTTTTGGTTGAAAATTGGACTAAAAACAAAAACAAAAATCACTAAAAACAACCCCAAATTTTTTTTTAATATAAAATAAAACCAAATGCAAATCATCTCAAGTACCTCCCCCCAACCTAAAATTTACATTGTCCTCAATGATAACAAGGGAAAATAATAAAGAGTAGAGATTACAAAGAGTACCTTGAAGAGATGAACATAAATGAACAAAAAAAAAACTTAAACACCTGCCTTAGTTTCTGTTTAATACTTCAATGGATGTCTAAGGGTATTAATTTCCACTAAGTCTGTGGTCCGAGAAACCTAACATGACTTAGTTTCTGTTTAATACTTCAATAGATGTCTAAAGGTATTAATTTCCACTAAGTCTGTGGTTTGAGGAACCTGACATGACTTAGCTTCTGTTTAATACTTCAATAGATGGTAGTGAACCGCATGATGCGCAATTACAACAAATCAAAGTGCAAACAGGACTACTTTCATTAATAATAATACCTTCTTAGGTTATTTACATTCCATGGGCAGAGTACAGCTTTCTCATCTAAGTTTTCTAAATAATATGCACTTATTCCTGCTACTGAAGTGATGCAATATGGTCCTTCCCAGTTGGGCATCAGCTTTCCCCAAGCCGGGTTCTTGGCACTACCCACAGCTTTTCTCAGCACCAAGTCTCCTGGTGCTAATGGCCGCAACCTCACATTGGCATCATACCCTTGCTTAAGTTTCTGATGGTAATAGGCTAGTTGGATCATCGCTTTTTCTCTTCTCTCTTTAACTAAATCCAAACTCCTTGCTAGCAGTTCATCGTTGTTGCTCGAAGTAAAGGTACTCGTTCTCAGCGTTGGAAAGTTGGTCTCTAGGGGGATAACAACCTCGGCCCCGTAAGTCATGGAAAAGGGGGTCTCCCCTGTTGACCGACATGGTGTAGTCCGATATGTCCATAAGACGTGTGGCAGTTCTTCCACCCATCTTCCCTTTGCATCATCCAACCTCCTTTTCAGCCCAGCGACTATGACCTTATTAACAGCCTCGGCCTGCCCATTTCCTTGGGAGTAGGCAGGAGTGGAATACCTATTTGTAATTCCCAGATCACAACAGTATCTTCTGAAGGCCTTACTATCAAATTAGAGGCCATTATCCGAGATGGGGTATGAGGGACCCCAAATCGAGTAACGATGTTCCTCCAGATAAACTTCTTAGCAGCCACATCCCTAATGTTAGCCAGGGGTTCGGCTTCGACCCATTTGGTGAAATAGTCTGTGTCGACCAATAGGTACCTCTTATTTCCTACCGCTTTAGGGAAATGGCCTACAATATCCAAGCCCCACTGAGCGAACGGCCAAGGACTAGAGAAAGGATTGAGGACCCCACCCGGTTGGTGGATGTTTGGGGCAAACCTTTGGCATTAATCACACTTCTTGACATACTCTTAGGCTTCTTTCTGCATACCCGGCCACCAATATCCTTGGGTGATGGCTCTGTGAGACAGAGATCTTCCTCTTGTGTGACTCCCACAAATTCCTTCATGCAACTCCTCGAGCTGCAATTCTGATGCTTCGGGATGTATACACAGCAAATACGGCCCAGAATAGAAGCGTTTATACAGCTTGTGATCCTCAGACAGCCAGAACCGAGGAGCTTTTCTTCGTATTTTCTCAGCTTCTGATTTCTCTTCAGGTAGTGTATCATCTTTAAGAAAGCTCACTATAGGATCCATCCAGCTCGGACCTACTCTGACTTGATGGATCCGAACCACGTCCTCCTTAACTCCATCTGCTCTGCATAAGTCCTCAACAAGGATAACTCGTGGTATACCATGCGTCAAGGAGGTGGCAAGAGTGGCCAATGAATCTGCGTGCGTGTTTCCACTCCTCGGGACGTGTGACATGTCAAAGAATTCAAAATCCGATTGCGAGCGCCTGACCTGACTCAAGTACTCCTGCATTCTCGCATCTCTGGCCTCTAGCTCCCCCTTCATTTGGCCCACAACTAATCTCGAGTCCGAGAACACTTCCACTGCCTTTCCCCCCATTTTTTGTACCATGGACATTCCCTGCAATAAAGCCTCATACTCGGCTTCATTGTTTGTGGCCGTGAACCCTAGTCTCAATGATTTCTCGATGGTAATCTTTTCAGGAGATATTAGAACTACCCCCACCCCGGACCCCCTTTGGTTTGCTGCGCCATCCACATACACTTTTTAGCGTGAGGGTCCTTGCACGGAGATTGTGCCAACCAATTTTTCATCCATGTTTTGCTCTTCTGCTACTATTTCTATTGGGGGTTCGGCAAATTCAACTATTAAATTAGCGAGGACCTAGCCCTTGATAAAGTTCCGAGCCATGTATTTGACATCGAAAGCCCCTAGAACTGTGTTCCACTTGGCAATTCTTCCCGTGTAATTGGCACTTCAGAGTATTGACTTAAGTGGAAGCTGAGTTAGAACAACAATTGTGTGTGCTTGGAAGTAATGAGGGAGTTTTCGCGTGGCATGCACTACTGCCAAAATTGCCTTCTCCAAGGGTAAACAAGGCACCTCGGCCTCATGTAATGACTTACTCACATAATAGACTAGCCGTTGTATGCCATTATCAATTCGTATCAACACCAAGCTTACAACATGAGGGGCCACTGCAATGTAGACGAACAAGATCTCGTCGGCCTCAGGGCTGGACATGATGGGTGGCCGGGATAGGTATTCCTTAAGTTGCTAGAAGGCCAAATCGCAGTCCTCGGACCACTCAAATCCTTTCCATTTGTTCATCAGGAGGTAAAAGGGTCAGCACCTATCCGCAGACTTGGAACTAAACCGATTTAAGGTTGCGATCATACCAGTGAGTTTCTGGACTTCTTTGGGGTTTCGAGGAGGTTGTAGATTGTGAATTGCTTTGATCTTATCCGGGCTCACCTCAATTCCCCTATGAGTTACCATATAGCCCAAAAATTTGTCAGACCCGACACCAAACGAGCATTTAGAGGCATTGAGACGCAGTTTGTGCTTCCTCAAGATGTCAAAAATGACTTCGAGGTCTCCTACGTGCTCAGACACCACTTTACTTTTTACCACCATGTCGTCTACGTAGACTTCAATACTTTTACCCAGCTGTGGCTTAAACATTCTAGTCATCATCCTTTGGTAGGTAGACCCCGCATTCTTCAAACCAAAAGGCATCACTTTGTAGTGGTAATTTCCAATAGGAGTCACGAATGCTGTTTTTTCTTGATCATCCAGGGCCAGTGGTATTTGATGATAGCCCTGAAAGGCATCTAAAAAGCTCATCCGTGGATGGCCTACAGTGGCATCCACTAACTGGTCTATCCGAGGCATGGGGAACGGGTCCTTTGGACACGCTTCGTTTAAGTCTGAGAAGTCCACACAAACTCGCCACTTCCCACTTTTCTTTTTTATAACCACAGTGTTAGCCAGCCATTCAGGGTAGAACACCTCCTTGATAGCTCCTGCTTGCTTGAGCTTTCTCACCTCGTCCCTAACAACGTCAGCGTGCTCCCTGGATGGGCGTCGAGGTGGTTGTTTTTTGGGAATGGCCGATGGATTTACATTTAAGTGGTGACATATAAAGTTCGGATCAACTCCTGGGGCATTATAAGCATCCTATGCGAACACATCAACATTTTTTCTGAGGAACTCTATCAATCCCTCCTTTTCCCGAGAGGGCAGTTGAGATCCCACCTGGAAGAACCTCTCTGGGTCATCACCAATGATCATCCTTTCTAAATTCTCACATTTTGCTTCCTCGGCTGGTGCATTAATAGGCGATGCCTGGGTCTTTGATTGCTATGAGCTTTCCTCAACACGGGCCGAGGACTCTGCTTTGGGCCGATGTGAGATGGCAGCCACCAAGCATTCTCTTGTAGTAGCCTGGCAACCTCGAATTTTCAAGACCACACCCTCGGAAGGGAACTTCACCTTTTGATGCAGGGGTGGAGGCAACGGCTCCTAGGGTATGAAACTAAGGTCTGGCCACGATGGCAGTGTAAAGGGAGTAAGTATCCACCACAATGAAGTCAACCTCCACAATCTCCGGGCCGGTTTGCACAGGTAGTCTAATCTGGCCCTTTGGCATGACCATCTTCCCATCAAAAGTCATTAAGGGGGAACCGTAAGGTGTTAAATCTTCTGGTCTCAGCTTCAGCCCCTTGTAGAGATCGGGGTACATGATCTCGGCCCCACTACCATCATCTACCATTACCTTTTTCACGTCGTAACCCCCAATCCGAAGAGTGATTACCAACGCATCATCGTGGGGTTAGATGGTTCCAATTTTATCCTCCTCGGAGAAACTCAAGACTGGATGAGGATACACCTTAGGTCTTTTCGGCTCTGGGCCGGAGTCATCGGCGGATAGCCGAGCCACAGACATTACCCTAGAAGGGCATGAGCTCGTCCTCCCCGGAGCAGCAAAGATTACGTTTATCGTTCCTATGGGTGGTCTTAAGGAAGTGTCTTTCCGGGGTTCCTGGTTTGCCTGGCCTTGACGACCACTAGAAGGATGCAAAAGGTGCCTCAGTTTCCCTTCTCGGACCAGCTGATCCCGGTGGTTCCAAAGGTTCTTGCAGTCTTCTGTAGTATGTCCGTGGTCTTGGTGGTACTGACAATACAGACTCTGATTGCGCTTCATGGGATCTCTAGCCATCTTATTCGGCCACCTGAAGAATGACTTATTCTTGATTTTTTCCAAAACCTAGTGCACCGGTTCTCTGAATACAACATTAATCGCCTGTGTGTTGGTTGGTCCAGATTGCCCTACAAAATCTCTCCTCGGGCAGTTATTGTTGTATCAGTCCGACTTGAAATCCCTCCTCTCTTGAGGAATAAACTTCTCCTTTCCTTTCCCTTGCAGCTGCTCCTCTTCCACTCTTTTGTATTTGTTAATCCGGTCCATAAGTTGACATACACTGGTGACAGTCTTGCCAGTCAAGGATTTCCTCAAGCCGTGCCCGATTGGGAGACCACTTTTAAAAGTGCTGATGGCGACGTCATCAAAGTTACCGTCCATCTCATTGTACATTTCCCAATATCTGTCCGAGTATACTTTTAGAGTTTCTCCCTCACGCGTGGATAATGACAACAACGAACTCAGAGGTCGAGGAACCCTGCTATTCGTAATGAAGCGAGAGCTAAAGACTTGGGTAAGCTACTTATAGGAATCTATGGAGTTCGTCTTCAAGCCGTTGAACCACCTCATCGCTACAGGTCCTAGGCTGGACAGGAAAACCTTGCACATCAAAGCTTCGTTTTTGGAGTGGACGGCCATTCTTTGATTAAACTGGCTCACATGCTTTACGGGATCCGTTCGACCATTATAAATGGTGAACGTAGGTTATGGAACTGCCGAGGTAGCCTAGCCCCTTCTACCTTGCACATGAAGAGTGACTTAGAGATCTGATCCAGAGCCTTACTCATGGCATCGTTACCCAGACCTCTACTAGATGGGCTCTTGTGTTTTCATCTATGATGGTGCTCGTCTTCATAAGAAAAGGTCTCATTTGGAGGAGTTCTTGATCTTTGCCTGTAATTGCCTTCCTTTTCATCATTAGAGGATATGTCAGAGCTGGAAGGAGACCGTCTTCGCTGTGCATGGCGCAGTTTCCTTTTCAGGTCATCTATCTCCTGTCGCATGGTTTGATTGTTGTTTTGTCTTTGGGATATGCGACTGCTCACCTGGGAATGGCTTTTGCTTGTTTGGGTGGTATTCACGCTTCCCTCTCGACTCCTTTCATTCTTCTAATTTTGTTCATGTTCAGGGCCAGGAAAATTACCCTATCGTCGGGATCCTATGGGTTCTATCCGTTGGGGACATGCTTGGCGTGGATTTTCTTGGTGCGGACCTGATCCTACCATGTCTAACTGTTGCACTTACTAATCCACAAGTTCTTCCCACAGACGGCGCCAATTGTAGGAACTGAGTTTGAGCACTATTCCTGAGGGATAAGTGAATTCAAGCCTAACAAGCCCAATACAATAAATTTATAGAGAGTGGGTAGAAGAACTGGGCTTTAATGAGTGTAACAACAGTTGAAGATGATTTAAAAAATGAATAAGTAAAACCAATATGGACTTGTGCAAATAATTCAATCCTCGACACCAGTCCGAAGAGCTTAAACTTATTATTTCTTGAGTGACAATGAAAATGGTTACAACGTTAGCTCAGATTGCTACAGTATTTTCTCTGGTAAAATCCTCCTCCCTCTCCATAGAAGATTTCTTACATTATATAGTTCCTCTTGGACCATCTTGATCTTACACTTGTTGATTATTTGAGCCACTACTTGAGTGCTTGTCCCATCAGCCATCCTCTCTGGCCTTCTGTGAGTTGCGGTAGCCAAGACAGCACTGTTCAGAGGTCTTCTCCACATAAATGCGGCCAGAGTGTTAGTTGTGAAGCATTTAATGTGGAGGCAGCAGCTTTTCCTGAAATTGCTCTACTGCCATGCTTCAGTGTGCTTACTGGTTGTACTTATCTTTTTCCCTGGAGTGCTTTGGAAGATTGTCTTTGTCGGTAAATCACCTTTCTTCAACCTCGGCTTTGACTAGCCGAGGACGAAGTTATCCTCGGCACGGTTACCACTGTCCTCTTCATATGTAATTATGGGCTTTGGCATGGGCCTCAGGCCCAGTACAAGATGCGGATGCATATCACTAGGCCCTATGACCCCACAACATCAATTATAATTTTAATATTTGGTACAAACGCATAACACTCATCGCACCTTTAGGTTTTTTGTGATTGAAAAATGTAGTAATCCCAAATTATAATTGATGCAAATTATTAAATTTTACCCACAAAAATAGTAACTTTTTAACGTGGGTTCTAAAATTTTTTTTTAAAAAAAAAAAATTAACGTGGGTTTAAAAAAAAAGAAATATTTTCGGCCAATTAAAAAAATAAAGAAAGAGAAAAGTTTAAACGTGAAATTTGTTTCTGAATAAGTGGGTTAGTGGGAGAGTAATCCTATTTTGTAGGCAATGTTTTAGTAGGAGTTAAAGATGTATTTTTACTTTGTTGTCATTTAGTTCTGTCTCTACTTAAATTTAGGGAAATAAGGATATTTTGAACAAAAAAAATTCGGTCTAAACAGGGGAAGCCCCTTAAATAGTAGTATAGATATAAAAAATAGGTTAAAATTGTAAATAGACAAATTAAAATATACCTATCCAACTCTTCAAAAAAAAAAATACCTATCCAACAATCATTGAAAAAAAAAAATTCCTACCTCCCCAGTTCCCACTGCCCCCACATTCTTAAAAAAAAAAAACACCATCCCACCCACGTTCTATCAAAAAAAAGAAAATCCATTTAAAAAAAAAAAACACCCCCACAAAGTTAGTTTCCACTATGCACGGTTCCTATCAAGAAAATACTATCCCATTTGGTTAAAAATAAAAATAGATAAATAAATAACTACCGACATCATCTATAATAAAAAATAAAAATAAAAAACCAATTACCACTTTTTGGAAATAATTTATCCTTTCATTTGTTCATTTTTTCCATTTTCAACGTTGTGGAATGCAAAAAAATCTAATTACATTAGATCCCAAAAACTCCAAACCCACAATATTCCTTCAGTTTCTCATTTCATCCTATTCAAACCGACACTATTTTCTTCCCCACTCATTGTTTCATATGCTGAATTCTTCACAATGGTCAAGGATTTTCTTGTCAAAATCGGTAAGCCATTGAACAAAATTTATATACTACTTTTTCAATTTAATTATATTTGTATCGTACTTTCTCAACTACCTATTTTGTTATTTTATAACTCTATGACATTCTGTGATACGTGACTATATAAAAGATGTTATGAAAAATTTGATTATGAATCGAAAATTATGACATTAAACCAAAAAAAAAAAAAAAGTGCCTCATCGCACGCTTATTTATTGTATTAGACTATTAGTTTAGGATTTGGCTTACCTCTAGTATCTTTTAAACTGTAATCTCTTTTAAAATATAGAAATTAAAACCCATTACCACGTCATTTTCTCTCAAAGAGATATTAATTGGATGTCTAGTTGAAAAGGTACTGAAGATAAGACAAACTCATTAATTTATCTATTTACATTTGCTGGTAGTAATGATTTGGGTTATCCCTCATTCGTCCTAAATGTTGAAATTTTAGATGTTATCCTCTATATAATTATAGGACAATGAAGGAACATAGAGCACAATTTTATTGAGTTATAGTTAATTTAATAAATAAAGTATTTATTTTAGATAATGATTTTTTTTTACTTAATACTTTTTTGGCGGAAATCCTTTTTCATCTCTGCATTTTGGCCTCATTCCCATTTTGGTCCCTACTTTTTATTTTACCTCTTTTTCTCCTTAAAATAAAAAACGCATTTTATTTTGGTCTTTATTGTCATCTCACTAACGGAAATTGTCTACGTGGCAGACGAGGTGTACTATTGGCACACTAGATATTGACATGGCCATTAAAATAATAATAATAATAATTTTATTTGGCATTTAAAAAATTCCACGTTAGAATCTAAATTTAAAAAATATATCAATTTTAACTAAATAAAAAAATTAAAAACAGAATTAAAAATAAAAAATCACATGAATTGAGATCTAAGTTAAACCCAAGAAGAACATTTTTCTTTATTTGACATTTTTTTTCCTTAGAAAACAAACACAAAATTAAGCACACACAAACCCAAAAAATTAAAATTAAACCCACACAACACACACACACTCTCTCTCTCTCTCTCTCTCTTAACTGCTCAGCCTCTTTGTTTCCTTCTCTTTTCTTCTTTAACTCTCTTTTCCTCAACCCGATCCCAGCCTCTCTTAGTCACTATTTTCCTCTCTCAGTCTCTCTTTTTCACTCTCTTTTCCTCTCTCACTCTCATTGAGCCGATCCTAGCCATGGCCGAAAGTCATTCACCTTCTCTACCTCGTCCTCTCAAACCCACACCCTAAGCAAACATAAGCAAGAAGAAAGCAGCGGCAGCGGAGGTGGTTTTATTGTCAGATCTGAGGTTGATTTCCTTTGGGTTTGATAGTTTCAAATCTAAGGTAGCAAGTGGTTTGGTTGTTGGCTCTAAGGTTTGGATATGAGGTTTGTGTTTGGTTTCTCAAAAAGTATAAGAAAATTTGGGTTTTTACTTTTGTGTTTGGGGGCCGAAAATCTGGGTTTGAGTTTAGTGTTTGTGTTTGGGGGCCGAAAATCTGCGTTTGAGTTTTGTGTTTGATGCTTTGGTGGTGTGGGGGTTTGATTTTTTGGATTTGTTCATGTTTAATTTTGTGTTGATGTGGATTTGATGTTAATTTTTTGGGTTTTAAATTTTCTGGGTTTGTGTTCTTGTTCAAATGTTTAATTTGTTCATGTTTAATTTTGTGTTGATGTGGATTTGATGTTAATTTTTTGGGTTTTAAATTTTCTAGGTTTGTGTTCTTGTTCAAATGTTTAATGTGTTCATGTTTTATCCGTGTTTTAATTTATTGTTCAAATTTTCTGGGTTTTGAATTTTGTGTTCAAATTTTATTTTTTATTCATGTTTAATCTAATGTGGATCTGATGTTTAATTTTGTGTTCTTATTTTCTAGCTTTGTGATTTTTGGTTTTTAATTTTGTGTTCTTAAATTTGGATTTGTGTTCTTATTGTTTTTGTTCAAGATAAACTTAGATCTTAATTCATGTGATTTTTGGTTTTTAATTCTGTTTTTTTTTTAGTTAAAATTGATAAATTAATTTTTTAAATTTAGATGCTAACGTGGTATTTTTTAATGCCAAATATAATTTTTATTATTATTTTAATGACCACGTCAGCATTTAGTGTACCAACAGTACACTCTATCTGTCACGTAAACAATTTTCATTAGTGAGATGACGATAAGAACCAAAGTAGAATGCGCTTTTCATTCTAGGGACTAAAAACAGTAAAATAAAAAAGTATGTATCAAAATGAGAACAAGGCCAAAATGTAGGGACAAAAAATGTATTTTCGCCTACATTTTTTATATTTAGCTGGCCTCCTTAGAAAATTTTTCTCACTCCACTATTGATTGTACGAATATATTACATTTAGTATGGTAACTTTAAAATCATGATATCACATGATGTTACTTGTCTATTTGTCATTATCTTTTTCTCTAAACTTTTAGCTTTTGTCTTTTATGTATAAGTTTTTAAAACTTAATATTTTCTCTTTTTTTTCAAAATACAAGTATACTTTTAAATACTTTTAGCAAAAAACTAAATAAACTAACGTCAAACTAATACTACAAATTTGAGGTATTCCGTAGTTTTTTTAAGTGAAAGATCGAAATTTATTGAATTTGAAAAACTGAGGTATACAATATTGTTAGAAATCCGATTTCCCTCAGCCAAGTTCGTGGGAGTAGCAAAACCCATTGCATGTCTCACCATGCTACAGGCAGCTACATTGACCTTACTCTTGATACGTGCAGCATGATACAGTTTACCGAAACAATTCTTCACCCTCATTTAGAAGATTGCACCATTAATTAGTTGAAAAGCAAATTTGGAAATAGATTACGAATTATGGCTTCTTATTATATCCAATTTTTTGCATCACCTATTCAAATGTGGATTTGTAACAACTGTGCCTTGAATTGGAGACTTCACTTCCTCTCATACCTCAACTCCCTGGAAGTAGTTTATTTCCTATGGGAATTTGATTGGTGTGGCCTGCTCAGTCCTATAGATTAGGACTTGACACAAAAAGCAAATACTTCATGTTCTTCTTTTTCTTTTTCTTTGAAAACGATGGAATGTTATTGATAAGAAAACAATAGATGAATATCCAATATATCCAATAGGAGTAAAAAAGTTCTCAGCACAAGGAGAGCCAGTGGCGGAACCAGAAATTGAAGGAGTTGTCACCATCCAAGATAAACTGACCTCAATGTGAATTGTAAAAAGCCAAGGCTGCTAACTCAAACAAGCTGCAAATATGGGAGGAGAGTGAATAGTAATATTATGAATCGATCAACTCTTGTTTTTTTTTTTTTTTTGAGATTTGAATCGATCAACTCAAGATAATGTGTTGCACACTCACTGGCTTTGATTGCAACAAATGCAGAGACACAATGAGCCACTGAATTCTTTCTTCTTGTTTGAGTGCTTTGCCACTTTTACTTTTGCCCCCACTTAATCAGATAGCAACCACTAAACAACCAAATAAGGCTTCCATCACAAATCAAATCCAAAAAAGAACAAAAAGTTTCACAATAGTTTGGTGGCCAATTGTTAATAGTAATCAGCTGATATCGTTGTCTTCTTCTTCTTCTTTTTTATTTATTTAATTATTTTTTAATTTTATATTTCAACGTATGGTCCGACTTATTTATTTTACAGGTCTCGTATCAAAATGCAAATCCTTTGTCTCATTTTTTATGTTTCACTTTATACTCTACCAATCATCTATTAGCTATATAAAAAGCGCCAATGCCCCTACAGTACACATTTGATTTATTGAGTCTTTATCTTCTTCTTCTTCTTTTTTTTTTTTTTTTTTTTTTTTTTTTTTTTTTTTTTTTTTTTTAAGTTTTGAACAGTTGCTACAATGCCACTTTGGTTTGTTTAAGTGGCACCGTAGCTGCAGCGATTTTTTTTTTTTTTTTTTAGTCTTCCGTTTGTTCTTTTTAAAAATATATATATATTTAGAAGAACCCGCATATATATTGTTATATTGATACAACAAATTTCACAATATTTTCACAATTATTGAAGTATCAATTTCTTATAAGTCAAAATAAAATAATAAAATATGAAACTGTGACCAACCACATTTGAAAATAAATGTTTTGTGAAAAATGTTGTGACACTTGTTGGGTGAATGTGTAAAAGCTACAATACTTTTGGTTTGTTCAATATGTTTTGTTCATCGCTTTTTTTTTTTTTTTTAGTCATCGATTTGTGCTCTTTCTTCTATATATAAAAAGAGCGAATAGGCTCATGAATAGTATTATGAACAGTATTTTTGGTTTAGTGACTTGTCTTTTTCCTCCTTTTTTTTTCTTCAAGTTCACCAACTTAGTTTGAGCTTCTTCTTTTTTTCTTTTTTTCTTTTTTTTTTAAGGATGTTTACATGTTTACTTTGTATTTGTAATGTAAGCTTACATTGTATACACACAAAAAGTAGCAAATATTATATACATTTAATAAGCTCATGAACAGTGTTATGAACAGTATTTTTGATTTGGTGAGTTGCCTCTTTCCCTTTTTTTTTTCTTCAAGTTCACCAACTTGGTTTGAGCTTTTTTTTTTCTTTTCTTTTCTTTTCTTTTCTTTTAAAGGATCTTTATATGTTTACTTTCTACTTGTAATGTAAGCTTACATTGTATACACACAAAAAGTAGTAAATATTATATACATTTGCCAAAAAAAAAAAAAAAAATTTGTACAAATTTTGCAAATATGTACAACATTTGCCAATTTTTATGTGTTTACAATATAAATTTACATTGTAAGTGCAATGTATATTTCTATATATAAAAAGAGTGAACGGAAAAAGTTACAGTAATTTCGCTACAGTAGTTTGATTTATTCAACTTTCATTGTTTTGCTAGCTTCCTTTTTTTTTTTTTTTTTTTTTTGTGAATACATAAAGTTGTAGTATATTTGCTATATTATTTTTGGTTTGTCCAATTCACGATGTTTTACATTATAATAAAATATTAACATCACAAATTGGCACAATATTTTCACAATTGTTGAGATGTTAATTCATTATAGGTCAAAATAAAATAATAAAATATCATACTAGAACCAGTTACAACTAAAAATATAAGTATTATGAAAAAGAAGTGCTATATCTACAATAATTTTCACAACACTTTCATAACAAATCAAATATGGTAAATTGTTATTGGTTCTAATTTAAACTTACCAATAAAACTACTTTTTTCCCCACCAATAACAACTTGTAGTAACCTACTACTTATTATTTGTTGTGAAAAATGTCATAGACATAACATTTTTTTGTGTGAAAAATGTTAAGACATCGTGATGTTGTCACAATATCTTCAAAACTGTTGAGCTGTTAATTCTTTACAATTTAAAATAAAATATAACAAAATTATAAAGGTATTATGAAAATGTTGCGTCATTCTGTTTTGTTTTTTAAAAAAAATTGTTGGTTTAATCAACTTTGTTGAGCCAAAATTCACTATTCCACATACAATTTTCTTGGATTGACTTTTTGTATATTTTTTTCTTTACACACTATTTTAAGTAAAAACATATAGTTTTACACACAAAAACAAAAACAAAAACTTAGGAAAATTTTTTTTTTTCATCCTTTATATTTGGGGTAGTTTACAATTCTTCCTTAAACTTTAAAATCAAGCAATTTTTCCCTTAATATTTTGGAAAAGAGCAAATATGTCATATTATTATTCTCTCAGTTAAACCCTAATGAAAGCTCATGATTCTTAAAATATTTTATTGTGTAATGTCTAAATTACTCCCACTAAATTTTAACATCTTAAATATTTTCTTTACGTATTTTGAGTTTTAAATGATAGAAATTCTTAGAAAGTTAGAATGATAATATTAGGTGTTCTATTTATTATCTAAAGAACGTTGATTTTCTAGGTTTAAATTTTCAAAACTTAAAATTTATCTAATGAAAAATTCGATGACACATGCCTTTTGTTATCTTTTTTATTTTATTTTTTATTTTAAATTTCTTAGCAAAACTCAGTTGTTTATTGTTGGAAGATGATGATATTCGTTATCATTCTTAGAAGTTTTTAGAGAGTAGATATATTGTCTTTAGCAAGTAGGTACTAAAAAACTATTATAGTTAAATAAATATTTATATATTTAATAGCTACCCTAACTTTGTGGTTGATCAAAATTCTTATGCGAATGAGATTAACTTTTTACGACATAATTATCAAAATTCTTAAAATTAATGTCTCTTTTGATTAATGTAAATCTCTATATACTTTAAAAATCAAATGATTCATATCTTTGTTTTGTGATATAAATAAAATCTAGAATTGACCTTAATTACTACTTTTTTTCTACAGCAAGCACGTGCCTTGCACGTGCTGCCCTAACTAGTAATTTATAATGTATTGATTTAACTCTCCTTATAAAATAACCAAATTAATAAGTGAGAAAAAAAAATCAAGCATGTGGCATATTATGATTGATGGAATATAGAATGAAATATAAAAAAATGAGACAAAGGATTTGTATTCCTCGTATCCAAGGTGAAAGTTTGACAAAAATCTGACTTTAAAAGTAAATAATCTAGTGTAATGACCATCAAAATGCATCGGGAACCACCAAGAAATTCTTAAAAAAATAAATAAATAAATAAAAAGAAGATATCACCTTCAAAGAGATAGAAGACTATGAAATGTGCAAACACGTGATGTATGTGAAAGACTACAGGTCTGTTTGGATACCGCTTATTACTGAAAATTAAAAACACTGTAACAAAATAATTTCTAAATGTGTGAATAGTGCCGTGAGACCCAGTTTTAAAGTTGATTTTGCCAAATTCCGTACTTGTGGGTCCTGTGAACAGTGCACGAGACCCACTGCTTAAAATGCAAACACAAACGTGGTTGGATTTCAACTGTATCCAAACTCACGCTACGTCTCATTTAGTGTCACGCCCCAAACCCAACTATAAAGATAGGCACGTGACAACCGCCCCACGCTTATAAAGTAAGCACCCAACAAGTGTTCAAGGCCTTCTTAGCAACTAAAATTTATCCTTAAAATTTATAACAATTAAATTCAAAATACCTCAACAATTTCTTTATTCTTTATGAATAGATCTCCAATAATTTAGAAGGAACAAAATCCAAATCTCATGTACATAATGCCAATCGGCCAAAAGATATAAGAATATCAGAAGGCCATTCAATCCCAAAATCACTAAGCTTCTTTTCCTGCTCACAACACAACATCAAAACTCTCAAAACTTGCTATTCTTCACAATCTAAAACTGGAGGGAAAAAAGGGGTGAGTCGACAACTCAATAAGTAACCAAAATCCTAATAAGTTCTATCAAGCAATAGATCTGTAAAGTAATAAGATGTAATATGAGTCTTCAAAAGTTATAATATGCTATGGGTTTTCAAAAATAACTAAAGAAGTTTCATAGTCTTAAAATAATAAGTTGCAAATAGATCACATACTTTAATCTTACAAATATATCATAGATGGTTTAAAAAGTAGTCAGTTTTCCATATATCAAAGCTATAACTTACAATAAGTTCCAAAAATACATAAGCAGTTTTAATGACTCAAAATAGTTCAAATACTCAAACATTTCCAAAATCACATATGTAGTTTTAAGGACTCAAAATAGTTCAAATATTCAAACGTAATTCATATTCTTAACAATCTTATGACTATGGTCACGCTATATCCCCGTGACTGGGTATCAGAGTACCAATAAATAACCCTCATTGGCTGGGTATCAGAGTACCAATGAATAAACCCCATTGGTTTGGGTATCAGAGTACCAATGAATAACCTCTATTGGTTTGGGTATCAGAATACCAATGAATAACCCCCATTGGCTGGATATCAGAGTACCAATGAATAACTCCCATTGGTTTGGGTATCAAAGTACCAATGAATAACCCCCATTGGCTGGGTATCAAAATCAATTCATAGTCAGATTGTCCATAATCGTATATATGAAATCGTAGTTTCTAACAAAAATATATCTTATTTAAGCATGTATATAAAAATCATATACTCAGTATTAAAATATATTTGTAATAATCCTTTACTTGAAATCAGTGTTACTATAGAAATAAAAATTCTAACAATTATAAACAATTTTCAGTAGTTAAAAATACATTACTATAAGCAAAATAAAACCCAATTAGGATAAGGTTACATAGCTCAGCTAACTCGCCACAAGGAACTTCTCCCAAACACTTTTTCTAAAGTCCTTAGATATCACCTAAACAATTTTCATGCACTATACTCAATAATCAAATAATTCAAGAACAACTTATAACAATACCGACCAAAAGAGAGACTATTAAAAATAACCAATAACTGCCCACTATCAACTCACACCAAAATCCCACATAATAACAATATTTTTGTACTCCTTATTTTCTGCCACTAATAGTTCCGAGGAATCAAGTCTATAGTTACACCATACCTATAGGCATAAAGGGTCAAAAGTACATCACCTAGAAGGTGTTTGGTATATGCACTTAAAAACTGAAAACATGTGTTTGAAAACATATGTAGAAATACGTGTGGGTGAAAAAATGTGTAAAAATACGTGTAATGTTGTTTAAAAACTGAAAACATATGTTTGAATTGTGATACCAAACGAGGCTTAATCTTCTATTCGTGAGTTGATATATATAAATATATATTTATTTATTTATTTATTTATTTATTTAATCACTTATGTCACCTACTGACTTCCCCTATACGCCTCAACCAACCAAATAAACAAATATAATAATAATAACAATAAAGGAAAGGTGTTGGCGTTGCTTTGTGAAGGTGGTAATTCCATTTATCATATATACATATATAAATAGAGTCTTTTGGCTAAATTTTGCTAAATTTGGAGTTTATTTGCGTTATAGGCATTGTTCCAAGTTATTTAGGGAATTGAGGAAAGAGAGTGAATTTCGGCAACGGTGTTGCCGAAATTCAACAAAAGTATGAGAGAGAAAGAGAAAAAGTGGGAGAGAGAAAATTTTGAATTTCGATAATCACATTACAGAAATTCCTGCTGCCCAAACCTGCTGACCGAAAACCAATTGTGGCATTACCAATTGTGGCAATGCCATTGCCAAAATAGGGGAAAAAAAATTTGTGGCAATTGTGGCAATGCCATTGCCGAAAATGGGAGGAAAAAAATAATAATAATAATGGTTGCCGAAATCTGGGGAGGAATTAAAAAAAAATGCTACATCCACAATATTTTTACAACATTTTCACAACAAATTATAGGTGATTAGTTATTATTAGTTTAAATTTGAATTTAACACTGAGAGTAACGGCTGAAGGAGAGATGGGTTACGGATCAGTAACGGGGGAAATCACAGGTGGGTAAAGTGTCAAAATTGAAACCACGGGTAAACAATTCAAATTAGAGACAAACCACATGTGGGTAAAGTGTAATTATCCCTTCTTCTTTTTTTCCTGCCACTGCCGCTGACCCTAGTTCTCTTTTGGCACGAGGACAAAACTAAGAAAAGCACCATATCAAACCAGAATCAAGCTCCTGACATGCTTTTACGGAAAAATACTATTTGACATATATATTTTACCTTTGTAATTTATCACACTACCAGCTGACACAAAAAGACGAAAATAAACAGTTTTGGTTCAGCAAAATCCCCTATTACAAAATCCTTTAGCAATCTTGCATTAGGAATTTTTCAATCCTATAACCAAATAGCTTTTATTTTCTGCATTCAATGTAAATAGATGGCCTCAGTTGGCTTAGTTTCCTTTGCATAAATAAGTTGTAACTTTTATATAAATATATATATATATATTTATATATATAATCACTTATGTCAGACCTACTGACTTCCCCTATACGCCTCAACCAACCAAATAAACAAATCTATATACCACTAGTGTGCTAGCTGAATGGTGGGCATTGCGGGATGGGCTGATCTTGGCCATTCAATTGGGCATAAACCAGCTAGAGGTGGAACTTGATGCTAAGGTGATTGTGGAGTTGCTCAATGGTGCTGAATGTCCTAACCGGAGTTACTCTCCTTTGTTGAATGATTGCAGGTCCCTCATAGCAAGACTTGTGCAGGTCCGAGTGAGACATTGTTTTAGAGAGGCGAATCAATGTGCCAACTTTTTGGCTAAAATGGGCTATTTTATGTTGGAAAATTTTGCTGTGTTTGATTTTCCCCCCTCTGCTGATATGTATATTTTGTTTGACTCTGATAAAAATGGGTTGTACTGTTATAGGCATGTTGCCAGTACTCTTGCCTCTGTGGGTAGTTTGTATTGTTTGTTGCTGGTTGTTAATATAATATCTCTCCTGTTAACCAAAAAAAAAAAAAAATCTATATATTCTATATATTACTAAAAGCTGAAGCGTAGCATTTAATGCTGCTGCTCTCACGTTGCACCACATCAACTGCCACGTCATTTTTAAAAAAATATATATAATTTTTCCTTCAATTTTAAAATGGTTTTTACAATTTTCAGCCCTATAAATCCCAACCCTATAAATGCAGCCCACTACTTATTTATTTACTTCCACTATCACTCTGTAATAAATTTGTATAATTAATCCAGCCCACCTCTTATTTATTTAGTTCCACTGTCAAGCCTAACCTAAAGCCTTTTCAGTTCAGCTTAAAGGAAAAAAGAAGGAAAAAAAAATGTAACCAAACAGAAACGTGGAAGCCTTTTTTGTGTGAGCCTTTTCAGCTTAAAGGAAAAAATAATAATAATAAAATAAAAACGTGGAATCCTTCAGGGTTTTGCGTGACCAAATAGAAACGTGAGGAGACAGAGAGTTTGAATATTGTAAGTGGAGGGAAGCTTAAAGGGAGGAAGAAAAAAAAAAAAAAAACGTTGAAGCCTTCTTGCGTGAGAAAACAGAGAGTTTGAAAGCTACCTACCTTCCTGCTCTACCGTTTTGCAGTAACAGCTGCCTATCTGATTTCCTTCCTTCCTTTATTCCTTTCCACACGGTGTATAAATACTGACAGAACTTGCCTACTTTGGTTGAGGTATGTCTACATCTCAATTCTTTTTTTTGTGTGCAAAACTTTTATGCTCTGTTTATATTAATATGAGACCCTTTTTTTTCGTTTGTTTGTGTTTGTGTTTATATTAGACGAGCATCCTTGGCATGCCATTGATGTGTTTGTGAGATTGCCTGAATGTCTACATCTCAATTTCTTTTTTTGGGTGCAAAACTTTTATGCTCTGTTTATATTAATATGAGACCCTTTTTTTTTCGTTTGTTTGTGTTTGTGTTTATATTAGACGAGCATCCTTGGCGTGCCATTGATGTGTTTGTGAGATTGCCTAAATGTCGTTTCAATAGTGCTATAATTTTACAGCCAAAAAAACTATTTTATTTTACCTTGGTTTATTTGGTGTTTCAATTTTTCTGCATTATTTTATTAGCATAATTCTTGGCATGCCATTGATGTGTTTGTGAGATTGTCTGAGTGTCGTTTCAAAAATAGAAGGAGCTGTGTTGTCAATTCTATTATGACTGAGAATGTAGACAAAAACAGACTTATTATGATTTAAAGTTACATTTATTTTATAATTAGATTTAGATTTAGATCTCTTGGTTTTGGTTTTCATTCATGGTTTCAGGTTATAATGTAACAATTGATAATTATTTATGGTCGATTCTTATTATGATAATTAAACTTTTGTAGAAATATAATATTAAAAGAAGCAAACTTATTTGACCCCTATTAGGTCACTTGGACTCTTCGTGGTCAATGATTGATGGCAACAGGCAGGCCAAGTGTTGGCTGGTATGAATTTCAATTGGTAGACTAATGAACTACAGTTTCAAAGTTTAAATTCAATCCTAGCTTATATGAAAAAGAAGGTAATCTATATTGATGCAAAACGCAAGTAAATAAACATATAAAGAAGAAATCATATAGATTGAAGAGTAAAGTCAAACTCCATAGTTCTTCTGGAATTACACCAACAACATCCAAGTCAGAAACTTTCCTGAAAAAAGAAAAAAAAAAAAAAAAACCAAGGCCATTAACAATTCAACCATGAAAAGAAAGATTCATGTACTGAAGATGCTGATCAAAATATTGTGTAGTGTAGGTTCTGTACTATTACATATACCATATTCTGGTCACTTACCAAATTTTGCCAAACTATTCAAGGATTTTTAATTTCAAAACAAAAAAACAAAAAAAAGGATTATGATATGAAATGATTTTGCCTCAATTTGTTTGTGAATTTAATTTGTGGATTGCTAAAATTTTAAGCTTTGTAAAGGTGGCAAATTGAATGACTACTCAAGAATATTAGTAATTGTTTCTAAAAAAAAGAAAAAAAAAATACTAGTCATTAATATCATACAAGTTCTCTGTTATGTTGTATCATCATTTATAATCATTATGGAGATATGATTACCCAGCAACTTACATTAGCTTTAGAGAGGAGGGCAAAAAAAATCTAAAAGTTACAGAATCAGACTCACTTGAGTAGAAGTAAAATTAAGCAGTAGAATTGGTTATAAAAAAGTCTCACACAACTACAAAATGAATATGAGAAAATTTAACATTTGTGAAGGACAATTTGGAAAAAAATTGTAAGCCACAAATATGAAGTTCAACATAGTTGGCTTTGTGGCCAATTATTTTATGACTCTATCCTAAGAATTGGCATCTACTGATTGAGAAAAAAAAAATTTAAAATCTTTTCCAAAAAAAAAAAAAAACTTCTTTGCATCATCAGGTGCTCATATTTTGAAGTTCTTTTGGAATTTCACAATTCAATGCAACATTAGGCTTGGAGATAAGAAAACAATAAGCAACAAGTGCTTCAAAATTTGAATTACCCTTACCCTTACAATTTCAGCCTCATTTAATGAGCAACTTCATTGATTATGAAAACTAAGTTTTTAGTGTGGTTGTACTAATTGAAGTTTTCCAGAAGGTGACAACGTTGGTTGGATATCAAAGTTGTTTAGAGAGCTTGGTGGTTGCTGGCATTAGAAAATTAATTGATGTGGATTCCATCGATTCCCATATTTGTTGGGTGCTTAGCATATTTAACTAGATTGTAATGCGTGGACCATGTCTCAAAAGATATTTACTTCTATGATAATGTATTTACAAAGACATTAAAGTAATTTTGTACATGTAAAAACCTGTTGCACACCATTTTCCTGCTTTGGTAGGTAGCTTTTTTGGAACAAATTACGGTTTATTGTTAAGAGTTAATTGTATAGCCGCTTTAAGTAACTGTATGTTGGTTTTATTAACTTGAGTTGGGTTGTAGCTTAATTTGTTGATTTGGTTCAATTTGGTTTGGTTAACGTGTGGGGAAGTTCTAGGTAAGGATAAGCCAAAAATAGTGTGACAATCATGTAGTGCAAAATTAGGCAATATTGTAGCAGCTGAAGAAAATTTCCCAATACAGCATTTATACCTGTAAACTTTCATCCGAACCATTGTCTCTTGCCACAAATTGTGATGCAAAGGCCACATCATGACCTTCCATAGTATCCCATATGCCTTTTGGGATATGATTTTGCAGATTCTCTTTTGTAATGCACAATGAATAACTGAAGTACATCAGCCATATGCCTCCTTGGTCCACAAGTGTCATAAATAGATCCAGAGCTATTACCGCTATGGAGGCAGAGGTAGCAGTCTATCTGGATAAAAAACAAATATGTGAGCAGTCAGAGCTTGATACAATTGCACATAGTCAAAACATATTACTTCTACTTTTCTGCAATGTATTGTTTAATGAGTTGCTTTGCTGGGAAATTTCACTATTGCTTGAACAGTTTGTGTAACCAAAGAAAATAACCAAAAAAATAGGACATTGTTGAATGAGTTGCTTTGCTGGGAAATCCCATTGTAAATAAAGCTAGAATGTTTCTTCATGTATGTCCAACATTCAATTATAAATAAAATGAAAAGGCTTTGCTAAAATATTTTTATATTATTTTTTGGTATGCTTGAATAATTTTATATTATCTTTTGGTTGTGTAGGGTGTTTAGTTCAAAAGTTGGATTGTTTCTTCAAGTATTTGTAACTTTTAATTATAAATAAAATGAAAAGGCTATGCTAAAATATTTTTTATATTTTCTTTTGGTCGTGTATGTTGTTCATATTTTCTACCAGTTGATTACAGATTATCTATTAAATTGCAAGTTCAATAGCTAGATTGTTTTGTAAAGTATGTCCAAATCTCAAATAATGAAAAGGCTATTATAGAATTGAGATTGTATTATCTTTTGGTGTGCTAAACTAATTTTTATATTATCTTTTGGTTTCTACCAAATTATAATGGATTATCTTGGGGGAATTTTATAAATTAAAAATTTTCCAAATACTTTAGAGCCACATGATATTCAAGTTTTGAGATAACCGTCAGATGAGATTTTAAAATAATTCAGTTAAAATTCCAAATTCTTTAGAATCACATGATGTTCAGATTTTGAGATAACCGTCAAATGAGATTGTAATATGTTTAGAGATTAGATATTTTCTATTGGAAAACATGACTGGTGCAAAAATATCACATAAAAGGTCTTGGTGTTGCAATTTAATATTTATATTCAATGATGATATTTATAAATAAAATGAAAAGGCTATGCTAAATTTTTTTTTATATATATTTTTTTTGGTTGTGTAGGTGGTTCATATTTTGTACCAGTTGATTACAGATTATCTATTAAATCGCAAGTTCAACAGCTGGATTGTTTTGTAAAGTATGTCCAACTCTCAATTAATGAAAAGACTATTATAAAATTGAGATTATATTATTTGTTGGTGTGCTAAATAATTTTTATATTATCTTTTGGTTTCTACCAAATTATAATGGATTAGGTGATTAGCTATTAAATTACAAGTTCACAGAATTTGGAATATTTCTTCAGGTCTCTCTAAAATGAAATGCTTAGCTAAAATAGTCTTCATATTATTGGTAGGGTGTTCATGTTATCCACCAGTTATTTCAAATGATCTTTTACTATAATGATGGTTACTAAATGATGGTTGGTAGGTACTATGGAGTCACATCAGCAACTATGGTGTCTATCTTTCAATATGAAATTTTACTGAATTACATTCCCACGATACAAAAGAATATAAAACCTAGACAAGTTGGGAAAATGGGGAAATTTTATAAATTAAAAATGTTCCAAATACTTTAGAACCACATGATATTCAAATTTTGAGATAACCATCAGATGAGATTGTAAAATAATCCAGTAAAAATTCCTAATTTTTTAGAACCACATGATGTTCAGATTTTGAGATAACCGTCAGATGAGATTGTAATATGTTCAGAGATTAGATATTTTCTATTGAAAAACATGACTGGTACAAAAATATCATATAATTTTTATTTATGTTTTGCAGCCACAATGCTTAATATTTTATTTATATTTACATTTTGAATGCAATTGCATAAAGGCAGGAATCTCCAAATAGTCTTAGAAAAATGCCCTTCATGTTACATGTGTGAACTTATTTACCAACCAGGAAGACACTATAAATAGATGACAGCACAACGAGTGCACCCCAAAAAAGAAGGCTAAAATATTTTTTATATTATCTTTTGGTTGTGTAGGTTGTTCATATTTTGTACCAGTTGATTACGGATTTTCTATTAATTGTTCAAAAGCTGGATTGTTTCGTCAAGTATGTCCAACTCTCAATTATAAATAAAATGAAAAGGCTATGGTAAAAAAAATTTATATTCTATTTCGGTATGCTAAAATCATTTTTATATTATTTTTTGGTTGTATAGGCTGTTCATATTGTCTACCAAATTATTGCGGATTATCTATCAAATTGCAAGTTCAAAAGCTGGAAGTTTTCTTCAAGTATGTCCAAATGTCAATTGTAACTAAAATAAAATGTTTTTCTAAAATTGTCCTCATATTCTTTTTCGTAGTGTATGTTGTTCATATTATCCACCAAGTATAGTTGTTTCCTTTGATTTCTTTCTACATCTAATTCCAAGACAATACCTTTTATCATCATGAATCCTACAGTATATTGTTTATACATATATAATGCAGCTTAAGTAGTAATACATTCAAAAATATTTCAAATAATAACATGATCATAAAAAAAAAATTTACCACGCGCAACGCGCAGATCCGCGACTAATATAATAATAATAACAATAAAGGAAAGGTGCTGGCGTTGCTTTGTCAAGGTGGTAATTCATTTATCATATATACATATATAAATATATATGTTTTTTTCCTGCCACTGCCGCCGACCCTAGTTCTCTTTTGGCATGAGGACAAAACTAAGAAAAGCACCATATCAAACCAGAATCAAGCTCGACATGCTTTTACGGAAAAATACTATTTGACATATATATTTTACCACTGTAATTTATCACACTACCAGCCGACACAAAAAAACGAAAATAAACAGTCTTAGTTCTGCAAAATTCCTTCTTACAAAATCTTTTAGCAATCTTGTATTAGGAATTTTTCAATCCTATAACCAAATAGCTTTTATTTTCTGCATTCAATGTAAATAGATGGCCTCAGTTGGCTTAGTTTCTTTTGCATAAATAAGTTGTAACTTTTATTTATATATATATATATATATATGGGTCTGGTTAAGGGCACACATTAAGCTATTTATATTTAGAAATATTTTTTCAAAAATTAAAAAAATATTGACAATTTTTTTTAATTCTCGAAAAAATATTTTCAAAAATAGATGGTTTAAGGGCATGTATTTGCAAAATTTTTATATATATATATATTATATTTAATCACTTATGTCAGACCTACTGACTTCCCCTGTACGCCTCAACCAACCAAATAAACAAATATAATAATAATAACAATAAAGGAAAGGTGCTGGCGTTGCTTTGTCAAGGTGGTAATTCCATTTATCATATATACATATATAAAAATATATTTGTTTTTTTCCTGCCACTGCCGACCCTAGTTCTCTTTTGGCATGAGGACAAAACTAAGAAAAGCACCATATCAAACCAGAATCAAGCTCCTGACATGCTTTTACGGAAAAATACTACTTTGACATATATATTTTACCTCTGTAATTTATCACACTACCGGCCTACACCATAACTTTTTGCTATTCACCAAAACTCAATTCGGTAAACCTGTGCAGCACTTACAGTTAACGCAACACCGGCACAGGAAAAATAGATCTAATTCCTTCTTCGTTTACATCATCATACTCATTGGATTTTTTAAATAGTCTCACTGTTGGCCAAAATACTCATATAAAAAAAATATAATTTAATTCTAAATAAAACTTAGATTTGATTAGAAAGAAATTCTTAAGCTTTTACCTCAATTGTACAGTCAAATCTTCCCTACTTGAGTAATTTGGGTAGTCTTCTCTCTCAAAATTTAATAAGCTTATATATAGTTAGGGTTTTCACCTTATTTTTAAAAAACTCTCTTATAATTATAAATTATAAAATTGGCCCCCACAAAAAAGAAATTTACTTAAGTAACCCTCCTTTTAAATCTTTTTTTTTTCCGAGTATTACATTTAGGAAATGCAGGAATGGTCTCGAAAATTGTTTGGTGTGTTGTTTGGGCAAATAATAAAACATTGAGTAGACACTTGAATACAAATTAAGACCCAATTGCACGTCTAGCCATGCTACAGGCAGCTATACATTCCTTGTATTTGTGTGCAATTGTTCTCAATGATTAAGATTGAAAGTTGAGTAAAACAACTTCAATCTTATTAGTCATTTCGGTGAGAGAGAATTTTGAACAATCACACATGCCTGATCATATATGTGCAATTGACACAGAGACGATATTTCTGAGCTGACAAGATAGCAATCAATAAACAACAAAAAAGGTCTTCCCTTTTTCCCTTTTTTTTTTAATTTTTATTTTGTAGGACGCTGGCCCATCACGAATTACAATTTTTAATTTACTTGATCAAATGCTCACAAAAATTTATAAAATACTATTTTTGCTAAGAAACAAAGTTGGAGGAGATGGGCTTACACGGGATGCTCGTCCGGATATCACTGATAGGGCTGATAATATCACCAGTACTGGTGATAGCAGCATCTCTAGCCAAGCCGGCTGATGGCTGCCCCAACAAGTGTGGAGATGTAGAAATTCCATATCCATTTGGCTTGAATAAAGATTGTTCCCTCAATGAGGACTTCCTCATCACTTGTGACAAGAAAGAAGCAAAAACAGGTAATTTGACTATTAAAAGCATATCTGTTGAGACTCACGACTTGCGTGTCTTGCACTTAGTAGCCCGAGACTGCTACAATCACAGCGGTGATTTTGTGAAAGGCAACAAAGCCTCCCTCAATGCATCCATGAACACCATTTCCAATGCCAAAAATAAGTTCACTGTCGTTGGCTGTGACACTTATGCACATCTTGATGGGGTACAAAATGGAGAACAGTACTCGATGGGGTGCATGTCTATATGCAAAAGCCTTCGCAATGTGGTCAATGGGTCATGCTCTGGCGTTGGGTGTTGCGAGGTAGCAATTCCCGATGGACTAAAAGATATGTCGATGGAAGTACATAGCTTTCACAATCACACAAATGTATCAAACTTCAATCCCTGCGGCTATGCTTTTGTTGTGGAACAAGGCCAGTTCAATTTCTCCTCTCATTTCCTCCGTAACTTGAAAAATGAAAAGCTCCCTTTGGTGCTTAAATGGGCAATTGGGAATGAGACATGTGGAGAAGCAGCTAAAAAAAACAAGAAAATCGTATGTAAGAGGAATAGTAAATGCTCTGACCTCATCCATTCCAAGTTAGGATACCGATGCAAGTGCAATTTGGGTTACCGAGGTAACCCATACCTTCCTCATGGTTGCCAAGGTTTGTATTACTATTCCAAATGTTTGGTTTTGGATGTATGTTTTTGCTTATGATTATAGTACTATATATATATATATATATATATATATATATATTATGGGCATTCATAATAATATTCTCCACTTGATTCGCAGACATTAACGAGTGTAAGGATCCAACTCTCAATAATTGCACAAAAGCAGGACACTGTGTCAACACACAAGGGAATTATACATGTCGTTGTCCAAAGTGGCACCATGGGGACGGAAGAAAAGCTGGTGAAGGTTGTGTTGCAGATCCCTTTCTAGTGCTTAAGATTGCCATTGGTAAGTATATTTATGGAAATTTACTTTCTAACGCATGGCTTGCTTGAAGAATTTTTCTTTCTTATAATTTATGCAGATTTTTTTTAAGAGACGTAAAATTTTGGGTAAATTGCAAACTACACTACCTTGGAGATGTATGAATTTTATACTTTGAAGTTTTAGAATTTAGGTTTTACTTCCTGAAGTTCTATTTCATTTGCATTAGTAGCCCCTTCATCCATATTTTTCGTTAAGTGCCACATAAGCTTGTCACGTATATTTATTTCATCCAATAAAATGATACTACATCATTTTTATTATACTATGTCATTTTTAATTTTATTTAGGCTACAAGAATGATGTATCATTTTATTGAACAAATTAAACACGCATGAGAAGTTTATGTGGCACTTAACAAAAAATATGGATGAAGGAGCTGTTGATGCAAACAAAATAGAACTTCAGGGGCTAAAATCCAAATTCTGAAACTTCAGGATGTAAAATTTAAACACCCACAAACTTTAGGGGTGTAGTTTGCCATTTAGCATATAATTTTTATTTAAAAACCCTCTTCATCTTTAAATTTAAATTTGTATAAACATTCATTTAGATTATAATGTCTCATCTTTGCCTCTTAGTTTTGGCCGATCCAAAATCCCTATTATGTCCTTGAACCGAAATATGATTTCTCTTGGGATTTTGGTGTTAGGGTCGAGGCAAGTTTGCCCGCTCTATTGTAATTTTCTTTCCTTGAAATAAATTTTTATTTTTCATTTGATAAAAAATAAAAATAAAAAGTGTGTCCAATTTTTATATCTAAACAAAGAAGAAAATTAATTTGTCCCTAAAATGGGTTCAAATTGGATTTTTGTCTGAATTTATTAAGTTACACTTCATCCTTCAAAATTTTAAAGGATATAATTTGTCTTTAATTCCATTTGGCATTAAATTCAAAAATAAACCTAGGGACATATTCAATTTCAGAGTGCTGGACAATTTCAACCCACTACTTTTTGACATTGATAACCCCAATTAACATTTAATGGTCCGCCCCAAATTACTAATAGCGTTCATGCTTCAATAAATCTAAGGACATTGCCAAACTACATTTGCACAATTCTTGACATAAATTTTAGAACTTATCAAACGCATGGAAACCATTAAATGTATTGTTCGGTCATTTGACATGTATTGTGCAACAGCGAAAGCTCTAATATTAATTATTATGATTTGGGGTTAGTGGAAGTGTATTCACATGAATAAGAAAATAAAACATCCACAACTGACAACAATATATAATGTGATTTGGCCAACTCAATGCCAATATCCAAGGGTAACGACAACCAAAATATCCACTATCAACGATATGAATTACAAACGACATTAATCAACACTCATATAACTCACACAAACAACAATCATAAACTCAAAGCCCTAACACATCCAGTAGCTCTCTCACACTCCCAAAACAAACAAACTCTCAACATAAAACCATGGGTAATCTTTTAACTGCAAATAATCTACCAACTACTCTTTCAAAGAAACCCACTAATGTTCTTCTAAGAGTTTTTCCCCTCTCTCAACATGGGAGAAACCTTCGACAAAAGCCTCCGAACCCTTTGCAACAATGTCTATTAATAAAGCGTTAAACATTTTCTTCTACTCCAAGGAAACCCAATCCAAAACTAATTAGAAATTTGAAACAATATTCAACAAAATAAATAAGTAACAAATACCAACAAACATGAGGTCATTAGATTTTGTTGCATTATTAATAGTGCTAGACAATATTTGATTGAATGTTGATGACATGATAATTTTTTTTTTTTTTTGTGAGAATGGATGACATGATAAATCTAATTTACTCATTTCATAATAAATATTTGAAATTTTAAAACTCTTATCCTAATAACTCTAAAAAAATCGTAATCCATAAATTGTAATGTTTATATCTCTCTCTCTCTCTCTCTCTCTCTCTCTCTCTCTCTCTCTCTCTCTCTCTCCATGTGTGTGTTTGTGTTCGTGTCTCTATCTATCTATTTGTGTCTGCGTCTGTCTTCTTGTGATAACCAACCTCAACCTACTAGCATGATATTAGTATCCTAATAGAATATAAATTTTTAGATTTAATTATATTTGAAGTTCCCCAAATTAAGTTTATTTTTTATTTTTGCCCATAAAATTTAAGAATAAAATATATTTAAGTATTTACCTTAATCTATAACGCATTCCAAGAAACTTACATGAGCAAAACTAGTACTTTTGATTTGCAACAAATGAATAATGGATCTTAATTTCATATGCAGTTGCTGGAATAAGCTTAATTGCTATAGTTGTGGTTTGCTCTTGGTTGTACTTTGTAATCAAGAAAAGAAGGCTAGTCAAGCTTAAAGAAAAATATTTTCGAAAAAATGGAGGATTGATTTTGCAACAACAACTATCTAGTGAAGAAGGATCTAGTGTAACATTCAAAATCTTCACCGCTAAAGAGCTAAAGAAGGCTACTAGCCATTATGATGAGAGCAAGATCATTGGCAGAGGAGGTTATGGCACAGTTTATAAAGGATTTTTACCAAATAATAGGATTGTTGCAATTAAGAAGTCCAAAACCGTAGATGAAAACCAAATAGAGCAGTTCATTAACGAAGTGGCTGTTCTCTCCCAAATCAACCATAGGAATGTAGTCAAATTATTAGGTTGTTGTTTAGAGACACGAGTTCCTTTATTAGTCTATGAATATGTCTCTAATGGTGCCCTCTTTAATCACATACATAAAGAAAGCATCGCAGCCACCATATCATTATCATGGAAAACTCGTTTGAGGATAGCTGTAGAAATAGCAGACGCACTATCGTATTTGCACTACGCAGCTTCTATACCTATAATTCATAGAGATGTCAAGTCTACAAACATACTGCTCGATGATAATTTTATTGCAAAAGTCTCTGACTTTGGAACTTCAAGGTTGGTTCCACAAGATCAAAAGCAATTAGTTACTGTAGTACAAGGAACTCTTGGATATTTGGATCCTGAATACATGCAAACAAATCAATTTACGGAAAAAAGTGATGTTTATAGCTTTGGAGTGGTCCTTGTGGAGCTACTAACAGGACAGAAGGCACTTTCATTTGCTAGGCCTGAAGAACAAAGAAGTCTAGCTATGTACTTTCTTTACTCATTGAAAGAGAATCAATTGTTTGAAATTCTTGAAAATGGTATAGTGGAACAGGGTAACATGGAGCAAGTCAAGGAATTTGCGAAGCTTGCAGCGAAGTGCTTAGAGTTAAAAGGAGATGAGAGGCCTACTATGAAGGAAGTTGCAATTGAGTTAGATGGACTGAGAAAGATGGAGAAGCATCCGTGGGATAATGTTGAATCAAATTCAGTGATAAGTGACCGGACCCTTGAGTAGTGAATGTTGAATGGTGAGACATCTAGCGACTGAAAATATCGTGATCAACTCTACCATAGTATAATAAAACTATCGGGACTGATAGCATGAAATTTGCTGAAAAATACCTTGTATAATTAGTGAGCTTTGAGAGACGGATGAACATCTCTCACGATGTCATCCAATTTTCTTTTTATTGTCGTATTTCGATAACCATAGTGTTCTCTTTATTGTTGGTCCATGCTGAAATCTGGTAGTGGTAGGTTCCTTTGTTGAACTTCCATGCCTGGTGAAAGTTTATCAACCGAAGTTACCAAAGTATTCAAGTCAATCGACGCGCATGTAGTTGTTGTACATATCCCAACAGTAAATTTTTCTTTTTCTAAAAAAAGATCACTTCTTGTGGGCAAGTCCGAATATTGTTGTTTCTCTTCATGAAGTGTTAAAATGAAAAATTCTATTAATTCAAGGCCAAGTGCTAGAATCAACCAAGTTTAATTGACCATTGATAAAAAAATCCGACCGTCTAATCAAAGTCAATTTATTTTCATTTTAAAGAATTAAAAAAATAAAATAAAAACCTTTGATTCGACTGTTTACTAGCTAAAATTTAACTTGAAATGTACCGATGATATATCACATGAAAAATGGCTTAAACACAGTAAATTTTCATTGTGAGGAACTTTGACTCTAGTTTGACCGTTGCAAACCAAGGTCAAACAACATCAGATTGAGACTAAGCAAACACATTGGAAAGAGCAAGGGAAAATATTCGATTTGGTCAATTTTGTGCACGTACCAAAACTCCAAACAAGCAGCTTGAATTCTCAAGAATAGAAAACTTTTATCAAAGCTAATGACTAGACTTGCTCATTATTGAGGTACCATTTTCTATATTGCTTACTGTTCTAATTGGTATCGAACGGTTTTTAATTTGATTGACATGCTTTATTCTTGATTGTGATATCATATATTGCATTGTGATTGTTTTTATCTGTCTTGTTTTCCACACATGCATTGATTCGCTCTTTTGAGTATTTCATGAAACACATACATGTACATTTTGATCAAGACTTTCAACCTCTTCTTACAACTTCTTAGGTTAGATGTTTTTGGTTGGGATTTTATTTGTAAATTGAATTGGGTTATATTTGTAATGGGCCTTTTTTTTTTTTTTTTGTAATTTAGTTTTATCACAAATCGCCAAAGAGAAAGATTTTTGAGTCCATAGCAGGGATGGACCCAAGGGGCCCGGGCCCCTATTGGGTCCAAAATATTTTTTTTTTTTAGTTATTATATATTTCATTTTTGTAGGCTCTTTTTTTATTTTGAGTTTAATTTGAATTTATCTATTGTTAATGAGTTTACACAGAAAGAGATTTTTATAAAACTAAAATTTAGGATTTTAAATGGAGTAAATTGCGGGTTTAGTGTGTGCTAGTTTTTAGAATAAAAAAAATGTATTAAACGTACGTGAGATATGTTTAGATAGAAAGTGTGCTAATTTTTAGGAAAAGAGTTTATCGGGTTTTTTTTTTTTTTTAATTTTGTTAAATTAAAATTTTGACCCTATTTTTTATTTTTTTTTAAATAAGGATTATCTAATTAGATTAAGGGTATTTTTGATATTTTTTGAAGTCATAACTTACTTTCTAAATCCTCTTAATATATAGAGATAATCTTCTATATGTTAAGTGAATTCAGAATGTTAGTTATGACTTCAAAAAAATGTAAAAAATACTCCAATCTAATTAGATAATCTTTATTCCTTAAAAAATAGGGTTAAATTTGTAATTCAAAAACGAAAAACTACTAGAAAAACTTTTTTTCCTAAAAATTAGCACACACTCTCTATTTAAATATATCTCACACGTTTAATACATTTTCCCCTAAAATTTAGCATACACTAAACCAAACAGTTTACTCATTTTCAAAATCCTAAATTTTAACTTCTTAAAAATCCAATCCCATGTAAGCTCACTAACAATAGACAAATTCAAATTGAAAAATTATGACATTAAACTAAAAAAAAAGCCTCATCGCAATAATTCTTATTTTTTTGTTTCTCTTTTTATAAGATAACTACATTTGTCTATAGGCTGTAATATTTGTAGATAACTATTTTGTAAGAAATGACACAGTATTTCATTCTTTCATTTTAGTCTATTAGAGGGGAGGGGGGAGGGGGGGGGGGTTGTGGTGGGGAGGATTGCAGTAGCGAGGTAAATTGAGGTCTAACAAATAAAAATCCAGCAACAATGAATTTGAAAAATAAAAACTAATTAAGATAAACAGCTTTATGGTCAATCGCAAATCATAGAGTGGATCTACTTTGATGACAATTGATAGTCATGGTGCAATACGTTCATTTCGACAGACTTCTTCTTCTTCATTATAAACATCAATTCCACTTTCCCACTAAGCTTGGCATGGCTGTTTAGCATCAACAACCCGCTATCCAAGTCACCTGCAAGATTGGCAGAACTTGGCAAGTCTTTTGAATTCACATTAACTGTGATACCAACTTTTTTGGTCAAACGCAGCCCAGCCTTACCCTTAGGAAAGTGACTTGCCCCAGTGACACATCCTTGTACATAAATGTGGCAATGATGCTATCATATTTGTAAGGACCAAAGTTTGTGTTCTTAACCCTCAATTGGGTTGTGAAGTTTATATCAAAGGAAGGTGATGTTGAGTTACCAGTGGTCACGTTGTGGAATTTGACATTGTTGCCCAACCTGACTTCTGGAGTCTTAACACGCATTACAATTAGTGCAAAAACCAAGATGACTTGGTTTGAAACACAGCAAAAGCAGCAATATATATGGCCAATTTGATCCTTTTCTTTCGCTTGAGCTCCTCCGCAGATGTTTTAGAGCTAGACTCTTCATCACTTCTGGGCTCCTTACTTTCTGATCCCAAAGGGTACACTTGTTGTTTGTTTTCTGTGCCATTTTCTAATTCTCTTGGAAACAGTGAACTATCAAGAATGTTTTTCTTTCTCTTTATGTTATAGTTCCTTTCTGTGAAAAGAATTTAAAATGGAAGGGAGTTGTTTTTTTTTTTGTGTGTGGAAATTGTAGGGAGACACATGGATAGGTTGTAATAATGATATAAGGTTAGAGAGTATTTTTTTGTTAAATGAATAAAGTGAAAATTTAAGTTCTAGAATTTTCTAAGTGAAAATTTGAAATTCAGTATGTTCAATCGATCGAAGCTTTTGCTTCACCAATCAAAGTGATGAAGAAAATTATCCTAGAGTCTCTGCCTGGTTCAATCGATACTCGATTCCAGTTCAATCGATCGAAAAGAGCTTTCGATCAATGCTCGATTCCTCTCGATCGATCGAGACTAATAAAATTGAATTTTCTATAGAATTTTCTGGTAACTGTTCTGAACATTTGAAAATGTTTCGAGCCTAGTGAACAATTTTATGAAACATTTTAACTTTTCATACGTGCCTTTTGATGAAATATAACCCTATGGGTATAAATAGAGGTTTATCTCCCCAAAATAGTAAGTTACAAAGAAACATAAGAAATCTTGTGGGTATTTTCCAAAAATTTCTATTTGTAGAACCCAATAACTTAGTTGAATCTTGAGGACAAGTTTGTAGAAGGCCTTTAGCAACTTGCGTAAGGGGCTAAATATTATCTAAGGATAACATTTAATTGTGCTTCCAAGTCAATCATAATTTCCATTTACTTGATGTGTTCATTTTGTTATTTCATTATTACTCCTTCATTTGGTAAAATTCCCAACAGACATATCTGCTATATTATAGGTTTGGACAATGTATGTGATGGAGTGAATTATGGGTTGAGTGATTCCTGATTAAGGTTACTTAACAAGGTATATTTTTCTTCAGTCATAGAACGCGTGTTGGTTGTTAACTTGTTATATTTCATTTCTAGATGGTCTAAGCAAGTAAGGATCTATATTTTTTGAAAATTTGAAAGAGGACACGGTTCTATTCTTTTTGTTAAAAGACGTGTCGTTCTGCTTCTAGAGGACAAATTTGAAGTCTTGGTCTTTTTTAATTAAGGGAACAACGTACGGCATGTAGCACTCTTTACACGGCAACCATGAAATGCATACCTAGCAAATGGGATTAGTCAGGTCGGGTTATAAGTAACAAGAATTTTTTCACATGTAAAATAAATAAAAACAGAAAAAAGACTAGATGCCAAAAATAACAAAATACTCAAAAATAAAAGTTAAATAATACAGATATTCTTAAAGTTCACTAATGATATTATCATCATAAAAGAAGACAAAAAAACAATAAATATCAGGTAAAGAATCCATCTTAAGTGCACATGTTCCTGTTGTATGTAAACTGTAAAGTAATAATAAATTTATATTACCTAGAAAGCTAACTAAAAAAAAAACTTTAAAAATAAAATATAACATGTTAGGTAAAAAAGAATAAATAAATATTTAATATGAATTGCACTCCAATCTTCAATGTTAATAGTAGATCAAGCGCTAGAAAAATTCATATTTGAAATTTGCTATTTGCCATATAAATTTTTCTATACCATTTCCCATAGCCCTACATATCCCATTATCCTTAAAAAGAAAAGTTTAAAAAAAGGCTTCAAGTTGGGTTGTCAACCCGTGTTTACTCCAAGTTAAAAACCTTATTTGTCAAGTCTAATGAAATGTTTGACAAGTCCTAGACCTCACTACATAATTATTCATATTTGAAATTTACTATATAAATTTTCCCACACCATTTACCCATAGCCCTTCATATGTTATTCACAAATATTTTGCTGATCTTAAGCTTTTCTAAAGTCCAACAAGAGACCCATACAGTGAGTTTTGAACTATCTGTAGGAGTATCACATAACTACTACCTCACTTATTTCCATCCTTTTGACTTTAAATTGTCTGTGGCTTTCAATGTGTTGTTCACTGATGAAGCACAATTGAGATTATATAACCAAAAGTTGCATCCTACACCCCAAATCCTGTTTCATCACAAAATCTAATATGAGACTACAAGATTGAAAAAGAAGTTCTATAAACTCACACAGCTTAAAATGAATCCATACCAAGAAATGGCTACAAGAAGCAGCTATGTTTGTCCTTGCCCCACCTTTTCATTTTCATTTATGGTTTGAATTATGGGTCCTCTCAATTCTTCTGTAATTTTCATATATATATATATATATATATATATATATATATATATAAAGTCAAATTTTACGTCACGTGTTTCATTAAAGTTTTTTAATTTTTGTGTCAAGTGAATTAATATCGTGTAAAAAATGAGTAGCCCAATATAAATAAACCATAAAAAATCTAGTCATATATATAACCCTATATATAAAATTAGAAGAAGAGAGAGTTTGAATGATTTTACTTTTATGAGCCATTTTTTTGTGTAAATAAAAATAATTCAAATTTATAAATCATTTGTGTTGTAATGACGCAATTTGAGTCTCTAACCCAAAGGATAAATGAACTTAGGCCCAAAAAACCCAATACAATGAATTTGTAGAGAATGAGTTGAAAAATTGGGTTTTAATGAATCAGACAACAAGTAAAGTGGATTCAGATGACAAGAAAATGAAGATATATTGGTTTAATCTAAATAAAATCGTCCTCGGCACAGTCCGAGGAGATCAATTCTTATATATTTCTCTCAAGTTTGATTACAAGTTCAATTCTTGATTGCTACAATGTTTTTCTCTTGATTTCTCGATCCCCCTCTCTCATTGCCCTTTTTCTATTTTATACTATCCTTCTGCCTTCATATCTGTCTTCCACATGTAGATTAGAGTGTTGGTGCTGATCCCTGTCACATCAGCACATTCCTGAAGTCTCTGGAGAGTAGTTGTAAGGCTGAAAGCTACTGTTCAGGTATAACTTCCTCATTAATGCGGTCAGAGAGTTAGCTGCAGAGCATTTAATGCGGTGGTAGCAGCTTTCCCTTGAGATATTTCATAGCTTTCCTCTGTCCTATTCCTTCCTGATACTTATCCTCATCCATGGAATAATCCAGAACGTTACCCTTGATGGCAGACCACACCCTCTGACCTTGGCTTTGCTCAACCGAGAAGGGATTCCTCCTCGGATCACCCTTCTAGATAGCTTTAATCGGATTTCACTTCTTCACTTGCTAACACGGATCTTTATAAAAGTGTTTACCCATCCTTGGATTGCCTAACGTCCTCGGATTGGGCCCCTGGCCCAATATATACATAGATATGGGCTCCTGGGCCTATCACCCCTACATGTGTAATATTATAAATATGTATGGCCTGTTACTAACTAGGTAGAAACATATATATTATATATTATGATGTGTGTATTTTAATTGCGTTTATTTGTAATTGTACAACATCACGAGATATATAAAAGAAATGCCTTTTGTGCCCACAAATTAAAATTCTATGAGTATGACTGTATGACTGTTGTCTCCCCCTTTAGTCTAGTGACCTTATCAGTTATCACAACTTATAAAACTTCTGTATTAAATGAAAGACCTATATTTTGGTTGGCTTAAACTTCAAGTTCGTCCTTAACTACCACATCATTTTGTCATTATCTTTTTCTCTAAACTTTTAGCTTTTGTCTTTTATGTACATTTTTTAAAACCTAATATTTTATCACTTTTTCAAAATACAAGTATGCTTTAACATACTTTTAGCAAAAAACTAAATAAGCTAATGTCAAACTAATACTACAAATTTGAGGTATTCCGCAGTTTTTTTTTTTTTTTTTTTTTAATAGTGAAAGATAGAACTTTATTGAATTTGAAAAACTGAGGTATACAATGTTTGTTTTACTCCTTTACAAATCCATGAACTTCTACTATGAATATATTATTTATATTATCAATAAATTACAAATAATAATTTGATATTACATGAACTTATTTACAAACTTATATAACACAATCTTAAGTCTATATAAATATATGGATAAAATGCAAACTTCACCCTCTATGAAATTCATTTTAGTCATAATTTCATTTAATTGAGTCTTCTAAGTTTCAAATTTATTCAATTCAAGCATTTTATCCAAATCTGTTTAAAAAATTGCAATTAAGCATACAATTAACTATTGAAAAAAAAAAAAAAACTGGAAAAAAAAAAAATCTCACATAAAAAATTTATAAATTATTTTTATTAATTTTATAGATTTTTTTCATGTGAGAAAAATATTTTTTTTATGGCAATTTTTTAACAAAACTTAAAAAACTCAATTGAATGAAATTAAAACTAGAGAACTGAAATGAATTTCAGTCAAACTTAGAGGGTACAATTTGTACATTTTGCCTAAATATATTTATAGACAACTATACATATAAAAATATAATATTATACATAGTTAAATCTAGTCTCATGCTTACAAGCTTGTTCACAAGCACAGTTTTAAATTTGAGTTTGGCTTGTAATATTTTTTTTTTTTTTTTTAATGTTTTGGGATGTTGATATCGCATAGGAGTAAATCATGTGTGTTTGTTTTAATTAAATTTTCAAATAGTAGACTAAAGCCTAAACTCCTTTGTGTTTGTACTATTTTATTTTGGTTAGCAATGTTGGCATTTGAATAAATTTATAATTATTTGAACAAGTATCAATTTATTGAACTCTTTCTTGATATGGGTGGTGATTTCAAAGTAATGCATTTCACAACAAGTAATTTGTTACATGACTTACCGACAAATACATGTTTAAAAAAAATCATGTGAGAAAATACGAGTCAACTTGACCCTACTCAACTAACCTGACTTGTTTTTAACTTGTTTAAAAACTTTTTATTAAAAAAAAAAATTAATAGGTTTCTTTATTTTCAATAAAAATTGCATCAAAAAAATCCAGATCAAAAAAATCCAGCCACATCGACACTGTCTCAAGTCTCAACCATTGTTTCTCAACCCAAAAAAAAAAGTCTCAACCATTAAAAAGTAAAAACGACATGTCATTTTAGCTCGCACGTGAGAAACATGATTCATCATCCTTGGTGCCCAAAACGCACGCTTGACAGTATACACTCTACAGTCTACACACCGAAGAGGAAAATCGTGGCATCCCATTTCCACCGCCAACACAAGAGTAAATTAACACGGTTGAATTTGAAGGAACGAAATTGAAAAATCTTTGCCCCATTTCGTGGTTTCATTGCTAGAGAGGTGTGTATAAAATTATAAATATTCATAATCATATCTGTAATCTGTGTTGATTTTTTCAATGACAATTGGGCTGTGGTTTTTGGGTTTTTCTTCTTGGCTGTTAAAATTGAATTCATATTATTTGGGAAGATGTTTTTTTTTTTTTTTATATGGGTGGTAAATTATAGGAAACTTAGTACTCTCTGTGATTGTTTATAGTTATGCACGGTAGGTGTTTGTGAAAATGTTTGTGCTGGTCTATAGTGATAACACTGTACAGTCAAAGCAATATTATTTGCTTTGGTTTTATTGCAAAATTAACTCGAAGAAAGAAAGAAAATTGAGTTTAATTTTATCTTCATTGCTGAATGATATCTTGGAACCATCATAAACCCAAAAAAAAAAAAAAAAAATTTGAAACTAGTATACAAATTATTTGTGCAGAATATTTGTACCCTTTTTATAGCTCCAGTTTACAACAGGTTTTGTAAACTACAGGAATAAAGTTAAGGGATCAACTATTATGTACTAGGCAAACTTATAGTTATGGAGCTACCTAGAGTCTTAGGATCACATTATTTATTCATTGCATTCTAATTACATACCGACACCTTTTTTATTGAAATGTTTGTTGGCATTGCATGGAAAATATAGACAACCCCTACTTTCTTTCTCCACCACACATGGCTACATTTGTGTCGAGTTATGGTTGTTGATCTACCAATTTTGAATTACTATTGTATATTGTCTTATGGTTGTGTTGGGTTGGTTGTTATTTATATATATTTGGGCATTAAACACTATTGTTTATGTTGTTCTGTTGATTTTCTGAAATCAAACAATGGAAACATGGTGGTTGTTTTGTCTGAATTTGATTGGTTTATGAATATTCAAATTTAAGGTCCAGAATATAATGCTAAGAAGTAGCTTTCATTTTCCTTAACTGACTTTGCGCTCGTGTTTCTATAAAGTTTAAATGAATGTAATTTGTTTGTTGTGTCATTGGAAATTAATTTCTTCTTCAATTGTAGCAGAGGCTAGACTTATTTTAAATCAGTTATAGTTTTCAATTGCTTCGGAAGTAGTTTTGTCACATTGTGGAAAAAGAGAGAGAGAGAGAGAGAACTGTCAATCACAATAAAAACATGAGTTATGATAGTGTTCATAGTGATTTGAAGATATTAATACTAACCATGTGTCTTTTCCCACAGCTCATCATCCCAAATAGCCTAGTCAAAACTTGCATATGATATTGATAGTTGATGGGGAATTATATGTTGCTGGCTTGAGAGACCAATAATGTGTTGCTTCAGCTATAGCTTTGCATTTCAGTGTAGGATTGCTTTCCAATCTATATAATAATAGAGTATTTTAGTGTTTGGGATGTGGGTCCTTTTTCTACAAATAATTAGCAATATCAAAATCTCAACTTGATATTCTATAATGATTTAAGATATTTCCTGTATTCTGTTGTAATGCACATAATGGTGAAAAAATGTCCCAAGATGGTGAGGGTCATTCAACAGTGATATTTAATATGATTTATTTTATTTTCTGTGTCAGGTAAATTGTGATTCTCTGTTCAGTTCAACAATATGATTAGAATTTGCAACTGCCGCATCAAATTATTTTTTAAAGGGATGATGTTTGTTAGGATGTACAGTTCTAGTGAACTAACAACAGAGGTTTTAGATCCAAGGAAAAGAATTTGTGAAATTATGATATCTTGCCCAGCATTAGCTCTTGATACTGCTCTTAACCAAAGTGGAATAAGAGTTTCTCCAGATGTAGTTGAGGATGTACTCAAGAGATTTGAGAATGCTGGTATGTTGGCATATCGATTCTTTGAATGGGCTGGAAAACAACGAAATTACGTGCACAGTGTCAGGGCTTATCACAGCATGATTGAGTCTCTGGCGAAGATTAGGCAATATCAGATCATGTGGGATCTTGTGAATACTATGAGGAACAAGAGCATGCTTAATGTTGAGACATTTTGCATTATAATGAGAAAGTATTCCCGGGCTCAGAAGGTGGAGGAGGCAATTTACACATTTAACATCATGGAGAAATATGATACCACCCCAAATCTAGCAGCATTCAATGGTCTTCTAAGTACTTTGTGCAAGTCCAGGAATGTGAGGAAGGCTCAGGAGATCTTTGACAGTATGAAGGATAGGTTTGTTCCTGACCCAAAGACTTACAGTATATTGCTTGAGGGATGGGGAAAGTCTCCAAATCTGCCCAGGGCAAGGGAGATTTTCCGAGAAATGGTTGACATGGGTTGCAATCCTGATATAGTGACCTATGGCATTATGGTTGACATCCTTTGCAAGGCAGGGAGAGTTGATGAAGCTCTTGGAATTGTTAAGAACATGGATACTAGGACATGCAAGCCAACATCTTTCATTTATAGTGTTTTGGTTCATACGTATGGGATAGAAAACCGCATTGAAGATGCCGTAGATACATTCTTAGAGATGGAAAGAAATGGAATCAAGCCTGATGTGGCAGTGTATAATGCCTTGATTAGTGCTTTCTGTAAAACAAACAAGTTAAAGAATGCGTATAGGGTCTTAAATGACATGGATTCCAAGGGTGTTACACCGAATTCAAGGACCTGCAACATTATTCTAAACAGCTTGATTCTCCGTGGAGAGACTGATGAGGCATTTAGAATCTTTCGCAGGATGATCAAGGTATGTGAACCAGATGCAGACACATATACAGTGATGATAAAGATGTTTTGTGAAAGGGACGAGCTAGAGATGGCTCTTAAAGTGTGGAAGTATATGAGGTTGAAGCAGTTTATCCCAAGCATGCACACATTTTCTGTCCTTATAAATGGATTGTGTGAGAAGGAAAATGTTTCCAAAGCTTGTGTCTTTTTGGAAGAGATGATCGAGAAGGGTATTCGACCATCGGGTGTGACATTTGGGAGGTTACGACAGTTGCTTCTAAAGGAAGGAAGAGAAGATGTACTCAAATTTCTTCAAGAGAAAATGAATCTCCTGGTCAAGGAGCCTTTATGTGATTGAGAAGCCATGGCTAGCAACATATCAACACCAGAGTTGCTTATATTGTTGATTAGCAAGTACGTGATTTGGAGTTGTAATCCTGGATACTGCATGGTGTAATAAGAGCAAAGATCATCTTTTGCAGGTCAGTTGTCTTCCCTTTTTATTCAAGCCACACTCTGGATTTTTTAATCAATTTCATTAGATTTCTTAGTTTAATGCTTGTTTTTTCTTTCATTTAAAAATTGATTTGAAGTTTGTTTTGTGTAATCTATGTTTTGAGTAATGAAATTTATCCTTACTAACAATATTTGCTTCCTTGAGCAGATCTTCGTTGATGGCACTAAGTAATTACAGAAATCTAATCAAATTGAAAGGGGCAGTCAGTCATATCTTCGACTAGGCTGCTAGAAGTACAGCAGCTTCTGAAAAATGTTGGGAAAGAGAAAAAATGAATTTCAAACTGCCTTTAGGTTGGTTCTTGACAAAAGGAAGGTGACAAGTAACTCACAAACTTGGTATGTATTTGTATGAACTATGTAAATCCATACTTTTGATGAAACAATCAAATGAAATAAACAAGTGGATAGCCTTAACTAAACACTATCATATTTTTCTTGTCTATAATGCCTCTGGAACTATGTCTCCCTTATGTAATCAAACAAATGGAGTTGATTTTTCATATTTGCTGCCTCTATTTCAATTGAAATTAGGTACCAAATTTATTTCTTCATGCGAAATGAAATGAGGAAAATTCATCGAGGAATATGTAACTTTCAAAATAGGGAAAATGAAATTATGGACTATGATGACGCCACATTCATGGGTATTGAGCTATAAATCTGGTGGCAAGGCCTAATTGAAAATTAACACAAGGAGGGCCTGAATATCAATAGGAAATTGGTAAGTTAGAGTTTTGCTTGTCTCCCCCAACACCACCCCCCCCCCCCCCCCCCCTCTTCGAAAAAAGAAAAAAAAAAACCATGTTCAAACACTTAGTTGGCAATGAATTAACAAAATAGTATTAATAACAATTATATTACTAGGATTAGGATACAAGATCTAACAGTGGCGTGTTTTACTTGCGAATAAAAACCAACAAGATGTTTAATTCCTTCTATAGTAGCAATTTAATGAGATATCAAAATAAATTGTTTTATTAGTAAGAATTTATTAAAGTAAAAGAAAGGGATTAGGGGACGCCAAAGGTACATAGGCAATGTATCCATTTGGCAAGAAGCTTAGCCTTTGCTTGCCCTAAAACTTGATTCTTGTCACCCACTAACCATAAACTTACTTCACATAAACATGTCTAAAAACATCTAAAAAATGACAATGATTGTTTGTACTTTCCAAATCCAAGCTACAACTCAACTCATTGATTATGTCAACCACAATTTCATCCAACCACTATGTAGCAAGTTAAATGAGTATGCACTTATACTTCTAGTTATATGACTTACTTAATAGTCATGTTATTTATTTAAATAATTTAATGAATCATGTAATTACCACATGTACATGGTCTTATGAATTGCCAAATGATCGATTGGAGGAAATTCTTTCAACCTGATTTAGAGTAAAAGTTTGTATGTGAAAAAAAAATGTGGTTTTTGTTTTTCCCTTCCCCAAATCACTTATTAAATTTAAGGCAAAAATACATTGTTGGTCCTTAAAGTTTACTTACTGAATACTATTAGTCCTTGAAGTTTCAAATAAGCAATTTTAGTCCCTAAAGTTTTAAAAGTGAGAAATATTGGTTCCTCCATTAAGATATGTTAATTTGTTGTCTATGTGTCCAACAGAATAATAATGTGTCAATTTGCTCTCAAAAAAAAATAATAATGTGTCAATTTTTTAATGTTGTGGCAACTTAGTTGTTAGGTCTAATTAATTCTAGTCATTTTACAAAAATAAAAAATTCACGGCCATAATAACCATCACCACCGTCGTCCCTCCCAAACTCCTGCATTTCTCAACACACCAGCAAAATATTCGACAACCCAAGACCATGGCTCATAACAAACGATAGAGACTTGCTAGCAACCCAAGACCACATCGCCCATACTTGGGCCACACTATATATAGGTCTAGAGCCTTTAGATCAATCAGCTATTTTGCTTGAGTTTTGAAATTATTTAATTAAAAAAATAGAAAAGTGAGCTTGAAGAAAAGTTATGGGCTTATGGTTATGACTGTCATTGTTGTATCTTACAAATCTTTGTGCCAATCACTTTTCATTTTTGGTCGATTTGATTTGTAAGCCACAAAGATAGTGCCTTTGATTGAAATTTTGCATTGGGTGTGATAGTATGGGTTCCTCCATAGTGGATCGGAGTCCACTCCTGAACTATCTCCTCCGACTTCAACCCAATAAGGATCAACTCTTCCTTCCAAGATTCTCACCAAAGATCTTGTTAACAGTGATACTGGATCTGAGTCATCTACCCCAGTGGCAAGCCTTTTTTGTTTGTTATGACTTATGAACAATGTGGTCATTCTGGTGTGGTGAGAAACGGCGACATTTGGGAGCCGGTACTAGTGTTGACTGTTGATAGCTTAGCTAGCAACACGGTGGTTTTTTTTTTTTTTTTTAAATAAAAAATAAAAAAAATAGGACTAGGATTGTGAATCTGTGATTAGACCTACAACTAAGTTGTCATGTCATTAAAAAATTTGCCACATTATAATTTCGTTAGACACATAGACAACAAACTAACAAAACTTAACAAATGGACCAATAATGCTTAAATTATAAACTTAAGGGACTAAAAATACTTATTTGAAATTTCAGGGAGTAATTATACTCAGCATATAAATTTTAAAGACTAACAGTATAATTTATATCTTAATACTATTGCTTGGGATATGTGCCCCTGATTTGTTATCCAAAGACCAATCTCATGGTGCGACATAGAGTGGTTGACTAGGAGTGCTAGCAGCATGCTAATAGAGCTACTGAAGTTGAAAAAGAACGGTTCAACATGAGAATGGGGTGACTAGGAAGGGCAATGGGTTCAAGTTCACAACATATTTTTAATGGGGTGCAGCTTTTGTTCAGTGTCCTGTGACACTGGATCCGCTACAATCATAACACGTGTTCGAAAATGGACACGTGTCATGATCACAGCGAGTCTAATGCACTGAAGGCACAGCACGGAAGTCACGCCATTTTTAATGAAAAAGAGAACGTTAATTTAAATGAAGTTAACAAGAAAGAGAATAAGGGTTACTCAAATTAAGATGACAATGACGATAGTTTTATGCTTAAAGACAATACTCCTTATATACTAAAGAAGTGGATTTCATTCCTTATGTTAGGCATAAAAGTCACTACTTACCAATTTAATGTGTTTTGCTCTTTACCTTTTTAGTTATATTTTGATTGAACTATATATTTCACGTTGATCAAGGTTGTGAATATTTTGTAAAGTGCAAGAAAACTTTTTTTTTTTTTTTTAATGATCTTTTTTTTTTTTAATTTTCAAATTTACTAGAGGGGCCAGAATTGAGACCAATGACCAAGAGCCGAGTTGAATGGGATTTAGGTTGAGATGATACGGTCAGGTGTTTAACCCTTTCAAAGGGAAGCTCGTCGGGTCGGCCACGGGAAAAGGTTCGTGCAAAATCTTGAAAAAAATATCCAATTTGAGTGTCTGACATGCTAAAGTCTAATCCGCATTTAATTAGCACCCACCACTTGTCTGTTTCCAGTGAAAGAATAACCTCAAAATAAAAGCAGCACCATGTTCCAAACCTTATTGTATTCAGATTCTGTAATATGCAGTAGGCAGTATTAAACTTGTGTCTTCTGCTGATACATCCTTGGATCATTCCACTCACATCTTGCGTCATTTTGAGCTGAAATTAGTCGTATCTTTTAACGAGATAAACGAGATGCTTCTACCATGCTTCATCCAGGTTCCAAGAATTGATGTTAAGCTGCTTGTCCTTTTTGGTTACTCATGATTTATTGAGAAAATTACACGTACGAATGTTAATATCAGGTTCATTGGCATATTTTAACCAAGCACTATCATATTTTTCTCATTTATTGATTGAAATGGAAGAGGTGAAGAGCAACTTCCCATAACTACAAATTGTAGCAATGAATGCACAATTAACTACCATATCAATGATTAATCTCGCACGAAAAAAAAAAAAAAAAAAAAAAAAAAAAAAAAAAAAAAACACCTAAGGTCAACTCAAACATCCAGGGTTCACATTCTCCCACCCCTAGCTATTGAATTATAAAAATAAAAATAAAAAACTCACATGTCAAGCATGCTGGTTACAAAGGTTAATTAAGTTATTAATAAGCCTATAATAAGTAACTCCATTATCAACCTCATCAAACGATCTATACTTCTACCACCAATGGTAAAGTTTTGTCCCAAAATCTCTTGGCAGCAATGAGCCAATAACGATCATTGTTGACAAATATCTCATACAACTCTAAATAATACTCATTTGTCCTTTTGGGCAATGTCTATATGATACTTAAAAACGAAAAGTAACAACAAAGCTCAAATCGCAGCTCATAATAAGTTTATTTCCCCACTCAGAGCCTCTTCGTTTTAGAATCACTTTTCAATAGTATCATCCCAGAAAGCTTGTTGAGCTCATATAGCAATCCAACTGAGAACAGGAAACTGCAACCGAAATATAAGAACACAAAAAATGTCATTATTATATAAATTCTCAAGACACTTGAAAGATAAAAGTGAGCAATCAATTAATTGGATCCAAAATTATCTATTTTCTAATGTTAAAAAGTCTTGTAAATCTGCCGGTCAAAAAGTTTCTACAGTTCCATTGCAATTGTATTGCCATTGGGCCCAAAAATTATTATAAAAAAAAATTATAGTTCAATTGAGGATCCTATCCCAAACCACCACTCCAACTTGTTTTAATACAGTATATACATGCCCTAATTTTTTCCAATTCACATACCATAGATATTATATTTATAAGGAACTGATTATCTCTATGTCCAATACATTCATAATGAGTCCTGTTTTTCAATTGCCATAAAGAAAAATGAATCTTTCTATTATACATACAAAATGCATGTAAATTGATAAGTGGGAGCCTTGTGCACTAGTTACAACCTACGACAAATACAACGCATATAAATTGTGATTATGACAATCGCCAATCAATACCTTTCCTAGTCATTTAAACATTGATTTAACTTCTTCGCAAGGGCTCTTTCATTCTTTTTGAAAATAATTGAAGTCTACATGATACATTTGTGGCCTCAGTGTCTGTTGATGCCCCATTCCAAACAACTTGACAATCATTAATGGCACTTTCCCAAAATGTTTTCTAACAAATACAGAAGTCATTTCAAACTAACTGGTGTTGCTAATGCTTTCAACTATATCCCTTGTAGCATGCATTCATGTGAACTACAGAAAAAAGCAATAAAATTCAATAATCATTATTATTGCATACCATGTTGTTATACAAACTCGATGGACCGTGCTAGCAGCAATCAGAGCCACTGCTTCTGCTATTATGACTGCAAAAGAGATGTAAACAATACTGCTTCAAAAAAATAATGATGTAGCAATTTATGAGAAGCCTACAACCACAATCATTTTACACAATGACACTTAAATAGGAAGCCTAGAGTTCCAATGTCCCCTTGAGTCTTTACATGATTATTAAAGTTGTGAAAATCCAAAGTCCTATATGTTTCTGAAGCTATTAAGTACACAACTACAGCATTTTCAATGATGAAATCCCTATAATTTTCATCTTCCTTTTCAGAAGACATCCAGTTGCTGCTGAATGTCAATGTGCAATGCATATTAGCAGAAATACCATTAATTACAAATCAATATGTTTTTATTGGTAACTTGAACACACTTGGTGGGTTTTGAATCCACGACTCACCCTCCACCTTGCCCTTACAACAGAAAAGTTGCTATTTGAGATAGAGCTCATTCTTAATTACAAAATCAATATTAAAAAGGGATGACAACACTGGTTGTCAGCCTTTTTCAGCTATGGACAAATTTTAATCCTGCAACATGTATCCTCTATTTGCTTTCCACTTTTTATAAAGTGGGTCAAACCTGAAAACCCTAATATAAAAGCATTTCATCCTTTAGAAAAATCTTAGTAGTCTATATCTCTTCTTCTACTTTAACACCCCGCCCAACCCAAAAAAAAAAAATCCTCCATAAGAAACATTTGCATTTAATGACAATGAAGGCTCTTAGTATACGTTTGGGTAGAGATTAAAAATTAAAATTATTTCATTATTCAGCTTATTTTTGCTACTATTCATGGGCTCCACTGCATTTTTTTGGCACTATTCATGGGTCCCATTGTACTATTTCGACTAACTTTTACCTTTATCTATAGTACTTTCAGTAATAATTTTTCAGTTTCAGCAAAATAAGCGGTATCCAAACACACCCTTATTTAGCCTTAATGCAAGTGCACAAAAGTTAATAGGATGGTGAAAGCGGACTAAATGAGTGTCACAAATGCCCATGCTAAACATAAACATGAGAGAGTGAGCTTGGTTTCATTGACCAGATAGGTACACCTACGCACACAGGCGCTTAAAAGCAAGCTTATGGCTGGTGGCTTCACTGTGTATATACAAGCATTAAATTGGCGTCTAATCGAGCTGTGGGCTTGGCAGATGTGGTAACACCACGCAAGCAGACAAGCATGTGTGATGCTCCACAGATTAGCAAATTAAGATCCTTACATGAGCAATGCCATGTGCACATAATGTCTTTGATTGGAGAAAATATAGTGTAAAGAGTAGGAATACTGAAAAGGGTTTTAATCTATATCACTCAGATGGACTTTAATAATATTCCTTTTAATAACAATAAGTAAGCAAACAATACATGAATCTAAAGGCACACTCACCAGCACCCCACCCAGTTCTCATGCCACATGTTTCCTGGAAATTTCCAATGAACTGCAAGAAAAGCACCAGTCAAATGCAAATAAAGATGTTCAACCAATTGTAGGAGTCATGCACTATAAAGGATAAAATCAAATGCAATCTCAGCTTGTCGATTTGTGGCAGACTATAAAGAAACCGCTTTTCTGACTTGTACATATTTTGTGTATGTGAAGTCCCCCCCCCCCCCCCCCCTTTCTTTACATATTTTAAGATGCTGCATTACAGCTATTTTCAGAGAGATACATTAAGAAAGATAGACATCATAACATAAAATATATTCGGAATTGCAGAAAAAAGTACTACAAAAAATTACGTGAATGGTGGAAAGCACCATGTTAACATTGATAAAAGTGAATGAATTTCCCTTTTTCTCTTGAGATTATATAAAGCTGGTTTCATTTGGATATTAGTATACTACCATATTATACTATATAATAGAAGAAACAATAAACGTGGCACCAGAGAGACTCGCATATCAATGTGATTGTCACACAAGAAAATTAAAACATCAATGCAAAGCTATTAGAACTCACAGTCAGCAGCACAAGAAATATAAGAGAACTGGTGAACCCCCCGAGTATGGTGAATAGCTCCGACGATGCTAACTTCCCTCTATACACTTCTTGAAGCGAGAGGATGACTATGAATAGAAGAAAAGAATAAAGCATGGAACTCCCTGGCCCTGCCATCGACACTTCAAGTTGCAAAGACAAGTAAAACAAAAAAACAAAAAAAACAAAAAAACAATCAGACATACATTGAAAAAAACAATCCAAAATTTCACAAACAACAAATCCCATAAAAATAAAAACACCACACAGAAAATAAAATCAACATTAGTCTACTTGGCAACATTTTTTTATTTTTCTTCTAGCTTTTTGGCTTTTGCAGCAAATAAGAATATAATCTTTTAACAAAAAAAGCTACATTCAAATGCATATTAAGAGCCAAAGACACGAAATTGAAATACAAATGGACACAGATTTGAGAAGCATTATGCAATATTTTTTGCACATTCAAAATCGAAAGGCACGCCTAAATCTGATTGAGAGAGAGAGAGTGAAAAACAATTGTAGTCATCCGAAATTGACTGCGATGATAGATTTACTGGATTCATCAAATCATGGTAAAAATTCATTTACCCTAACTATTTACTTGATCTAAAGATCCAACACACTTATTTATTTCTTCTTCCTATTCGATTCTTCAATTCGTAAATTGAGAGTGAGAGAGAGAGAGAGAGAGAGAATACCTGAGACTGGTAGCAAGCTTAGCTGTAGATCCCCTTCTCTTCCAACTTCCAAGTTGAAAGTCCGTTCGTTTGGTCAGTCAGACTAAGTACTAGGGTACTCCCCGACCCGACTCGCCCCAGCCCACAACTCTAACAATAACAAGGCTGTTTCGACATTATAGCCAATTGTTAGGGGCGAACCCGTCTTTTTGTTAAAACAAATTGACTAATATTACTTTTTTTTTTTTTTTTTTTTTTTTAGAAACATTGACTAATATTACTTACCCGACAAACACTTCGCAATATCTTCGTAACAAATCTTTTATAAGATAAAAGATAGAATTCGTAACAAATCTTAGATGGGACGTTATTAGTGACAAGTGATAGTACACCATCTAAGATTTATGGTAAAAATATTGTGAAAGTTTTGTAAAAACGACTTCATTTATAGATAGAAGAAATTAGACAAAATTGCAATTTGAACCTTATAGTTTGGGATAAATTTGAAATTTTTTTGACTGTCCCTTAAAATTTCAAAATTTTCCCAGCAAAAAAAAATTTTCAAAATTTAAATTCATACCCTTAAATTTAAGTATAGTTTTGATTCTTTTGAAGTTTGAACCCTATTAAAGTCAAGAAAGATATTATTTTCACTCAATTGTAATTTACATGAATCATCAATTTGGGACAATTTTAATATTTCTACAAGTTTCAAATTTTAGATCATAATATAAAACTACGTTACAGACAACTCCTTTTTATTTTTTATTTTTTTTTATTTTATGGTTTACAGACAACTCTTTAGAACTTAAGTGCAAATGATATAAAATGTTAGAGGTACGGATGTAAACTTTAAAACTTTAAGCACAGAATCAAAATTACTCAGGTGTAAATTGCAATTTTTTTTAGGAACTTAAATTGCAATTAACTAGTAAGAAAAATTTTCTCTCTTCAACTCTCTCTCTCTCTCTTTGATATTCTGTCTCAAATTGGGGGCATAGTGGTTCTTTTACAGATTGTCCAATCTCTCTCTCTCTCTCTCTCTGGCCGATTTTGGTCGTTGATTCAGTCCAACTCCCCACCACATTCCAATCCCGATTTCAAAGCTTAATAGTTAATACCAGACGGCGCCGAATTCTTTTCACAAAGGTAAATACCACTTTTGCTTCTTCTTTTTTCCTTGAAACTTGGAACCCAATTCTGTTCAAGGTTGCTTCAGCTCAGGAATAGCTGACTCCTGACTTTTTGTTATGATTGTTGCATTGTATTTGTGGGTATGTAATTTAACAACAAAACAACTTTTAAGATACGAATTGTGTTTTGTCCTTAGAAATATGTTCAATGAGATACTATCTTGTACTGCTTATGCTCAAGGAAATTATTTAAAGAAGTGAAATTTACAATTTTCTTCTCTATAAATACAGTTTAAGCTAAAACCCTTAAACTGTAATAATGCCATGACCATTAGTTTGGGTTAAGAGTTTCATTTTCTCTATAAGCCCTATTCTGAATGATGGATTGCAACTTCAGAACTAGGATGACAAGACACAGTGCAGGTACAACACGCTGACACGAGTAATTTCTGAAAAATTATAACATGACATAATGGGTACGACACCAGTACGACACCCCAAATGAAGTTTTCGTGCTTCTATGTGACATAATGTAATACATAGGCACTTGGCATCTTGGGTTACCTATCTATGTAACACATAAGCTGATATGGCTATCAAACTTAAAACATATATTCACCTGCCCTGCTTTTCATAAATTATGGAAATATGCAAAATTTTTTTTTTTTCCATTTACTGTATGGTATTGTTTCATATAGGGAGGAATTAAGAAGAATTGTCTAATTGAACATCCATATGAAGCACATCGTGAAGCTTCTGATATTGCTGGTGGCAGTATCTGCCTTTTGGATTGGTCTTCTTGAGACCGTGGTCCCACGTTCTTACGCTTGGTTGGTGAGAATTTCATCCTTTTATGATCTGTCTAGTGGCTGAAGGCATGTGGTATTTCTCACCTTTGCTTAGTTTTGATTATATGTCTCGTCTTGTTACTTTCCAGTTGCCGGTATATTTCATTGTGTCACTTGGGTGCTATGGTCTTTTGATGGTTGGGGTTGGTTTGATGCACTTTCCAACATGTCCTCAGGAAGCAGTGTTGCTGCAAAAGGTTCTCAATTCTTTTCCCTAGTAAAATATTTGACTTTTTGTTATTAGTAAATTTATGTCAGTCAATTATATTTGTGCAAGAAACAAAACCTCATGTGAAGGTAATGACTGCTCAATGTTAAAAAAAAAAGTCATGGGCAATAGTGCACTTTAATGGTCATCTATATAGTTAGATGATTTCCACCTTTCTTTGGGCACATTATCTGAAATATCTTTGATGAATTGGATTTCCAAATTCATTTAAGACTGTCCAGACCGTTGGAAAAAGAAATCTAATGTGCCTTCTCCCAAATTTCTTTGTGCTTCCAATTGTTCAAAAGGTAGGACTACACTGTATGTACTTGACTTTCAATTTATAGAGTCCCCACCAATGGATATTAAGTTCCTAGAGAGTCTTGTTGTATTTGAATATGCTTTGCTTTGAATGCCGATGCTGTGATTATCAGACCATAAAATTCAAGGCATACTTTCCAACCATGTTCTTTTCTTTGGACTGGTTAAGCAAATCATGGTCGGCAGTGTGGATACCGATGTGTTAATAGTATTTACTATGATATAATTCCATTATATGTTAAGAAAACCCTTATATTGTTTTCAATGATGATTTTTTCTATTTAACTTAAATAATTTTGGTTATTTTATTATGAAATTTTTAAAATTTTGGTAACAACCTTTCCACTATTCTCCACTTCCAGTACTATTTTTCCTCTCCCCTTCCTGGAAATAGCTCTCATTCTCTCTCTTGTAATTGGCTAGTTGTTTTTTCTTTGATTGTCTAAGGAAATTTTTATTTGTGTATATACACTGCATGTGTCAAGAGCTAGCTTAAATAGTGGAACTGTGGAAGATTTGCATTAGAATAAATTTTTTTTTTTATAAGTAATATGCATTAAAATCTTAAATGTCTTCTAATTGTTAATTTCTAGTTTTTACTTAGCAAACAATCTGATCTAATTTAACCTACCTATGGAATTTTATCTATAATGTCAAACTCTTGTCTGTTTACAGAATCACATGGCACAGAAGTTACAATCCTCATCAACAAAATCTTTTTTTTTTTTCCATTTAAATAGTATTTAGCATTTTCTCTTTTTGTATTGGCTGATGTTTCCAATTATTCAAAATCTATGTTTATTGTAAAAATCCTAAAAGAGCTATTACAAAATTGTGGAAATAATTGAAGAAAAAAAAAGTTGATATTGGGGGGAAGAGAATTCTTCTTTTTGGGGAAGGATAAGCCTTTTTGGAGGGGTAAAGGAGGCAATTGCCCTTCCTTACCCATTTTCAAAAGGAAAAAAAAAAGCTCTCTTAGTCAATTTGAACAAGGCTATCAAAGTTGAGTTTCTTTTTCCTCCTTGCAGTGAACCAGCTCAATTGCTCTGGTCTTTGTTCTATTATGTTTCCCTGATACTTAATTGGCTTGCTTACTGACTTATAAGTGACTCTAAAGCGTGTTGGATCACTATGTTGTGGAACATAAGACTGTCAAGCTTAGGATTTTACATTACTTAAACTGTGGATCTCTAGCATTGTTAGGATTTTTGGTCAGAGGATAAGGCAACAAAGTGATGGTTAGGATTTCTAGTTTGATAACTAATCAAAGTATTTCCAGAGTGTTATGAGTTTAATCCTAATGTTTGTCCAGATCAAGATTTGAAAAATGTGCTGTTCACTAATATATCTCTAATGCTACGTGTATTTGGTGATGGATTTAACTATTTTGTGTAGTCTTAGTTTCTTGGTCCATAATAATGCTCTTATAATTGTAATATTTGAAAAATAGAATTTGGAACTGACTGGATTCTTTTTCATTATCCAATATGCACAACTTAGCATTTTCACCCCTGGGCAGAAGCTTTTTTCTTTTGTTCTGTGTTCTCTGTCACTCTACCCTTAATTTTCTCCTATTATATTTGTGCAATATATTAGGTCGAATGGCCCTTGTATTGGGTTAAATATGTTCTAGGGGGTTCCAGTATGCATAACCATCGTAAATTCTTTTTGCACAGGACATTGCAGAGGCCAAAGAATTCTTGAAGCAAAGAGGAGTTGATGTGGACTATGATTGAAGGCTCTCTCTTATGGCGCTTTTGAAGAACCAGGGTGATTTTAAGACAGTTTCTATTTTATATTGTCACAACTTGAGGTACAAATTGGATGATAAGTTGTGTGGGAGTGTTGAGTTCAATGAGGTGGAGTTTGCTTACAGCTCTCTAAAATTGGTTCGGTATTTGAAACTATAGATGCAGAATATGTTGGATGAACATATGTAAAAGCTATTATAACTTGCATATGATGTTCATTAAAGAGAAATTTACGACCAATTTGTTTAACTTTGTTTGGGTAAAGAAGAAAATGGTGGACATTATTAGTTGTGACCCACTGATATGGGCATCATCAAAGAATAAGTTGCCCCTGTTCAACAAGTAGCTGGAATCTAATGAGATCGACTCATGACACCTCATAGCATCCACACATGCTGCGAGAGAAGTCTCATTAAACCGTCTCATAAGATATTTTTTTCTTCTCGAGAACCTGCTGAAGTAGTATGTGATCTAAGATCCAACACACTCAAATTTGTTAATTTCTTTTATGTTCTATTTGTTTTGATGTAAAATATTTACATGAAAATATTTTCACATTTTACCGTGTTTGTTTCAAAGTAAAATATTTTCAGTCAACTAAAACAACTAAGGCAAACAAGTGTAAAATCTTTTACACTTGAAATATTGATAAAATATTTTACATTTGCACTCTCAGTCCCCCTGATACACACATTTGCCTCTCTCTCCCTCTCATGCTCTCTTAATTTTGCACCCACAAACCCAGTCCATCATTAATCCTTCTCTCCCACCCATCACTAGCTCCACCTTTTTCAACACCACTTATCACTTGCTCAACCCTTCATTGGCGCCACCCATCACCAGCTCCACTTGAGTTTTTGTTTTTTGTTTTTGTTATTCTTAATTGTCGTCATCGGCTCCACCGATTCTTGGCCACCTACACCATCGTCGACTCATCCATAGGTTCTTAGTTTTGGGGGTTCTTTTTCCCTTTTACTGTCGTGTGGTTTACAGATCTAGGTTTTTGGATGGTTTATGGGTCATGGGTGGCTGGGTTTGTGAGTGGTGGTGGATGGTTGGGATGGTTCGTGGGTCATCATGGTGGCTGGGTTAAGGGTTGCGGTGGGTAGTTGAAATAGTTTATGGGTTATGGTGGGTACTTGAAATGATTTGTGGGTAGTGGTGGTGGCTATGTTGTGGTGGCTATGTTGTGGGTTATGGATTGTGGTGGTGGTTGTGGCTGAGTTGTGGTGGTGACTGTGTTATGGGTTTGAGTGGTTAGTGGATGTGGGTTTAAGTGGTCAATGGAGAGTTATGGTGGTGGCTGTGTTGTGGGTTTGAGTGGTCAGTGGATGTGGGTTTAAATGGTCAGTGGAGTAGTGGTGGTTGGGTTTGTGCCAATATGGTGGTGGTTGCTTGGATTTGATTGATCGTGAGATTAGGAATTTTTTTTTCATTTTACCATGAAATAAATACTTGCAAATAATTTTTGCAAATAATTTCTTGCCATTTTTATGTAGATATCCAAACACGGTAAAATGAAAATATTTTCAATAACATTTGAAAATATTTTACATCAAAACAAACGGAGTGTTATGAGAGAGAGATTGTATTTATAATCAAACCTCAAACTTTTACTTGTCCCCTTTAAGATAGATGATAGACCCCTTCTCTTTTAATACTTCCTTAGGCTTTTACTACTTGTTACTTGGAGGTCCAATTTGGCCACTTTTGGAACCTTAAAAACCCATAATAAGTAGGTTGTTTTGATATTACACAAAATGTTGGAGGTAAACAGTCCTTTAAAACATTATATAGGGATTGTAATGAAAAAAAAAAAGAAAAGAAAAGAAAAGGTAGTGCACACAGTGTACTGCAAGAATACACTGAAAATGAAATTTTTTTAAGTGTTTTTAGTGTATTTGGGAATTGCGTACAATAAACTGTCCCGTGTGCTCAGTCCAACCCACTTTCCAACTTTAATAAACAATGTGTTTTTTAACAAAAAATTTTAATTTTAGATATGACAATAGCATCCACAACCACCAAAAGTTATTTTATCTATTTTACTTACACACATGCTACAGCAGTGGATCTATTTTAACTTTCAACATAATAAAATAATATAAATATCACAATAAAATAATATAACCACTACAATAAAATAATATATCCCACTACCCAATAAACAACAATCACAACCACCCGCTACTGCTGCCATTATCGCCGCCGCCACCGACTCTTCCACCGCCACCGCCACTGCAATTGCTACTGCCGCCACTACCGCCGCTGCCAACAATCACAACCACCTGCTACCGCTGCCACTATCGCCGCCGCCACTGACTCTTCCACCGCCACTGCAATTACTACTGCCGCCACTACCGCCGTTACCAACGCCACCGCAATCAGCTCACTGTAATTAATTGTTATAAAAAAGAATAATGTTAATTAATTCTACACGCGTGCTTCTCTTCCTTTTTTGTGTCCTTTGCTTCTCCCTGTTTCTAAAATTTCCCATCACTCAAAATGCCTCTCTTCTCCATCTTGCAACTGAACCCAAAATGTCTCTCTCTTGCTGGTCCCTCTCTCTCACTGTGGTTTTTGGTGGTTTGGTGGTTCGATAGGATTTCAATGGTCTGTGCTTCGGTTGCCATGGATATTTGGTGGTTTGATCTGATTTTCAGTATCTATTCTTCATGGGTCCGATTGAGTGGATGACAGTGATTGGTGTTTTTGTTTTTTTCTTTTTCTTTTCCCAGCTAGTGGTGGTGATGCGGTTGTGGGTTTGAGTTTGTGATTTGGTTTTGAGTTTGTAATTTGTTTATGATTTTGGTGGTTGGGGGTTGAGGTTGTTGGTGGTGGTGACAGTGGGTGTGGCGGTGGTTGAGTGGTTGGTTGTTGAGTGGGTTTCGTGGCTAGTGGGTTATGATTGGTGGTAGTTGGTGTGTTTTTTTTTTTTTTTTAATGGTGGTGGCTGGCGGAGAACGAAGAGATCAATTGGCGTGATGGCTCGGCGACGCTCTTGAGTTTGATAAAGGCGGTGCCAATGGAGCTTGGATCGACGATGAAGCTTAGGTCGGCAATGGAGCTTGGATCGGCGGTGAGATGGAGGACTGGGCGAGATGGGTCAGCGGCGTGGGACGACAATGAAGATGAACCCAGAACAGATCGACGAAGCAGAGAGTAGATGAGAGAGAGAAAAAAAAAAAAAAAAAGAGAAGGAAAAAGGAAAGAAGAAGAGAAGCCGGAGAGAGAGAGAGAAAAAGAAAGAAAGAGAAAGTATTTTTTTAATAGAAGAGGAGAGAGAAATTTAATAAAATAATATTTTTTTTAGCTCTCATGAACAGTGCACATTTATTTATAGATGTGCACTGTAGCAATGGAGCTAAAAAAAAATAGATTTAACTCATCTGCTAGTTGCTGATTTTGGAGTTTGAGAAGATAAAATATAGTAATATAACACCACTTCTGTGAGTGCTCGTTTAAAAGAGGACACAACCCACTTTTCAAATCAAAATTTTTTCTCTTTCGTTACCAAAACGTTGCGTTCAATTTATCAAAAGTAAAAAAAAAAAACGTCGCGTTCAAGAAGAAGGAAGTGCCATGCCATGTAACTAAAAACAAAAACTGGTTTTTGAATAATAATAATAATAATAATAATATTTGGGTGAGGGTGATGGAGATGGAGTCGCCGGAGTGCCCGGTGTGCCTCCAGAACTACGACGGCGACACCGCAATCCCCCGCGTACTCGCTTGTGGTCACACCGCCTGCGAAGCCTGCCTCCTAAACCTTCCCCAACGGTATTCTCACACCATTCGCTGCCCAGAATGTAACCAACTTGTCAACTACCCTTCACAAGGCCCCACCGCTCTCCCCAAAAACATCGACCTCCTCCGCCTCAGCGGAAATTCCCATAAACCCGATAAAACTCCTCCGAATTACGACCCTTGCCATTCCCAAGCCCACCATTTCTTGCCTCAGTTCTGGTCTCACGAGTTCTTCTCTCTCTGGAAACAATGGGTTCTACCCAACGATGCTGTTTTGATTGAAGGAGAAGGAGAGGAAGCTGAGATGATTCGTGTTGGCTTGTATGAGAACCAAAGGGTGAGTGTTTTACGCCTTGTTTCTTTACATGATGATGATGATGATGATTCTTCTGTGTTTCGTTATAGCTATGTTGTGAAGGTTATGAATTGTTTGAGTGGGATGAGAGAGGAGGAGAGAGAGGAACTGGGTTTGATTCTGAGAGCTCAGAAGAAGTTTGTGTGTAAAGTTTTTGGCTTGTGGGGTGATTTGGAAGGTGGGTTTTTGAGTTTAGTGTGTGAGAGGCAGAATGGGAGTTTGTTGGAGAAATTTGGTGATTTGGGAGATAGGTTTTGTGGTGAAGATGAAGAGGGTTTGAGTAAAGATGGGATTTCTGGTTTTGCGATGATCGGTGCGGGAATTTGTGAGGCTGTGATTGCTTTGCATTTTGAAGGATTGGTTATTGGGTGTTTGGATCTTTCGTGCTTTAGTTTTGATGATTTTGGTCGTGTTTGTGTTGATTTGAGTGTGGTATTGGTGGCGGGAAGGAAGCTTCGAAAGCATGTTGTGGAAGCTGTTACTGGTAAGTTAAGAATTGATGACAATGAGATGGGAGTGATTTTCAGTGGTTTATTGAAAAATGAGGCTTTTTTGAGCCCTCAGCTTTTGCTTGAGTTGTTGCAGAAAGAGGGGATTGCAGTGGAATGTGGAAGTTCAAGATGTTCGGTTGATTGTAGCTCGGATGTTTGGTCATTAGCTTGTGTGCTAATGAGGCTTATTATTGGAAAAACATTCACTGAAGAGACTTTGGAAATATGTGCAGAAAAAGGTTCTGATTATTCTACTTTGTATACGGGTTGGGTGGAGAAAGTTCGTTCTTTGTTGGAAACTCACTTGGGTTCAGAATATGCTTCATTGAGTCAGATTCTCTGCAAATGTTTGAATTTTGATCAGGGAAGTCGCCCGCTTGCAACTGATGTGTGGAGATGCATAAGGGAGTTGTTAATCAAACCTAAGTTTGATATCACAGGTGGTTTTGGGCGGGAAATTAAGGAGAATAACACATATCATTGCTTGATTTTTGGGAAGCTGTGTCAGTTGCCCACCGAAAGTGCAGAAATACAGGAAGAAGATGGTGGAGCAGATTTTGATCAAGTTGATAAGAGGGTTGACAAAAGCTTTGTTGAAGGCCTCTCTGAGGGAGTGATCAAATGTAAAGATCTTCAGGGCCATCTTGATTGTATTACAGAATTAGCAGTTGGAGGTATGATTCCAAATATGGTGTGATGTCAATAATTGTTTACTATACGAAATAATAATCCATGCATGGCCATTTGGTTATTCGGGTGTAAGACTGTCAAAATGCCGAAACTTGAAGATTAAGATGTCTACTAATGAGAATTGTTTAAGCCTTACCATGATCCAGCTCTCTTTGATTGGGAACATATGAATGGCTTGTAACTTGTAAGTTGGCCAATAAGCTATAGCTCAACTGGCACTTCCTCCTCTCATCATAATTGCATGGAGGTCGGGTTGTGGGTTCAAGACCCACCGAGCGCGTGTAGAATTTATCAATAATAATAATTGAAAAACAAAACAAAACAAAACTGAGGCTTGTAAGTTGGAGATTATGCTCTGTTCTTTATTAATTAGTATGTATTCAGAGCTTTGAAACTTCTATGGTATTCACTGTCACATGGCTTCGTATGCAAGCTGTGAGATTGGTTTTTGAGCATAATCAGAATATTCTTCTTTTAACCCATATAAATATTCCTATTAAAGTGTAGAAATTCTGATTTGCAGTTTGCAAAACTTTTATGCTCCCCAAGATGAAGGAACATGATTAAAATAAAATGTTGTTACTCCACAGCCCATGGGGTAACAATCGACCGGGGACCACACATTAGAAATGGAGGTCACTAGTTCAAGTCTCCTCTTGTTCCTCCCCTTATATAAAAAATATAATACGTTTTTGGGGAGCTTTGGTTCTTTTAGCTTATGAGTATGTTGCTTTCAAATGCCAATTAGCTCTAGCTCAAATGGCACTTCCTCTTCCAATAAGAATGGTTGGAGGGTAACGTCATGAGTTGAAAACCCATTGGCTGCGTGCGTAACTTTTCTTATTATTAAGATACACTCGGATCCTTTCTTGGGGGATTTCACCTGCAAATGTAGAGCTTAGGGTTGACTGATATTGCTCATCATCGTTTAGTTATTGCAATGGGTTTTGAACCCATGATCTCACCCTCTACCTTAATCTTATAAGGGAAGGAAGTGGCAATTAAACTAGATCTCATTGGCTATTGGGTGTGTGTAACTTACAATTTTTTAGAAGGCATATTGCTTTCAAATGACAACGTTTCTTTTTTCTTGTAGGGGGTTTTCTGTTTAGCTCCTCATTTGATAAAACTGTTCAAGTTTGGTCATTGCAGGTACACACTCTAAAGTCACAATTTTTTGAAGTTATATGTTTTACAACTAGTTCAATTAGTAAGGAGTTAAGTAATTTAATGCCTAAAAAATAAGAAGAGGAATATGTTAAGCAATTCAATTTTTCACAAGTCTTTTGCTTCCATCATTGCTGATGATAATTTCAAACCGATGAAGTGCACCAATCTGAGTAGTTTCAACTTACATCTTCTATTGAGCAAATTTTTTGAAATGCCTTAGACATGCACGATTTCACATCCCTCTGTTTAGTTGATTCAGTTAGTATAACTCTATAAAAGAAAAGTTTTAAGAAAATGATGTATAAAAGTTATGCATGAAGCATGCACACCTTAATTGTTATGTTTGTATACTTGCATGCTGTGATATATTCATGCACACACAAGCATATTGATAGGAATATTGCCTCTCTAGAATCTAAGAGGGAGTTGCTATCTGGGATATCAGAACAGAACAGTGTAGCTTTTAGAACCAGCCAATGGCGTTTAGGCCAAATGGCACTTCACTTCCAACCCCTCCCCCTCCCCATAGGTACGGGATGGTGGATGAGGGTATGGGAATGAATCCCCTTGGACGAGTGAGTATTTACCTAGCAAAAAATGTGACTTTTATAACCATTTTTTCCTGGATAGTTTTTTGTAGTACCAGAATGGGCCTGAACCTGGCCAAAAGCCTTAATACATCAGTGTTGATTGCTTTTTTATTTATAATTTGAAAGATTGCTTGAACATTTCAGTGAGATCCTTTTGCAGTGAGTTGCAATTGTTGTCATTAGCTTTTTGGAAACCTTGTATAATAGCAGGATTACATGTAGTAAAAATTGATAAAGATTGCTTGTAGTAATGATAATTTATTCTGTATTGTTCTGCATTCTAAACAATCATCCCTGAAATGTATTAGTAAGCCTTGTTGTGTGTACCTGTTTGCTGTCATCTATAGTATGCATATTGTTTCACTACAGCATTTGTAATTTTGCATTAGCATGATTAGAACACTGAAGATAGATAGAAACTGATTGTATGATGTCATAAAGTTTCCTTGAACATAATTTGAAGGTCTAGGGATTTACTCTCATTTTATTTATTTATTTTGCTTGTTATTGGGATCGTATGGTTTCTCTGATAATCCTTTCCAATTAATTTCTTTGGTGCTTATATCATGCAGGACTTCTCTCACGTACACACTTTTAGAGGTCATGAGCATAGAGTCACGGCTCTAGTTTATGTGGATGAAGAACAGCTGTGCATAAGTGGTGATAATAGTGGTGGCATATTTGTTTGGGCCATTAGGGTCCCTTTTGGGCAAGATCCTATAAAGAAATGGTATGAAGAGAAAGATTGGCGCTATAGTGGTATCCATGCCCTGACCATTTCAGGAAATGGCTATCTCTATACGGGCAGTGGAGACAAATCAATAAAAGCATGGTCATTGAAGGTAATTGCTATTATTATCACAGTGATGTTATTTTTTCTCACATATTTTCCAATTTTATGCGATGATACATAGACTAGATTTTTTTTCCCAGGATGGGGCACTTTATTGCACAATGAATGGACATAAATCAGTAGTTTCCACTCTAGCAGTATGTGACGGGGTTCTTTACAGCGGCAGCTGGGATGGAACAATTCGATTATGGAGTCTTAATGATCATAGTGCATTGGCAGTTTTGGGGGAGGACATGCCTGGAAATGTGATATCTGTCTTGTCCCTTACTGCTGATGGGGATATGCTCATTGCATCTTTTGAAAATGGATGTATCAAGGTATTATATTCTTTTGCCTTGCTTGAGCTTGGTTCAATTAGTCAAGGGGTTTTGACACCACTTAGATATGAAATGATAAGTTACTCTCAAGTTAGTGATATTAATAGCCTGCCAAACTATTAAAAAAAAAAATGCCGAAAATAATTTTTTCATGTTAGGCTGAGCATTTACCATAATGTGAATGCAAGAGCAGAATTCCTTCCATTTATCAACATCCTGAAATTGCCTTATTATTTATACTATATATATATATATATATATTTATATATATTGAAACTGCTTTGCACACATTCAAAAGAAGGCAGCCTCATTTAAATGCTATAAGGTGTTCAAAATCATAGCTGAATAGTGAGACAGAGTAGAAGCTTTCTTCTTTGAACTTCCCAAACAGAATTAAACAGACAGCAACTTCCGAGAACCTAAAATATAACAACTAGCATTTTGTTCATTTGGTCATGCTTAACATTCCATGCACGTTTAAGTTTCAAAGCCAATTAGGATTGGCCGTTTGTTATTGTTTTTTATGATGGACTTCATTTTAAGTAACCATATGCTTTTCCCACTTCCTTCAGGTCTGGAGGAATGATGTGCTAATGAAATCCGTGAAATTGCATCAAGGTGCCATTTTTACAACTGGTATGGAGGGTAAATGGCTATTTACTGGAGGCTGGGACAAAATTCTAAAAGTACAGGTACACATACAAAATATGGTATTTGTTTGTGTGTGAACAATGAGAATTGGGAAATTTTCATGTTAGCCCATTTGAGAGTTCATGCTGTATTGCTTAGTGGCTTCTGGAATTTCTTTCAGCTCTGAATCTAATTCAAACTTCGATGAATGGATGACCCATTGTTCAGTTGATGTTTTTTCCCCTCAATTTGAGTTATTTCCCATTTTTTATTGACTCATTAACTTAGCTATTGACTTGTAGGAGTTGTTAGATGACGAGTTCCAAATAGATATCACACCAACTGGATCAATCCCTTGTGGTTCTGTCATAACAGCTTTGTTGTGTTGGCAAGGAAAGCTTATAGTGGGCTATGCCGATAGGTCTATCAAGGTATGATTTTCAATATGCTATATAAATTGATGAGAGATTCACATCATAGGCTTCCTTTCAATCTTGGTGCATGTGATGCTATGACGTTTGTGTGAAAATGAACACTAATCTTCTGTTGTCATTAAGCATTTTTTGTTATGGTTGACACCACTTCCACTTCCACTTGAAACTCTTTCCTCATTTGATAAAGATACATCATTTATCTGAAACTGATTTTATATACCTTCCTATTTATATTTATTCATTTCACTTGCATGCATGCTTGTTTGCCCTATATATATATCTGGCAGCTCAGGATCCCTACGCACGAGGTATTGCTTACATATTCAAGCTGAACCATCCATTATATGGGTCCCATCTAGAAGATCTTGAATTGGGGAAGTTGGGTCGCTTTTATGTGTGTATTTTTTCCTAGAGGACTATACATACTAGGAATGAGTTTTTTTAGAAAATGGTTAATATGTTACATTTATTTGATCAAGCTCATGACATGACCGTTCAGTTGAAGTTTGAACTCAAGTTACTCAACTCTATACACTTTGAAGTTTTCTTATTCTTTTTTTATTGCTTATGTCCTGGTTTTTATTCTGCTAAAGTACAGTGGCTTTGATACAGCATAAACAGAAACTTTCCATTTTGATTAATTTTATGTTCAAAATGAAGTCTTTAGAAACTTTAACCTTCTGAAGGAAACAGGAGGGAGGGAGGGATGAAGGCTTACTAGATATGATAATAGAGATGCAAATGGCATACCTTGAGCATGTATTTAGTTCATGGCTTCATGGTAGGAAACTGATTCATTTCATATCTAAGTTCTGATAGTTCAAGCCAAGGGGAAAATAAATTAAAAAGAAAATGTTTAAAACTTTTTCATTCCAATAATTTTTAGTTGATTGGTAAACACTCCAATAGCCATTCTATTGTCTTTTTACTTTTGTTTTTACTAGTATATATTAGATGCTGACTATTAATGACTTTGATTGCACCAGGTGTATTTTTATGGAAAGTGATCCTTGTATTACTTGGTGTGCTGTTGTTTCATTTCTTTTTATGTGGATTAAGTGCTTTGGAAGCCCCAGGTCTTCACTGCTTGTTGAATTGTGCGATGTCAAAGTAATGCTGAATTTGTGAATCCTTTCATCTCACTTCAAACTTGGAATATGTTGCTGAAAGCTGACCGAGAGAACTTGTGTTTTTTGGCATAATACCCTATGTTGAAATTCCACAAGCGAAACACATTAAAAAAAAAAAAAAAATCCTCATTTTGTAAATGGGATGTATAACATGAAAATAGTTGTTCATACAACACAAAATTTATGTTGAATATAACAATATAGTGTAAATGCTGATGTATGCTTAATAATGATAATATTAATAAGTCAAATAATGATAGTATTTAATTAATTATGTTAATACGTGGCAAGCTTTTATTGGTGGAGTATAGAGTAGAGCAGGAAAAGTGAGACAGAAGATTTGGACTCGATGAGGTGATTGGACATCTTTTTACATTGAATGTAGTTTTCTAACCTTCGGAAAATTCCCCTTAGAAATACTCAAAAGTCGCAAGGGTCCCAGCTCCTCATTAATACAGTGAAGATAAAAGTCGGCTAGGGTTGATTTTGCTGTACCACAAAGTCTAGATACACACAAAATTTGACTCCGTTAATGCAGTAAATTATTAGTAATAAATAAAAAAGTAATGTTAATAATGAGTGAGAACAAATAAAAGCCCGTCCCTTACCTTTGCTGTATCCTTACCTAACAAAATAGGTAAGCAATTCAAAGTCCTATTATTGATAGGAGTAGGACAGTCAAATACTTCACCAAGGTTAAGGATTGGGTGACACATAACACATATCCAGTGCAAGACGCAATCCAAGTCCCTTGAGGGGCAAGAATTGAAAGCAAGACATACCTAACAAATAGAAACCTCATGTTGGAAGTTGGAAGTCGTATTTTCTTTGAAAGTCTTTTCTTAGCCACTGAGCTCCAGTTCCAATTTCCCATTTCCTTCATTCGTCAAAAAAGTTTCCTTTCCCTGTTTCCCATATTGATTCTGGTCTGAATTTCACTCCTCTCTTGACCGGAAAAAAAAAAAAGAAAAAAAAAAAGAAAAAAATGAAAGAAAGAAAGCGTTTAGACTGGAGATTTGCTGCTCCTGCCCCCCTTTGTTGTCTCCTTGTCGCCTTTGTTTCCATCATTGAAGAAACATCGAGTAGTCAAGCCAGGTATACACTACCGACTTCCCTTGTCTCACTTTATTTCCAATGTCTTATCATTTGTGAATTTCTATGAATTTACCATTTTCTTCACCCACTTATTTAAAATGCCACTATATATCAATATAAAATCTCATTATTTATCAATTTTCTTGGTTTGGATATAAAATATGGGTTGGTTTAACGTGTGTCTTTAGGGCATACATTAATTATTTATTTTGAGAAAGTTTTTATGAAAAATTGAAAAAGTTGTTAAAAAAATTAATGACTTTTTAATTTTTCCATAAAAAAATTTCTAAAATGATTTACTAATGTATGCCTAAGAGCACACGTTAGTAAAACCCATAAAGTAAATACACAAAAAAAATTTAAGCTACCCCCTTTTTTAAAAAAAAAAAAAAAAAAAAAAATTATAACCACTATCCCCTCTCTTTTGGTCCTACTTCCACGAGTCCAAATCTTTTGTCCCATTTTTCCTGCTCCACTCTATACCCCACCAATAAAAGCTTGCCATCTATCCGTTTCCGATAAAAACCAAATTTTACTACTTTTCTTAATGCTAGAAAGAACCAAAGATATTAAGCTCTTTTAGCCAAAAAAGAAAGCTCATAAGAGGGCAGCCACAAACAAGATCACCACCTTAATAATAATAATAATAACAAGACTTTTGTTTTGTTTTGTTTTTATTTTTATTTTTTGTTTTTTGTTTTTTGTTTTTTGTTTTTTGTTTTTTGTTTTTTTATACAAGATAGAATTTTCACTCTAACCTAATCTAAGTGTATATGTGTGTGAAGCTCTCTCCTGAAGACTTGAACCCCAACCCTTGCCCCCCACACCCCACAAGCATTTATACTTGTAAAGTGACCACCGCACCAAGGGTGTGCGGTGGTATAACAAGACTTTTGTTAAAGAATGAGCAGTAGGCAGTAGTTTTAAGTGAACTTATAATATTTTATACATTTAAAAAAAAAAAACATAAGTTCAAATTGTACACATATATTCTTTAAAAAGCACGGGAAAATTACATTGACGAATCCAAAGGTTCCTAAGGCTATCTAGTCACTTGTCGGAACTAACCCACCCACCAAAACTGACCTGTATTGATCAACCACTAACCAAACTGACTACTTCAGGGGTCTACAGTGGGTCACCACCCTCAGGAACTGACACTTATGGGTCAGTTGGCAGGTTTCCTCCTCCAAAACCAAAGTCACCAACTTGATCGTGAAACTCACCAAATCCAACAAGATCTTTGTCGGATCTGGCGATATCTCATTGAATCTAGTGAGATCTCCGCCATGTTTGGAGGAGATCTCACTAGATCTGGTGAGACCTCTGCCGAATCTGGAGATATTTTTGTCGTTGACAATTTCAATCGAACCAACTGCCACCCAATGCATAGTCCAACCCCTTCAATTTGACTCCCTCACCAATCAATGGCGGGTTTTGAATCTTCTCCACCCAATTTGGTTAGGTCGGTTGTGGGTTGGGCACAAACCCGACTCGGATCGACCCATGGACACCTCTCGATTTTTCATTATTATATTCACCTCCCCTCTGGTTTGGAATTAGACATTCACCTCCCCTAAAATGTAAAAATATTTATATTGATCTCTCCTAGATGACTGAAAAAAGACTTTAAAAATATTAAATTTCCTATTTTACCTTACATTGACATTGTCATCCACATCCCCTCTAATATGAAACTTGAAATTTTTTTAAGCCTTTTGTTTTTATAGAATTTTATAAAACTTTATTTTCAACCATATAAGGGAGGTTAATGTGAATAATTTGTATTTTGGGGAGGTGAGTGTAATAATAGAAAACCTCAGGGGAGGTTTGTGTAATTTTCCTAAAAAAATACACTCAACCGCAATGAATTTGTGTGTCAATAAATCATTAACAATTGTAATTTCCTCTTTGAAAACTATGCATTATAGCTCATAATTGAGCATATATTAAATCTTAACACATGCCTGTAGGACACTTGTTACCAATACCCAAAAAGTCAATTAATCATTTTGACTTAAAGCTTGGTAGATTAAATGATTAAATTCACCGTCTCTTAATAACTTAAACTTTTGGAAATTTTGATAATTTAATATTGTATAAGAGCAAGAGATCCTAGGTTTAATCCTATATATCCACTTTACCTCCTATTTAAATTTCCACGTGTTGGGCCCCCAATCAATGACCAATCAGGTGGCCTACACATGAAGCTAGGCTTGAACTGATTATGGTTGTCCTATCCAAACAAAGAATTTGATAAATTCCCTTCTCAAATTGTGGTACTTCCCCAAACCCTGGCTCCAAATTCTTTACCCAAACACATGGTGATTAGTAAGATTTATTTATTTATTATTTTTTTTAGAGTCAAGGTGAGATTTATTGAAATAATAATCAAATGAAATTTCTTTAAACATCCTTAGCAAGGGGAGTGGCCATATTCCCTTGGAATTTAAAAAAATGTCTAAATATCACCATATATTATGCCTGGTCCTGTCCAAAATTGAAAACTAGTCCCCAAAATTGTAAGTTGGCCCCAAAAACTCAAAAAGTATAGTGATTACCTGAATCATAGCTATGGTCAGTAACCCTATTCAAATACAAAACAAAAATAATAATATCATTTTTACCAACAAAACAAAAATAAATCCCTTATTTTATTAAAAATAAGTAGAAAAGCATTTGGGCTACATTCTATTTGTTTAGGTGAAAATGTTTTTTAGAAAATGAATCATTTTTCAAAAGGTGTTTGTGGGGCCAAAGAATTTGGCCCGCGGCCTACTTTATACTAAGCCTAGGGCCCACGCCGAGGAGAAAGAAATGCCCGAGGACGAACGAAGAAAGTCCAAATTGCCAAGAAACGTTGCCGAGGACAATCCTGTCCTCGGCCAACCAAGATCATAGAAGGGAAGAGCAACATGCCATTAAAGGCAGCCTCCCAGAGCATCCCAAGAAAAAAGACAAGTACAGTGAGTCCGCCATAGGAGCATGGTGGAGGAGCAATTCCAGGAGAAATTGTTACCTCCGCATTAAATGCCCACAACTAACAATCTAGCCGCATTAATGAGGAAATGACCCCTGAGCAGTGCTGCCTTGGTTGCTGCGACTCACAGAAGGTTTGGGGAGGCGGCAAAAGGGACAAGTACTCGAGTAGCGACTTGCATGATCAAAAAATGGAAGGCCAAGATCGATTGAAAAGGGATATATAATGTAAGAAACCCTCTAGGAAAAAGGGGGAAAAAAGGGAAAAAAGAGAGAAGATAGGAACAGTTCGTATCATCTTGGAAACATTTGTAACCAAGAACTGAAGAAACAATAAGAACATTAAGCTCCTCAGGTGAATGTCGAGGACAAAACTTCACACTTTGATCCACTCATAACCCTGTTTAGTTGTTGTAATCCTTACTAAGACCTAGTTCTTAAACCTATCCTCTATAAATTTATTGTATTGGTAATATATCTCTAATGCTACGTGTATTTGGTGATGGATTTAACTATTTTGTGTAGTCTTAGTTTCTTGGTCCATAATAATGCTCTTATAATTGTAATATTTGAAAAATAGAATTTGGAACTGACTGGATTCTTTTTCATTATCCAATATGCACAACTTAGCATTTTCACCCCTGGGCAGAAGCTTTTTTCTTTTGTTCTGTGTTCTCTGTCACTCTACCCTTAATTTTCTCCTATTATATTTGTGCAATATATTAGGTCGAATGGCCCTTGTATTGGGTTAAATATGTTCTAGGGGGTTCCAGTATGCATAACCATCGTAAATTCTTTTTGCACAGGACATTGCAGAGGCCAAAGAATTCTTGAAGCAAAGAGGAGTTGATGTGGACTATGATTGAAGGCTCTCTCTTATGGCGCTTTTGAAGAACCAGGGTGATTTTAAGACAGTTTCTATTTTATATTGTCACAACTTGAGGTACAAATTGGATGATAAGTTGTGTGGGAGTGTTGAGTTCAATGAGGTGGAGTTTGCTTACAGCTCTCTAAAATTGGTTCGGTATTTGAAACTATAGATGCAGAATATGTTGGATGAACATATGTAAAAGCTATTATAACTTGCATATGATGTTCATTAAAGAGAAATTTACGACCAATTTGTTTAACTTTGTTTGGGTAAAGAAGAAAATGGTGGACATTATTAGTTGTGACCCACTGATATGGGCATCATCAAAGAATAAGTTGCCCCTGTTCAACAAGTAGCTGGAATCTAATGAGATCGACTCATGACACCTCATAGCATCCACACATGCTGCGAGAGAAGTCTCATTAAACCGTCTCATAAGATATTTTTTTCTTCTCGAGAACCTGCTGAAGTAGTATGTGATCTAAGATCCAACACACTCAAATTTGTTAATTTCTTTTATGTTCTATTTGTTTTGATGTAAAATATTTACATGAAAATATTTTCACATTTTACCGTGTTTGTTTCAAAGTAAAATATTTTCAGTCAACTAAAACAACTAAGGCAAACAAGTGTAAAATCTTTTACACTTGAAATATTGATAAAATATTTTACATTTGCACTCTCAGTCCCCCTGATACACACATTTGCCTCTTTCTCCCTCTCATGCTCTCTTAATTTTGCACCCACAAACCCAGTCCATCATTAATCCTTCTCTCCCACCCATCACTAGCTCCACCTTTTTCAACACCACTTATCACTTGCTCAACCCTTCATTGGCGCCACCCATCACCAGCTCCACTTGAGTTTTTGTTTTTTGTTTTTGTTTTTGTTATTCTTAATTGTCGTCATCGGCTCCACCGATTCTTGGCCACCTACACCATCGTCGACTCATCCATAGGTTCTTAGTTTTGGGGGTTCTTTTTCCCTTTTACTGTCGTGTGGTTTACAGATCTAGGTTTTTGGATGGTTTATGGGTCATGGGTGGCTGGGTTTGTGAGTGGTGGTGGATGGTTGGGATGGTTCGTGGGTCATCATGGTGGTTGGGTTAAGGGTTGCGGTGGGTAGTTGAAATAGTTTATGGGTTATGGTGGGTACTTGAAATGATTTGTGGGTAGTGGTGGTGGCTATGTTGTGGTGGCTATGTTGTGGGTTATGGGTTGTGGTGGTGGTTGTGGCTGAGTTGTGGTGGTGACTGTGTTATGGGTTTGAGTGGTTAGTGGATGTGGGTTTAAGTGGTCAATGGAGAGTTATGGTGGTGGCTGTGTTGTGGGTTTGAGTGGTCAGTGGATGTGGGTTTAAATGGTCAGTGGAGTAGTGGTGGTTGGGTTTGTGCCAATATGGTGGTGGTTGCTTGGATTTGATTGATCGTGAGATTAGGAATTTTTTTTTCATTTTACCATGAAATAAATACTTGCAAATAATTTTTGCAAATAATTTCTTGCCATTTTTATGTAGATATCCAAACACGGTAAAATGAAAATATTTTCAATAACATTTGAAAATATTTTACATCAAAACAAACGGAGTGTTATGAGAGAGAGATTGTATTTATAATCAAACCTCAAACTTTTACTTGTCCCCTTTAAGATAGATGATAGACCCCTTCTCTTTTAATACTTCCTTAGGCTTTTACTACTTGTTACTTGGAGGTCCAATTTGGCCACTTTTGGAACCTTAAAAACCCATAATAAGTAGGTTGTTTTGATATTACACAAAATGTTGGAGGTAAACAGTCCTTTAAAACATTATATAGGGATTGTAATGAAAAAAAAAAAGAAAAGAAAAGAAAAGAAAAGAAAAGGTAGTGCACACAGTGTACTACAAGAATACACTGAAAATGAAAATTTTTTAAGTGTTTTTAGTGTATTTGGGAATTGCGTACAATAAACTGTCCCGTGTGCTCAGTCCAACCCACTTTCCAACTTTAATAAACAATGTGTTTTTTAACAAAAAATTTTAATTTTAGATATGACAATAGCATCCACAACCACCAAAAGTTATTTTATCTATTTTACTTACACACATGCTACAGCAGTGGATCTATTTTAACTTTCAACATAATAAAATAATATAAATATCACAATAAAATAATATAACCACTACAATAAAATAATATATCCCACTACCTAATAAACAACAATCACAACCACCCGCTACCGCTGCCATTATCGCCGCTGCCACTGACTCTTCCACCGCCACCGCCACCGCCACTGCAATCGCTACTGCCGCCACTACCGCCGCTGCCAACAATCACAACCACCTGCTACCGCTGCCACTATCGCCGCCGCCACCAACTCTTCCACCGCCACTGCAATCACTACTGCCGCTGCCAACGCCACCGCAATCAGCTCACTGTAACTGATTGTTATAAAAAAAAAAAATGTTAATTAATTCTACACGCGTGCCTTTCTTCCTTTTTTGTGTCCTTTGCTTCTCCCTGTTTCTAAAATTTCCCATCACTCAAAATGCCTCTCTTCTCCATCTTGCAACTGAACCCAAAATGTCTCTCTCTTGCTGGTCCCTCTCTCTCACTGTGGTTTTTGGTGGTTTGGTGGTTCGATAGGATTTCAATGGTCTGTGCTTCGGTTGCCATGGATATTTGGTGGTTTGATCTGATTTTCAGTATCTATTCTTCATGGGTCCGATTGAGTGGATGACAGTGATTGGTGTTTTTGTTTTTTTCTTTTTCTTTTCCTAGCTAGTGGTGGTGATGCGGTTGTGGGTTTGAGTTTGTGATTTGGTTTTGAGTTTGTAATTTGTTTATGATTTTGGTGGTTGGGGGTTGAGGTTGTTGGTGGTGGTGACAGTGGGTGTGGCGGTGGTTGAGTGGTTGGTTGTTGAGTGGGTTTCGTGGCTAGTGGGTTATGATTGGTGGTAGTTGGTGTGTTTTTTTTTTTTTTTAATGGTGGTGGCTGGCGGAGAACGAAGAGATCAATTGGCGTGATGGCTCGGCGACGCTCTTGAGTTTGATAAAGGCGGTGCCAATGGAGCTTGGATCGACGATGAAGCTTAGGTCGGCAATGGAGCTTGGATCGGCGGTGAGATGGAGGACTGGGCGAGATGGGTCAGCGGCGTGGGACGACAATGAAGATGAACCCAGAACAGATCGACGAAGCAGAGAGTAGATGAGAGAGAGAAAAAAAAAAAAAAAAAGAGAAGGAAAAAGGAAAGAAGAAGAGAAGCCGGAGAGAGAGAGAGAAAAAGAAAGAAAGAGAAAGTATTTTTTTAATAGAAGAGGAGAGAGAAATTTAATAAAATAATATTTTTTTTAGCTCTCATGAACAGTGCACATTTATTTATAGATGTGCACTGTAGCAATGGAGCTAAAAAAAAATAGATTTAACTCATCTGCTAGTTGCTGATTTTGGAGTTTGAGAAGATAAAATATAGTAATATAACACCACTTCTGTGAGTGCTCGTTTAAAAGAGGACACAACCCACTTTTCAAATCAAAATTTTTTCTCTTTCGTTACCAAAACGTTGCGTTCAATTTATCAAAAGTAAAAAAAAAAAACGTCGCGTTCAAGAAGAAGGAAGTGCCATGCCATGTAACTAAAAACAAAAACTGGTTTTTGAATAATAATAATAATAATAATAATATTTGGGTGAGGGTGATGGAGATGGAGTCGCCGGAGTGCCCGGTGTGCCTCCAGAACTACGACGGCGACACCGCAATCCCCCGCGTACTCGCTTGTGGTCACACCGCCTGCGAAGCCTGCCTCCTAAACCTTCCCCAACGGTATTCTCACACCATTCGCTGCCCAGAATGTAACCAACTTGTCAACTACCCTTCACAAGGCCCCACCGCTCTCCCCAAAAACATCGACCTCCTCCGCCTCAGCGGAAATTCCCATAAACCCGATAAAACTCCTCCGAATTACGACCCTTGCCATTCCCAAGCCCACCATTTCTTGCCTCAGTTCTGGTCTCACGAGTTCTTCTCTCTCTGGAAACAATGGGTTCTACCCAACGATGCTGTTTTGATTGAAGGAGAAGGAGAGGAAGCTGAGATGATTCGTGTTGGCTTGTATGAGAACCAAAGGGTGAGTGTTTTACGCCTTGTTTCTTTACATGATGATGATGATGATGATTCTTCTGTGTTTCGTTATAGCTATGTTGTGAAGGTTATGAATTGTTTGAGTGGGATGAGAGAGGAGGAGAGAGAGGAACTGGGTTTGATTCTGAGAGCTCAGAAGAAGTTTGTGTGTAAAGTTTTTGGCTTGTGGGGTGATTTGGAAGGTGGGTTTTTGAGTTTAGTGTGTGAGAGGCAGAATGGGAGTTTGTTGGAGAAATTTGGTGATTTGGGAGATAGGTTTTGTGGTGAAGATGAAGAGGGTTTGAGTAAAGATGGGATTTCTGGTTTTGCGATGATCGGTGCGGGAATTTGTGAGGCTGTGATTGCTTTGCATTTTGAAGGATTGGTTATTGGGTGTTTGGATCTTTCGTGCTTTAGTTTTGATGATTTTGGTCGTGTTTGTGTTGATTTGAGTGTGGTATTGGTGGCGGGAAGGAAGCTTCGAAAGCATGTTGTGGAAGCTGTTACTGGTAAGTTAAGAATTGATGACAATGAGATGGGAGTGATTTTCAGTGGTTTATTGAAAAATGAGGCTTTTTTGAGCCCTCAGCTTTTGCTTGAGTTGTTGCAGAAAGAGGGGATTGCAGTGGAATGTGGAAGTTCAAGATGTTCGGTTGATTGTAGCTCGGATGTTTGGTCATTAGCTTGTGTGCTAATGAGGCTTATTATTGGAAAAACATTCACTGAAGAGACTTTGGAAATATGTGCAGAAAAAGGTTCTGATTATTCTACTTTGTATACGGGTTGGGTGGAGAAAGTTCGTTCTTTGTTGGAAACTCACTTGGGTTCAGAATATGCTTCATTGAGTCAGATTCTCTGCAAATGTTTGAATTTTGATCAGGGAAGTCGCCCGCTTGCAACTGATGTGTGGAGATGCATAAGGGAGTTGTTAATCAAACCTAAGTTTGATATCACAGGTGGTTTTGGGCGGGAAATTAAGGAGAATAACACATATCATTGCTTGATTTTTGGGAAGCTGTGTCAGTTGCCCACCGAAAGTGCAGAAATACAGGAAGAAGATGGTGGAGCAGATTTTGATCAAGTTGATAAGAGGGTTGACAAAAGCTTTGTTGAAGGCCTCTCTGAGGGAGTGATCAAATGTAAAGATCTTCAGGGCCATCTTGATTGTATTACAGAATTAGCAGTTGGAGGTATGATTCCAAATATGGTGTGATGTCAATAATTGTTTACTATACGAAATAATAATCCATGCATGGCCATTTGGTTATTCGGGTGTAAGACTGTCAAAATGCCGAAACTTGAAGATTAAGATGTCTACTAATGAGAATTGTTTAAGCCTTACCATGATCCAGCTCTCTTTGATTGGGAACATATGAATGGCTTGTAACTTGTAAGTTGGCCAATAAGCTATAGCTCAACTGGCACTTCCTCCTCTCATCATAATTGCATGGAGGTCGGGTTGTGGGTTCAAGACCCACCGAGCGCGTGTAGAATTTATCAAAGAAAAATCTAAGTACTAGACAGAACCAAGGTCTTGCATGGTCCTCGGACTCAAACCTATAGGGAAACTAGTTACTTCAAGGAAAATCTAAGTACTAGACAGAACCAAGGTCTTGCATGGTCCTCGGACTCAAGCCTATGGGGAAACGAGTTACTTCAAGAAAAATCTAAGCGTTAGACAGAACCCAAGTCTTGCATGGTTCTCGGACTCAAACCTATGGGAGAAACTAACTACTTTCAAGGAATATTCGAGCGTTAAACAGATTCCAAGTGCTGTGTGACTCCTCGGACCACAACCTTTGAGGAAATTAACGAGCTTGTGCATTTATCTGAGTTATAAATTCAGCCAAAAGGGAGTCTGGCACCGCGGACCACTTGCCCTTTTACTCATTCGATAAAGATACAAACAAAAGCAAGCCCATGAGCATCACTTAAGGCCTTTTGAGGTACATTGACCTTAACTCCCCTGCATGGTCAAATAGCTAATTGTTTCCTTGAGGTCAGCAAATTTTTAGAACATATCTATGAATACCTTTGCACATTGTGCTGTGGCCTTTGATCTTAGGATTTAAAAGTTTATCTTTATAAGTGCTGCGCGCTTAGCATTTCTTACCCGTTATGATAACCAATTCGTGAGGTATAGGATTCATATTATAAGGTTATTGTCTTTTATAGTCTATTCAGCAAAGGCAAGTCGTAGTAATAAGGAGGCTCAATTGTTAACTGAAGTCTAGGTGGAAATTATCATTTTGGACTTTACATTTTTTGGCTACTATTTCAAAAATGGAAAGCAAGTCACACTGTCAAGACTATTTGCCTAATAATCAAAGCACAAGTTATATAAATAGCGAAACCCCTTTCAGTTTTGTTTTGTTTGTTGGTTTTATTTATCTGTTAGTAAAACCCTCTTTGGGGCCTTAACACACCAAATACTTTTCCAAGGAAAAGAATTAGTAGTGGCACCTTGGATAGCCTCATAATAATAGCGAACATCAAAAGCATCACTCCCTTCCAATCTTCATCTCATTTGTCACACCCCTCCCCCCTAGGGGTATTTAAGTGTAAAAGATATAGGAAAGAATTCACAGACTCCATTCCTAATCATGAAAACCATTGTGGAATCTCACACTCCAACTCCAACCCTCCCCATCCAACAGGCCATCCAAGAGTGAAATAATTGATGCATTTTTTGTCAACTGAGCATGCGAACTTAGGGTACAAATCCTTTAAAGGATGATTCCCACACCATATATCATGACAAAACCATACTCGTATATATGCCTTCCCCCACTTCAATATATCCTGAAAAAAAAAAAAATCCCACCCTGCTCCAATACTCCTCCCTAAGATAAAACTCCTGACTCCTGAGTCCCTTGAACTGACTTCATAGTCCATCCACCCCTGCTTTAAGACTTTGAGAACTTTTTTCTGTTATAGTAATAGTTGATATTTATTCTCGGTACATAAAATGATGAGATTATTATCATGAAGAGGCAATTCATTGTCTATATAGGCACTTACAGCATTTTTAGTTCCCTGCCATAAAATCCCAAATTAATGCACTCTTTAAGGATTTCATGCTTGTGCATTTTTGCTAGAGAGAGAAGCCTATTTTTTGGTTACATGGCTGACTGTCTGGTAAAACATGTCTTGTTATCCTGTACTATGTTAGGATTCGTGGGGACGGCCACAGAAACTTGTCAAACTTAAGCTCACCACAGGCATATTAGTTAGTTTTTATGTCCGAAAAATGGCAAATGATGATTCCCTTGGCCAAATATCATCCAAGAGCGCTTTCCAAGATGAGGAAATCTCAGGTGCATCAAAGAAACTGAAGACCAATCAAAAGATTGAAGAGGACTGTTCAGATCAGTGTTGTGATCACTCGGAAGAGAGAGAAGGATTGAAGCAAGAGCTGAGCAAAGGGGAGGTGGCAGATTCAGATCACTGTTGTGATCATCTGAAAGAGATTGAAAGGTTGACGCAAGAATTGAGCAAAAGGGATTTTCAAATCATTACCCAGGACAAAATGATAGGGGATCTTAAAAAGAGACTGAACTCTAAATATGCTTAACGTCATTAAAAAAAAAATATTGTTGGGTATGATTTGTTAGTCAAGGCCACTTATTTATGCAGACTTTTTTTTTTTTTTTTTTTTTTTTGTGTGTGTGTGTGGAATTTAATTTATATTGAGGAATGAGCAAAGCAAAGAGATGTTTTTATAAGCCGTTTATATCTCCCAAATATATTTGATTTACGGTTTTTCTTTTTAATTTTTATGTTTTTTGTATTTTTATCAATTGAAGTGACATGGATGGCATGGAGATTGGTTTGTCTTCTCCTTTTTGGTCTACCTGCAACATGGCGTGAATCTTTCTTACAGTTAAAATGTTGTCTTTCCTTGCAATAGAGTCATTAACCAGTTGTGGAATGGAATTCTTGCTTAAATGAAAATGATTATTTTAGCAATTTTTTTTTTTTTTTTTAAGAGATAGAGCGGCAGAATTTTATTTCTAATTAAGAAAAAATTACAAGAAAAACGAAGAAAAATACAACGGTCTGTGTTGGGAGGGAGTAGACTATGATAAAAGTAAACCAAAACCAATCCAAAATCTTTTGAGAAAAACCCGTACATTCATTCATTCCTATAACTTGTGAGAAAACCATTACCAGCTGATAGACATTTTATTATTTATGCTCTCCAAGAAGAACATTAGAATCCAAAGGTGCTGGAGAAGAGAACCCATGTAATATAAGAGATGATAAGAAAAACCACTGAGGGAAGTGAAAGACCAACGAAGGGACCTAAAAAGCCCTATAATAAAAGGATTGGGAACGTTGAGTTGAGAGCGGCACTCGCGATAAAGCTGTGGAGCTCTCTCTCTCTCTCTCTCTTCACTAGTTTTTATTTACAATTTTTTCTACTTTGCTTTTAATTTATTTTTATTAGCGTAATTTGCACTATTGCTGAAGCGTAACGTTTAATATTGCTGTACTTCTCTTGAGCCACATTATCAACCTATTTTTAATATTTTCTTTCTCCTTTTTAATTATTTTTCTTCCTATTAATTTGCCATTTTACAATTATACCTTCTCTAACATTTCTTACTTTTACCTTTTTATCTCCTTCATTACTCTATACCTTAACCTTACAATTTTTCTATCCCTTTATCTTTATTTTATTTTGACACTTTGACGGTGTGTTTTTTGAGTTATTTATCACATGTACTCTCTATCCCTCTTATAGTTTAAGTTTGAGTTAATTTTTAGATGTTTTAGAAGTGAGATGATTATGTATTTGAATGTCTCTATAAATTATTTGAGTAATATCAATTGTAAATTTGTGATGATGTTTGGCTATCATGATAATCTTCTTAAGAGAATGAGAAATTCAAATAAATAAATTTGGAAATAGTTGTAGAAAAAAAACCATAACACACTATACAAAAGTTTGTTAGTGTATGGAACAGAGGCTGTCAGCCCCGCAGAATTGATGATACCCTCTTTAAGGGTCTTCCAAACACGAAAGAAAGAAAATGAGAAGGATGTTTTTGTGGCAGAAAGACGTGAAGACTTGGAGGAGCTAGATGAAAAGAGGGGTGAAAAGAAGGATGTTTGCTTATTTATATCATTATTATAAAGCATTATCATACTTATTTTGAGTTAATTCATGCATTTTATATTTGGTTTTAGAATAATGCTGAATAATCAATTTTGTGCTTAATTGAATTTTGATGCGTGAATTTGTCTTTTGTAAGAGAATGGAATTAAATGAGCGGATTTGTGCAAAAAAGAAGGCTAATGGACTTTACTTTTACAAGAGCCACGATGAAGTTATATAAGGCCAACCCAATTAAATTTAAGTCCAATTGGAGTAAGGAATCAAAGGAAATTTGCACCAAATCCAAGTCCAATTCGGACTAAGATTCCAGCTTGTGCACCAGTTCCTATTTTGGGTATAACTTTTGGCTCAGATGCCCAATCGAGATGATTCAAGTTGGGCTAGAAATTTAACTTAAAGGGCTACAACTTTATAGTTTACCAAAAGTCCGAATTCTAATGTTAATCGGGCCAAAAACGTCGGTTAAGTGAAGCCTAAAAACCTGGAATTTTTTCCAAACGGGAATTCAACTTGTAATAGGATTTCTTGACCTATTTAAAGGCTCTTTAGGGCGCAATTCAGGGGAGAGCTGCCGTAGAACATAATTTAGGTTTTATTAAAGTTTCTTTACAGTTTTTAGAATTTTATTTGTGTTATGAATTGCTAGAAGCCTTGCTCAGGCAAGAGGTGAACTCCAACCATTTATTAGTATGTTTTTAACAATTATTTTATAGTTTTAATGCTTATGTTATTATGTTTTTGATTGATTTACCCATCTAAAAAAGTGTTTAGTTCTGTATAATTCTTTGATTTATCGTAGACTCTGGGCACGTTAAATGCTTAGTATTCTCTGCTAACTAATTCACTATTTTTGTTTTGTCTAAAATCAATCTTCGTATGAATTTTAGTTGAGTTATAAAATAAATATTGTTAAGACTACTAATAGATGTGTTGTGTGTGGATCCTTAAATCTTAGCACCTTAATATATTATTCTTTTCTATCAATCTAAAATACCTTCACCAAACTATCAAAATTTCTCTTCAATATAATTTTGATGAATGCCGAGGACAGAACTTCACACTTTGATCCACTCATAACCCTGTTTAGTTGTTGTAATCCTCACTAAGGCCTAGTTCTTAAACCCATCCTCTATAAATTTATTGTATTGGGCTAATTGGGCTCAAGTCCGCTCATCTAACAGTAGAAGTGCCCAAACTCAAGGCTCTATAGTGTTTTTCATAAAACTATCTCATTTTCCTATATTTGGTAACAACCTTAAATAAGTTGAAAAAAAATCTTCTAATTTCTTTTATTTAGCTTGCTGTGAGATAAAGTTGTTTTCCAAAAAAAATTAATGGAAAAAAATATCTAAAAATAAGCAATACTTTTTATGTTGACCAAAGATAGTTTTTCTTTGACTCATTTTTTTTTTTCCTGATACTACCAAACACTAGAAAACATGGAAAACTATTTTTACAAAAGGTTTTCCATTGAAACAAACAAACGTCCTAAAAAAATTCAATTTAAACATGTTCATGTATCATCTGATACATATATTTCATATGATACAATATGATTCATATAGTATGCATATATGTATCGTATGATTTATAAGCACTTTCGATACAAATTTTTGTATATGACGTAACATGTATTGTATGATATTGACAACTATGCTTGTAAGACGCAAAAAAGGGGGTCAAAATAGCAACCTACCATACTCTGACAACCCATCACAACCTACCATGTATATTGCCACATTAGTTTGTAAAGGTTTTGTATTTATAAATTGATGTAGCAATGTATGAAATTGGTGAAGTTCAATTATATAATAATAAATGAATGTTTGAAATGTATTTTAGTAATTGGTGACATGTCAATTTGAAACTAGAAAGATTTTTTATATTTTTTTTTTGAAACTTGAAAGATTAATGTAGTAAAAATTGTACTATCTCTAGCATTACCTTCTAGTAAAAATTGTAGTATCTCTAGCATCACTCTTACTCACATGTGAAAAGAAACATTAAATTTGGGAAAAAAAAGTGTTTCATTTTAGTCCAAACTTTAGGTAAATATAGTAATTGAAAATATGTGCATCAAATTTTGATAAGGCCAAATCAGAGGGGGTAAAAATTTTCCCTACTTTGTTTCTTTCATTCTTCTCCTTTGCTTTTTCCATTCTATATTTTATTTTAAAAAAAAATTTATATATCAATACTATTTGTTTGACTCTTATGTTCCCATCAACATATTTTTAGTTCACAAAAAAGTACATACTTTTAGAAAATTAGAATTTGGAGGATAATATATTGACAATAAATCCAAATTTGGGGACTAAAATGCATTCTTCCCTCATATTTATTTTTATTTTGTACATGGACAAAATATTTGATATCCTTATTGGTATATATTATGCAGGGACTTGCCAATGGAAATGTTAGGCTCAATTCTTGAACTTGGAAAAATGATAATGGCTCCTATTAGGGAATATTACAATTATCATAGAGGATTTGGTGAAAATCTGAAGAATCTCAAGAGGAAACAGAAAGAATTAGAATGTGGGAGGTTGGACATAGAATCAAGAATGGGGGCAGAACTTTTTCCAGGAAAGAGACCAAAGCAAGCAGTTCAACTTTGGCTCCAAAATGTAGAAACAATTGATGGGGAAATAGAAGCAATTGAACAAGAAGCTAGCACAAGGAAGTATTCTCGTGTGCACATAGGAAAACTTGCTTGCAAGAAGATACAAGAAGTGGAGGAATTGATTGATCAAAGAGGTGGGTTTGTTGATAGTTTGGTAGTTGATCCACCTGTAAGCCATGGAGATGTATTGCCAACTACAACATTAGTGGGAGAGAGTACAGCCAAAAGAACAATGGAAAATATTTGGGAACACTTATTAGGTGAAGATATTAGAAAGAACGGTGTTTATGGTATGAGAGGAATTGGTAAAACGACTGTCATGAAACAAATCAATAATTGTCTATTAAAGTTTATGGTATGGGAGGAATTGGTAAAACGACTGTCATGAAACAAATCAATAATTGTCTATTATAAGAAACGGACAAGTTCAATTATATCATTTGGGTTACCGTGTCAAAGGCATTCAATGTTACCAACCTACAAAATAAAATTGCATGCAAGTTGAATTCTCAAAGTTTGAGGATGAAACAACAAGGGCAGGAGAGTTAAAATTAGAATTGGAAAATAGGGATAGGTATGTCTTAATCCTAGATGATATGTGGGAAGCATTTCGTCTTGAAGATGTAAGGATCCCAGAACCTACTTCAGCAAATGGATGCAAATTAGTGTTGATAACTCGAGATGTTGAAGTTTGTAACAAAATGAGTTGTGAGAATATTAAAATGGAGCTTCTTTCGAAAGAAGAGTCGTGGAATTTGTTTTTGGATACAGTGGGTCGTGATATTTTAAATACTCCCAATTTTGAAGCAATTGTGAAAGAGGTTGTTGAAGAATGTAACGGTTTGCCTCTTGCAATCATCACGATAGCAGGAAGTTTAAAGAATGTTGTTCATGCTTCAGAGTGGAGGAATGCATTGGAAGAGTTGAGGACATCAATAAAGGGGCCTAAGAATATAGATAGTGCCGTACTTAAGAGGCTTCAATTCAGTTATAATCACTTAAAAGATGAGAAACTTCAACATTCTCTTTTGTATTGTGCACTATACCTAGAAGACTACAAGATTGATAGATACGAGTTGATACAACATTTGATTGATGAGGGAGTAATAGAAAAAATGAAGAGCAGACAAGTAGAGATTGATAAGGGTCATACCATGTTGAATAAACTTGAAAATGCTTGCTTGTTAGAAGGTGGGTCCTACAATATGTTTTCTAATAATGTGTATTTTGTGAAGATGCATGATCTAATAAGAGACATGGCTCTTGAGATTGCTGGTCCTAAGTTCATTGTAGAAGCTGGAAAAGGATTACAAGATTTTCCAGATGAAGATAAATGGGGAAAAGATCTTGTAAAGGTTTCTTTGATGGACAACGGTATATCCAAATTTCCTTATATATCACAAAAATGTCCTAAACTTTCAACCTTACTACTACAAAATAATTTCCTTTTGAGAAGTATCCCAGATTAGGGATGGCAATGGGGCAGAGCGGGGCCGAAGGATGGGGTCTTCGTCCCCGCCCCGTATGGATTTATCTTGCCACATTCCCACCCCGCATGACAGGGAAAACTTTCTCACCCAATCCCTGCCCCTTGGGGCCCCGCGAAGCCCCACCCCACCCCACCCCGTAAAACTCTACTTTTTGTTAATTTTCCCTACAACTAGTACAATTTTTTTAATGAAACCTATTTCATTAATAAAAATATACTTGAAATTACAACTAAATTTATCCCATCAAATCAAATCAATTTTTAGAAAAAATTGAATAAAATATCCAAGCATTTAACAAGACAATCACCCAAAAAAAAAAAAAAAATCTCATAGTACAATACATAACAAAATAAAGGTAGAGAACCACATTGGGTAGAATAAAATAAGCTAATATTGAAATGTTTGTTTAAATAGTTGGATTTTAGGGTATGAAAAAATTACAATTATAACCCTTAGCAATGCGGGGCAGGGATGGGGAGGGGCGGGGTGGGGTGGGTCTAAAAAGTCTAAACTCATCCCCGCCCCGCCCCATGATGCAGGGCTAAAATCTTGCCCCATCCCCGCTCCACCACCTTTGCGGGGCGAAAAAAATCCGTGCGGGATGGGGCAAAATTGCCATCCCTACCCTAGATTCTTTTTTTGTGCATTTTCATGAACTTAATGTTCTTGATTTATCTGAAACTAGCATTGTGTCTTTGCTGAATTCAGTTTCTGACTTGGAGAATCTTACAACGTTAAGGCTTATGTGGTGTAAAAATTTAAAGCATGTGCCTTCATTAGCAAAACTTACAGCATTAAGGAGGTTGGATTTTACAGGATTAGGAATTGAAGAAATACCTCATGGTTTAGAAATGTTGTTCAATTTGAGATTTATTTGTCTTGATGATGCACGCTATCTAAAGAAGTTTCCACCAGGGATTTTACCCAAAATGTCTCAACTCCAGTACCTCAAATTTGATTGGTTCTCAAAAACCTTAAAAGTGAATGGAGAGAGGTTGTAAGCTTGAAGAAATTAGAGCATTTTGAAGGCCAATTTTATGGCGTAAACGACTTCAATACATATGTAAGATCATTGGAGGAAGGAGGACCAAGCCATTATGCATTGTTCGTGGGAGAAGTATGGACAGGTGACCTTTTTGGAAAATGGATGGTCGAGGGAAAATTGTAATCTTAAACGATTGCAATATAAGTCTGCTCCCGAAAGATTTTCAAACTCTAAGAATTAATAAATGTCACAATTTAAGAAGTTCATGCACAGCCTAAAAGGTCACCTGACATTTTAATACATTCAAACTATAAAATTCATCAAAAGATTCATCCTCAGACATCTTAATACTCTCAAATTTGGAAGTTAACTGTTAAAGTTTATTAATTTTAATAGCCTTAGTTCCTTCATGCATAGTTTGAAATATGTTCTAAGCAGTGTGAGCAAACTCTACATTAGAAATCTTTTTAAACTCTTCTAAGGAAACAACATTGAATAATATAGCATTCATAACTTTACTGTTATAACTAGCAGCTTCCTTTTGAGCATCTATCTAGTCTGCTATAGGAGTTACAGGTTTGGTCTATCCCGTTTCAATAGATTGCCACACTTTCTCATCAAGAGACTTTAAGAAAGCCTTCATCCTCACCTCCTAGTAGGCATAGTTGTTCCCATCAAAGTGGGGAGGGATTACAAGAGAGTAACCACGATCCATGACAGTAGGGGGTCATGGATCAGCTCAAGGTAAGACTACCTAGACACAAGCTAACCCGCATTGATACCACTTGTTAGTTCTTAGACCCTTGAACACACATTGTTTAACCTAATTTCATAGCCCAGTTGATACTTAAGTCAATTATGTAAATCTAGGTTAAACATTCATCACACATATCTTACAGTGGAAAAGTAAATAAGACACAGATATGATGACCCAAGAAAACCAATGAAACAAACTAGTTTCAAGGTAAAAAACCTAGGGGGACCAATCCCAAGAAGAATAATCCACTATATCTGTTAGGGTTATACTTTCTATGTAATTAGCTAATCCTTTGACAAAACGCACTTTACTTGTAAATTGAGTAGATCTAAGTTGGGTTTGATACATATCAAGTAGTTGTATTAAAGACAAGAAGATTGATCCAAGGAACAAGTGAAGAAAAGCTTTTTTACTGGGCAGCTCAACACAAGCTCAATCTATCGAGCTTTACAAATTCAAAATTTCCAGATTTGAATTTCAGCCCATGTTGATGTATTTGTTTAGGCTTTATTTTCTCATAACCCTAGACATATATAAGGTTTATTTTAAGAGCCGTCACATACAAATACAATGACCAAGAGTTTAATTTTCTCTGTGAGAAGCTACTGCATTTGTACGCTATAGGCTTTTGTAACCAAGTGATTCCCGATCTTCGTCGTCTATGAAGTGAAGAACTTTGCAGTCAACAACAATCATTCAAGTTGCTGGAGTTAGTCACGTACTAAGATCCGTGCAAAGGAGTTAGTCACAAATTGGATATTTGTGCATCAAAGGAAAGAAGGCTACTACAAGATCAAGTCCAATTGGGTATTGGAGCGAAGGTTCAACTGTAGGTTGATATTTTGGGATAGGCCAAGATAGTGGTAAGATTCCTTATACTTGTAACCACTTGATTATTGATTAGTGGATTCTTGGGAGTGGTGACCTTAAATTCATCCGGTGGAGTTTTTGCCTTGCGAGAGGTTTTCCCCATTTGTCAACAAATCACCGTGTCTATTTATTTTCCGCTTCATTTAGTTTATTTGGTGATTTGTTGGTGCCTCCACGATTTGCATGTAATTTGACCTAATTAATCAACTTGAATAATTGAATTAATTAACCAGGGTCAAGCTATCTTAACCCAACAATATCAAAATAAAAGCTTACAGTCAAGAATGTTTAATTCGTAGTAAACTTAACTATGATTACAAAACCTAACACTGAAACCCTCAGACTTCTTTGATGTGGATCTGCTCCAACATGAACCTCTAATCCATGCTTTTGATCTTCAGTACGCTTGATATCTAAAGCTTGGGCTGCAACTTTGTTCCACGAGTACTTGTAGTATAGGAATGATCTTTGATAAATGCTTAAAAGAGTAGAAGCCACAAAACCTCTCAAATCTCAAAAGAGTAGCTCTCCAAGACTTGAAAAATGTGATTTAAGGTTTTCCTTACATACCAAGTAAGTCTAGACTAAAACCCTAAACGTTTGATTGACTAACGGGCTTTATTACAATTCTGTAGGTTGCATCTCGATTGGTCGAGCTCTTCAGTTTTTCAATAATTGAACGTGCAGCTTGTACGTTCTTGAATTCTAACTTGTAGCACTTTGAGCAATGTCTAATACACTTTATAGACACTAAGATCTATTCCTACGCTCTATTTGTTTCAGTGATGATGTTTTTTAGAAAATGAGTCATTTTTAAAAAAACATTTTCTATAAAATTATCTCATTTTCCTATGTTTGGTAACAACCTTAAATAAGTTGAAAAATAATCTTTTAACTTTCCTTATTTAGCTTGCTGTGAGATAGAGTTATTTTTCAAAAAAAAAAATTTGTGGAAAATAATCTCTAAAAATAAGCCATATTTTTTATGTTGACTAAATATAGTTTTCCTTTGACTTGTTTTTTCTAATTCTACCAAACACTGAAAAATACGGAAAACTATCTTTATACAAGGTTTTCTACCGAAACAAACAGAACGCTAGACAAGTTTATGTACACGGTTTGCCAACAAATAAATCATTTAGAATCTAAACATTTACACCTAAATATTTTGAACCTTACACCTTGCGATGCGTCTCTTGGCAGATCGAGATTTTTAGAGTTCTTAAAATAATTTACCATGCAAACTTTGTTTAATCTAGAGTCTTGCTTGTTCATTTTTAAATCAATAATTTAGATTATAACATGTCATTAATCAACCAACAAAAACTTTAAATAATAATGTCTCATGACTCACATCAGCTATTAAAAAGAAAAACAAATTACAGATTTTAATCAATTAGTCCTATGGTCCCTCTTTCTTCTTCTTTTTTAGGAACAACCTTAGCAAACAACTTCCACTTGATTTCTTTGGTTTTTACTTTTCGGAAGGAACTACAGAAAAAAGTTACAAACATTACGAGAAAGCGCCCCCCCCCCCCCCCAAAAAAAACAATATTTTTGGGATGTAACTTCCTTCCAACTAGTCAAATATTTCTTTTCTTTTCTTATCTTCATTTTCAGAAACTAGTAAGCAACTTCCACTATATTTATCACATAAAGTTACAAACAATACAAGAAATGACGCCATTTCTTCTTTAATTTATAGCTGTATTTGTATAATGTACATATTTTTTATAATGTATAACTGTATTTGTATAATTAACCCACGAAAATAAACTCTGTTAACTGCATAAGTTCCTTCTCTCACTCACGTTTTAGTAGTTGGTAGGGACTACCACAACAACTAATAGGAAAAAAACCATATAATGTCAAATTGTCAATTATTGTGCTTCATGGAAAAGGTGCAATAACCTTATCTGGGATCCGCAATTATTCATTGAAATCAATTCAGTGGTCCACATTTGATTCACATATAGATTGGTAAACAAAAGACCTTTCTGCTCTGCTGCACGCCTTAAAAGCAAAAGAGGAAGTGTTTATAGAGTTATTGCAAAACAAAAAACACTATTACAGTTCACATTTCTCTCTCACTCTCTCTTGGTTCTCTTGTTTGCAGTCTCTTTCACCACTCACGTTTTTTGCAAAGAAGAAAGCATGGCTGCAGAGTTAGTGGGTGGCGCAGTTCTCTCTGCATTACTTCAGGTGGCGTTTGACAGAGTGGCCCCTCGTGACGTTGTCAACTTTCTCAAAGGAGGCAAACGTATCGATGGATTGGTGCAAAAGCTGAAGATAGTACTGATATCTGCTAATTCAGTGCTCAATGATGCAGAGGAGAAGCAATTTACAGACTCAAATGTGAAACAGCGGCTGAATGAGCTTAAAGATGCCGTATATGTTGCGGATGACCTCCTCGATGAGATCGCCACTGAAGCCTTACGTCCCAAGTTAGAAGCTGAATTTCAAACCAGCAATAGTAAGGCATGGGGCTTCTTCTCAACTTCTTCTAATTCATTTGACAAAAGAATACAATTGGAGCTAGAAAAAATTCTGGATAGACTAGAATATATTATAAAACAGAAGGATGCCCTTGGTCTTGTTGCAAGTGTTGCTGTGAAGGATGCACTTAGTCTTAAAGGTATACAATCAAGACCATTGACAACTTCTTGCCCTGAAGAATATGGTGTGTTTGGTAGAGACAAGGACAAGGAGGAGATATTTGAGAAGTTCCAATCTAATGGTGCAAGTGTTGATGGGATATGTGTTGTTCCCATAGTGGGCATGGGCGGGTTGGTAAAACAACTCTTGCACGGTTTGTTTTCAATGACAAAAGAGTAAAGGAGAGTTTCGATCTCAAAGCTTGGGTTTGCGTTTCAGAAAATTTTGATAATTTTAGGATAGCAAAAACAATTTTTGAGGAGGTCACTTCGTCTACTTGTGACAATCAAAACATTAATTTTCTGCAAAATAAAATTAGAGAGAAATTCATGGAGAAGAAAGTTTTCCTCATTTTAGACGATGTTTGGAATGAGAAATATGATGATTGGGTTGAGTTACTTAAAGTTTTTAGATGTGGGGCAAAGGAGATTAAGATCATTGTTACTACACGTAGTACAAAAGTCGCATCAAATGTCCGCACTGTTACAGCTTTTTTTCTAAGACAATTATCGGATGAAGAATGCTGGTCATTGTTTAAAGAACACACATTTACAAATAGAAAGACTAGTGATCCAATTCTAGAGGATATTGGTAGGCAAATTGTCCAGAAGTGTAAAGGCTTACCTTTAGCAGCTAAAACACTAGGTGGTTTGCTGCGTTGTGAGCAAGATCCAAAGGAGTGGACAATGATTATGAAGAGTGCTATATGGAATTTACCAGAAGAAAAAAATAGCATCCTCCCAGCTCTAAGATTGAGCTATCTAGGTCACTTTTTCAACGATCAAGTAGTAATGAATCATGTTTCATAATGCATGACCTAGTCAATGACTTGGAAAAATTTATATCAGGAGAATTTTGTTTTAGGCTAGAGGAGGATGATGAGTTGAATGAAATAACAGAAAAGACGCGCCATTTTTCATGTTATGAAGGTGGATTTGATGAATCTAAGAAATTTGAGATCCTTTATGAAGCAAACGGTTTGCGAACTTTCTTGGGAGAATTAAAATGTAGTTGGCAAGAATATGACAACATATAGAAGACGATAGGTGATTTGTTGGAGGAATTTAAGACCTTGCGGGTTTTAACATTTTCTAGTTCAATAATAACAGAGTTGCCTGGTTTTGTTGATAATTTGAAGCACCTTCGTTATATGAATATTAGTGACACTGAAATCAAACACTTGCCCAATTCTTTATGTAACTTGTATAATTTGCAAACCTTGATATTGTCGCCATACATCACCAAGTTGCCTACCAACATGAGTAAACTAGTCAACTTGCGCCACCTAGATAACAGCGAAGCCAATATGGAAGAAATGCCACCACAAATGGGTAAATTGAAAAATCTCAGAAAATTACCCGTTTTTTTTGTTGGACAACATGATGATGGGTCCAGTATCAAGGAGTTGGGAGAGCTTCGGCATCTTTTTGGAAATTTGTCTATTTTTAACTTGGAAAACGTTCAATGCATTAATAAAGATACTAGGGGTGTTATATTAAAGAATAAGCAAGATTTATCTAAGTTGGAGTTGAAATGGAAACCTAGTCATGGCACTGAAGATTCAGAAAAAGAAAGAATTTTGCTTGTGCAGTTGTGTCCTTCTGCAAACTTGAATTCCCTCACCATCACTAATTATGAGGGTACAAGTTTTCCAAAATGGTTAGGAGACTCTTCATTCTCTAAAATGATGTCCATATTGCTAAGTAATTGTGAGAATTGCTTCTCCTTGCCTCCACTTGGACAGCTACCTGATCTCAAGAACCTTGAAATTGAATATTTTGGTAAAATATCTTGTGTGGGACATGAGTTCTAAGGGAATATGATTAAGCCGTTCAGAGCCCTTGAGTGTTTAGCATTTCGAAATATTCCAGAGTGGCGAGAAAGGGTTATTTTTGAAGGGGAAGTTTTTTCTGCTCTTCGAAAACTTTATATTTATTATTGTCCCAAGCTAAATGGGGATCTGCCCATTCAACTTCCCTCTTTGACCATACTTGATATTAGACGTTGTGAGCAGCTTGTTGCTTCGCTTCCTAACTCTCCAGCTCTCCATAAATTATTATGCACTGGGAAAATACAGATTCCAAGTGGTCATGGTTATCAATCACTTAAAAGTGTGGACATAAAGGGTGGCGGTGATTCAATTTTGTCATTTCTACCAGAGTTTGCTTCCCTCACTCACTTGAAATTCTATTGGTGCCCTAATTTAGTTTCCTTTCCCAGCGGAGGACTGTGCGCTCCAAATTTGTCTGTGATTGTAATCGAAAACTGCAAAAACTTAGGCTCCGCTTGGGAGGAGGGAATGGAATGGAATGGAAAGGAATAAAAATAATAATTTTAGAATATTCTTCCCTTCTCTTGTTTGGAAGTTTTAATAGAGAGAATGGAAAGTTCATTCCTTTGTTTGGGAGTTTAAGTGAGAGGGAATGAAATGGGTAGGAGGGAACACTCATTCCTCTCTATTCCTTTAAAACCTCAAATTTTCATTCTCCTCGAAATTTGGAGGAATGGGAGGGAATGTAATTAGATTTAATGATTTTTTTTACTAAAACTCCCAAAATACCCCTATATATTCAACCCTTTATTTTAAAATAGGGGTCTAATAGTAATATTATTATAAAATGATTCCATTCCATTCTCTCCATGTTACTCTCAAACAGGATTACTTTCTATTCATTTTCATTCTTTTCCATTCCTTTATTTTAAAACATCCAATCAAGGTTACTTAATTCCATTCCATTCCATTCTTTTCCATTCATTTCCCTTACTTAAATACATTCCATTCTATTCCATTCCCTTATGACCATCTCATTCCATTCCATTCTATTCCCTTATAAACTCCCAAGCGGAGCCTTAAAGTCACTACCTGAAGGGATGCACACCCTCCTCCCATCTCTTGTGCGTTTGGAATTGAATTGGTGTACAGAACTGAAATCGTTTCCTGAGGGAGGTTTACCCTCCCACTTAGAAAGTCTCCTTATATGCGGCTGCGACAAACTCATTTCCCGTCGCATGGAGTGGGGATTGCAAGCTCTTTACTCTCTCAGACGTTTGCAATTCATGGTCAGTGCAAAGAACTAGAGCCCTTTCCAAAGGAGGCGTTGCTGCCTCCTAATCTTACCAATTTCTATATTCGTGGTTTACCATATCTAAAATCACTCAACGGTAAGGGGTTTCAACATCTCACCTCTCTTAAACACTTGAGGCTTTGGGAATGCAATAATCTTGACTGCTTACTAGAAGACGTTTTGCCTACCTCCCTCTATGAGCTAGATATCTTTGATTGCCCTTTGGTGAAAGAACGGTATGGAAACGAGAAAGGGGAGGGCCGGGTCAAGATTGCTCACATCCTAAAAATAGAAATACTTTGATTGAGACGCTTCTGCCTAGGTACTTATTCACATTTTCGTTAATTCCCATCAAGCTATAGTGAAAACTTTTGCGCGTGGTTACCAAAAATTTCTTTTCAAAGAAACATTTTTTTAATGGGCATCTGAAATTTCTTCTGGAGATTAATTCCTCTATTCATCAAGCATGATACCAGAAATGATGTTGCCAGCCAAACTTTTACAATCTTTGTCTTTTACAGCTTGGACATTTTGCATAGAATCCCCTTCCAAAATGACATTCTCCAAGCCCAACTCCATAGCTAGGATAGCACCCTTTTCCATGGCCAGTGCTTCTGTTTCTTCCATTGCAAATTTCCCAGAAAGAGGCATGCTAACAGCTGCAACAATCTGACTCTCCCAGTCCCAAATGACAATACCAATTCCAGAATGACCATCCTCAGCTGGGATTGCTCCATCCACATTTATAAGGAAAAAACCTTCTGGTGGAGGCCTCCAAACTCTAGGCTGCTTCTCTTTCCTTGTTGCTAAGGAATTATTTGCAGTCTTAAAATCTTCCACCATACTAGTTGTTGTCCCCCACACCTGATCTGCTGTAGTTGTGCTAGCTTCAAAGATCAATTGATTTCTGTGGTACCAGATCGTCCAGGCTACACCAAAAAAGATTTCTAGGTCACGTTGGGTTCCCTGGCTTATTATTGCGAGAGCCAGATCAGAAATATCACCCCTGCTTTCCAAAATATTTCCCAGACCATCACTCCACTTTGACCAAACTGCCTTTGCTAACTCACACTTTAGAGTGACATGCTTTACATCTTCTTCTTCCTTCTTGCATATGGGGCATAGGACATCAACTTGGATTCCTCTTCTATTTAAGTTCACCATGGTGGGTATAGCATTCATGCACAAACGCCATGCAAAAATACATATTTTTTCTGGAATATTTAGTTGCCATATTCTTTTCCATAGAGGGGCACACACATCTCCCCTTGAAGTCTCACCTTTAATGTCTGAATCCAGCAATTTCTTGGCAACATAATAAGCACTCTTTACAGAAAAAATTCATTTTTTATTACCCACCCAAATTTTGGAGTCCTCCGGATGATGATGGCACAAGGGAATGTTAAGAATGGTAGTCACCTCAAAGGGTAAGAAGATCTCAACTAGCCTATCCCTTCTCCACATTTTTGTGTCTTTATCTATAAGGGATGAAACCATTGGAAAAGCCCCAAAGTCTTTTGGAGGAGAAATGACCTTATAAGTCGTAGGAGTTGGCAACCATTTATCATCCCAAATGTGAATAAGTTTACCATTCCCCACTCTCCACCTAGTGCCTTGCCTAAGAACCTCCAAGCTTTTGTGAATACTTCTCCAAGCATAAGATGGGTTGCTTCCAATACTCGCCCCAAGAACATCGCCATTTGGAAAGTATTTTGCTTTATACAAGCGGGCCATCAATGATGATGGTTCTTCTAGCATCCGCCACCCTTGCTTTGCAAGCATAGCCAAGTTAAAAGCTTGGAGATCTCTGAAACCCATGCCTCCTTCCCTCTTTGCTCTGCACATTTTTGACTAGCTAACCCAAGCAATTTTGGATTCTTGATACTTTTTTCCCCACCAAAAATTCCTTATCATTCCTTCCATTTCATCACAAAGACTCTTAGGAAGCAAAAAGCACCCCATTGCATATGTTGGCACAGCCTGAGCCATCGTTTTAATAAGAATTTCCCTACCTCCAATGGATAATAGTTTCTCCTTCCATCCCATCAGCTTCTTCCCAACCCTCTCTTTAATTTCGTTAAAAACTTGTTTCTTGGATCTGCCAATCATGGAAGGCAGCCCCAAGTATTTCTTTGGTTGGGTATCTTGCATTGAACCAAGAATATCCTTCACCTCTTCTCTTTTCTCCTCCTTAGTATTTCGGCTAAAAAACACAGATGATTTATCCGTGTTAATCTTCTATCCTGAAGCTTCTTCATACTTTTGAAGGATACTTAGTATTTCCCTGCTTTCTTGCCCACTTGCTTTGCAATATATGATGCTATCATCGGCAAATAGGAGATGTGTAACAGTAGGGCAATTCCAGCGTATGTATTTGATGATCAACACATTCGTTTAAAAAGTTAAAAGCATTTTAACAATCAACGAACCGCAAACTACCAATCAATCTGTTTAATAAATTGAGAAAAAAATTATAGAAAATTGTTCCTTCAAATTATTTGATTAAAGTTTTAGAGGATAAAATAACCAACGGATAATGTATAGTAGTAAAAAAAAATTAATTGGTTTTTATAATAATTTGTTCAAGGTATGTCATCTATGGCTATAAATGCTTATCCTATGCTCTACAGACCATATATTATTATATTGATACCACAACCTTAGTATTAAACAATTTAGTTTTTTTTTTAATTAATTTATAGCAAAAGCGTCACGGCATCCAGATAATTCTTCTGCTTTATTATGTGTGCTTCTATTTGATAATTCTTCCCCAGGAAAAGTGACTGATAAGTTCATTTGTTTTAGGCATGATATGTGAAACTTTTATATTTCTAAAACTGTCCTTTGCAATGATGATTTTGGCAGACAGACACTAGGGAAGTGTTGCCTAAGATTGCTAATGTCTATCCCAAACCGATTGACACTCTTCACAAAATTTAGTTTAAATACAATGATTTAATTAGGCAACCAGGGAATTTAATACGCTTTGATTTCAGTTACTACTGGATGCATTTGCGTGAATCAATAATCTTTTTCCTTTTTTTTTTGGTCAATGTTGTCACTTTCTCAGCTTGCTATACCAGCATTTTGCTATTAAAATTTTTTTCCTTTCTTCAATATTTTAATTTATTTTCAAGGCTTCTGCACAATTCTACCTGGTTTTCCCTCTGACTTGTATTTCTTTGGTGCTTCCAGCAATAATATGCTATAAATAGCCCTGTGAGATTCAAGCTTGTGATGTGAAAATTATTACCTTGCTTTCAAAATCCAGGGTGACTTCAGCCAACCAACTCAAACTTCCTCTGCAACCAGAACGTTTGGTAAGCATTCAAACCTCTTTCTTGGAGATTTCTACAAATGGTTTACAACCGTATTTATATATATATATATATATATATATATTTTAAAGATTTATTCTCAAAGTTTCCTAACCTTCCATTGTTACTGATGCCTGGAGGTTGGCCCTGAGAGCATTTATTGTTTAGTTTTGATCAAGACAGGACTTCTGAGAGCAATGGAAAAAATAACCCCTGGTGGTCCTCATTGTCAGCATTGAAATTAGATTAAAAGGAAATCATTTCCTTCAGGAAAAAATCAAGTATGAACTAGGATCTTGAAATTTCTTCAACTTCATTATTTCTTTGTGAAATGTCAAGCAAATGTTTTGTATAAAAATTTTGTTCTTCTCAAAAAAAAAAAAAAAATTAATAATAATAATTTTGTTCCTTTTGCACAGAATTCTTGAATTCAAATTATATTTCTAAACCTTGCCATATGCTTGACAAGAGGAGGTTGGGAAATTTAGGAGAAACTTATCATATTATTGAAAGTGTATTGGTGGTGGTAGCATTCCAAATCTCACCAGGTACTCCATCCTAGTTTCAACTAGACTAACCCTTCATTTATGCATTTCCAAGTTTCAAATCCTTTGAATCTTTTTCCTTTTTTCTTTTTTGTATATTTTTTTCAAAAAGATTAAGAAATTATAGGCATCAGCTTAACTTTTTGGTAGTACTCGCTAAAACTTTTCCATAACATCAATAGTCTTAATATTTTATTTTGTGCAGCACATGAACAAGGCCCGATGTTCTGGCTTTTTCAGCTCACCACCAACAAATGCCCTTATTTGGCTGTGGACAGATCTGCCTGTATGTTTCTTCTGATTAGTCCTAGGTAAAAATCCTTTAATTTTCAAATAGAAGCATATACAAGTGCAATTCTGATGTTGAATTTTAAAAAAGTGAAGCAGTAGTTCTAATGAGAACTATGTGGGCTTGCAAGTCATGGAATGAAAAAAATCCAATACTAAACATATCATGAACAAAATTGGGGCTAGCTCATTTGTTTCAAACCAGTGCTCTGATTTATCATTTCTAAACAAATCCTTTTTTTGTTAAAAGAATTTCTTCTTCAATTTTACAAACCAATCTTGGCAAATTTTGGTGCTTGATAATGCTAAGTAACATTCCATCTGATACTTACAACACTGTTTAAAATATTGTTGATTTTCATTGCATTTGAATGTAAATATCCATCATCCAAAGTGAATTTATCAATGCACTTCAGAAAATGAAATGGTGCATTTATTTTTCTTATTTTACTAAAGTGGGGGTAGGGGGTGAAATATTGTATGATTTCTTATTTTCAACTTAGGAATGAATTGTTTTATATTTCATATGCTTAGTTTAAATTCAATTAACATCATCAGATGCAACAAACACACTGCCTGCGGGTGGATATGGGATCATAAAGACTCTTCAAGATTTTGGAAATGGTGGTGGATGTGAAGATTTGAAGCCCTTGCCAGAAGACATATGGCTAACTGTGTAGGTATAAATCTAACTGAAAAAAAAATAACACTGCAAATGAAAAAAATAGTTGCATAGCACCTGTGTAGGTATAAATCTAATTGAGTTCTGTTTTGGCTGATCTTGGGGATAGGGACCTGGGTCAGGAGGAGCGTATGCCTCAACAATGAGTGTTTCCTCCATATTGATTTATTTGTTAAGTACAATTTATCAAAGAATCATCCAAGCACAGATACGCTTACATTAGAAACAAAAAGTCTAGGAACACCTGTTTTAACAATCTTGCACTACGCTTTGTCTGTGACTAATTTAATCTGCCTCTATTTTACATCCTAATGTTTGTTAGTTCATAACTTGACTTCTTACAGTATGTTGGATGTTTCTTGCTGTTGCACTTATTTGTGCAAGGACCTAAACTTTGTAGAAAGCTGGCTCTTCTATGCATAATGGCAATGAAATATTGATGATAAAAAAAATTGTCAGAGCAATAAGAGTATACATATCCTCATGAAGCCCTTCCACTGGTACCAAGTAGGCTAAGGTTAATATTCCTATGGTTCTATGAAATTTAATCTTGAAATGGCTTGTTTTGAATAATAAATTAATCATTAGAAAGAAAATAGCATGAGCAGATCCTTCCTTGATAGTAATATATGGAGGAAGGAAAAGCAAAGCATTCCATGCCCTATTTTGATGTGGTAACTTGTTTTGGAATATGAATGCATGCCTTTCAGATTATGATTTACAAAGGGATGAACATGACTTTGTCATTTATTGTAATTTAATGCTATTAGTTATTTCCTTTAGGCTCATCAATATATGTTGAAGGATTGGGATCCGGTGCAATTCACCTAATCCCCTCACAATTTTTTTTTTTTTTTATACATTTTTTACTTATTTATTTTTACTTATTTTTTGTATTGAATGGTTGAGATTTAAAGTTGCTTTTTGCAACATTAAATCTCAACCATCCATATCAATTGCATTAAGTGCAATACCCTAGTTTTTCTAAATTGTATTTTTTTTTAATTTTTACAATTGATTGTCCCTTAGAAATACTAAGGCCCTGTTTGGTTGTGTGATTCTAACACACATTTTCACATTTTAAACAACCTTACACATATTTAAACACAATTTTTCATCCACACGTATATCAAAAACACTAAAATAATATTATTCAAATTTTTCTACCAAACAGGCCTAAAAAGCCAAAAGGGTCTAGCACCTAATTATTAATGCATTGAAGATATATGTCAGCTAGGGTTGATTTTGACGCACACCAACCTATAAAACAAGATGGGTCGGTGAATCAAAGTCAAATAATTGCCCAATGTAAGCCAACCTATTTTTTTTGGAGAATGCAAGTAAGCCATACCTAACCAATGTAAACACTATGTTGGAAGTCGTATTTTCCTTGCACGTCTTTACCTACCTTCTAGGTGGCCAGTGACCACAGAGATCCAGTTCCAATTTCCCATTTCCTTCGTTCATAAGAAAAAAAAAAAGTTTCCTTTCCCGTTGTATGTCTCTGCTTCACATATTGACTCTGCTCTGAATTTCACTCCTCTCGACCCAGAAAAGACAAAAAGGTTTCATTTAGAGTGGAGATTTGCTGCTGCGCCTCTTTGTTGTCTCCTTGGCACCTCTTTTTACCCTATAGTCAATATCATTGAAGAAACATCTTGTAGTCATTCGTCAAGCCAGGTATACACTACTGTACTGACACTTCCCTTATCTCACTTGGTTTCCAAAATTCCAATAGTTTGTCACTTTTTTTTTGGGGGTTTCTTTTTTAGGAGGGGTAGTTTGTCTTCTAAAACTTATGGTACTAAGATTTGATTGCGTATATAAAATGTTAGGGACTTTTGAGTTTGGGTGAAGAATTTGGAAAATTCACAGAAATTCACAAATGATAGGGATTTACTTTACATCCCTTTTATTTAAAATCCTATCATTTATCATTTCTTGGTTTGGATATAAAATATATGCACAAAGAAATTCCGACCATCCCCTCTATTTTGGTCCTACTTCCACCTATCCCATACTGATAGAAACCAAATTTTAGTACTTTTTTTTTTCCTGCGAAAAAGAACCAAAGATATTAAGGGCCGTTTGGTAATGTTGTTTCAGTAACGTTGTTTGTATTTTTTGGAAATATGTGTGAGTGAAAAAGTGCGTGGAAGAAATACGTGTAATATTGTTTAAAAACTGAAAACATATGTTTAAAAACATGTACCCAACGGGCCTTAAGCTCTTTTAGCCAAATAAAATTGCTCATAAGATTGCATCCACAAACAAGATCACCATCTTGAGGTCTTCAATAGAAAGACTACTGCAGTAATTTCTTTAGTTAACTCCCGTAGCCATCTCTTTAATTGAAATCTAGGTATAAATAACTTTTTAGGTAATCCCGGAACATGAAGAATGATGCTTCATCTTCTCACATTTATAGTGAGGTCTAATCATTAAATTCATGATGGAATTCACCATGAATGTGAGAGAGGGAACACCATTTCTCCATCTTCCGAGAGTATTTAAGAATTTTTCGTAAATAATACGAGTAAGACTTTTGTTAACGAATGAGTTAAGGGCATTGGTTAAAGGGTATTTAATTCTTTATTAAATAATATTTTTATTTTGTACACATATATTAAAAAAAAAAAGAGTGTAAAAATTGCTTTAACCATCCTTAAGGTTTTCCATTATTATACTCACTTCCCTTTTAGTTTGGAATTAGACATTCACTTACCATAAAATGAAAAATATTTACATTGATCTTCTCTTGATGAATGAAAAAAGACTTTAAATGATAAAGGATTTGGATTTGACCAAATCTACCAAGAATATTAAACCTTTAAAATCCTTGGATTTGAAATGATATCTAAAATCAAGATATTTAAACCTACTGATTTAAAATTCAACTTCAAGTTTCCAAACACAATTTGAGATTTCCTAAAGAATTTACCCAAACAAAGCATTTGATAAATTCCCCCTCTCAAATTCAAATGCTTCCCCCAATCTTGGCCCCAAATTCTTTACCCAAACACACGGTTAGATTTTATTGAAATAACACTTCTTTAAATGTCCTTGGTAGGGGTGTACAGCGAACACGTCAACTTGCCAAAACCGACCCGATTCAACTCAAGGTTAGTTTTTAAGGGTTGGTGGGTTGGGTTAGGATTTTTTTTTTTTTTTTTTACAGTGGGTCGGGTTGGTTTCAAGTCATAAGATTCACAAATACCCCTAACCTGACCTGACCTACCTATATTTAATATATATTCAAAATTAAAAAATATTATATAATTTTGTTATTTACTTTTTTGCCCCTCTTCCTAAATAAAACTTAAACCCTAAGTTCTCATCCCATAGTTTGTATTTGTTTGGTGTTATGATCATGATTATTTGGTTATAAATTTGCTTTTATTTGTGGTGGTGTTGTTCTAATGCTCAATTTAATAATAATAATAATAATAATTAAAAAAAAATTGTCCAACCCAACCCAACCTAACCTAATCCACGCGGATTGGGTTGGGTTGAGTTGGATTTTTTTTTAACCCACCATGGTAGGTTGGGTTGAAAAAACTCCTTAACCCGACCCAAGCACACTCTTAGTCCTTAGCAAGGGGGTGGCCATAGCCCCAAAAATACAAAAATTAATGTGATTACCTAACTCATATAAATGGTTAGTAATCCTATTCAAATACAAAATAAAAACAAAAATATAATTTTTACCCAAAAAAAAAAAATCTCTTATCAGTAGGGCTGTCCAGTCAACCACCGGACCCGACCCACCTACTGCTGTCGATCGAACCCAACCCGCCGCTGATCGAACTGACTTCTACGATAGTCGGCGATGGATTGCTTCCTCCAAAACCCGACTTAGACGGGTCAGACGTCGGTTCTCCTACTTCAAAATCCAAGAAACCCGAACCGACCAACCCACAAATATTCCAGCATTATTTGATAAATTTGGCAAGTTTTGAGATGTTTTTGATTAGATCTTGGCTAGATTCAGCGAGATTTTGCTAGATCTAGCCGAGATCTTGGCTAGATCTGGCGAGATTTCGCTAGATCTAGTCGAGATCTTGGCTAGTTCCGGCGAAATCTCACCAGATCTAGCCGAGATCTTGGCTAAATCCGGCTAGATATCACCAGATCTAGTCAAGATCTTGTCGAAAATGGCCTAGATCTCGCTGGATGTGGCGAGATCTTTAAGGATTTTGGCCGATTTTCATTGTTTTCTCGCCAGATTTTCTCTATTTTCCAGATCTCGACTCCGACCGATCTGACCGCCATTCGTTGATGTTCCAACCCGTCCAAACCAATCATCCTCTCGGTCAGCGGTGGGTTGAGAGTTCGTCCACCCGATTTGGTCGGGTTGGATGCGGGTTGAGCCCAAACTCAATCCGACCCGACCCGTGGACAAGCCTACTTATCAGGGGCGGCTTAAGGCCTAGGCCTCCAATTTTTAGAAGATTTCACCCTAAATAAAGGCCCCAATTTGTTATAAAAGGGCCAAAATTGTAGAATAATGTTAGACACAATATATATGAGTAACAGAAGTTAATGAAAGGACTAAAAATACTCATTTTTTAAACTTGAAGGATCAATTGTGCGCTTTCAAAACTTGAGGGACCAAAAACGCTCGGTAGATAAATTTCAAGGACCAACAATATAGTTTTGCTTAAAACTAACAAACTGATGTGACAGTGCATGTAATTGGTGGAATTCAATTATCTAATAAATGAATGCTTGAAATGTGTTTTAGTGATTGGTGACATATCAATTTGTAAGGTCTTTTTTTTTTGTTGAGAAACATCAATTTGTAAGTTATATGTAGTAAAAGTTGTTATATCTCTACTCTCTAGTAAAAATTGTACTACCTCTAGTATCTTTCTTACTCACATACGAAGAAACATTAAATCTTGGAAAGAAAAAATGTTTCATTCTAGTCCAAACTTTAGGAAAATCCATAAATGTAGTAATTGAAATTATGTGCACTAAAATTCGATATATAGGCCAAATCAGAGGGGGTAATGTTTCTTTCATTCTTCCCCACTCCCTTTTGCATTCTAGATTTTATTTTTTCAAGGAAAAAGAAATCATATTTCAATACTACTTGTTTGACTCTGTGCCCCATCAGCAGTTAACGTACATATTTTTGAGTTCACTAAAAAAAACCGTACATACTTTTAGAAAATCAGAATTTGGAGGATATTATATTGACTGCAAATTCAAATATGGGGACAAATGCATTCTTCCGTCATAATTTATTTTTATTTTGTACATGGACAAAATATTTGATGTCCCTATCGGTATATATTATGCAGGGACTTGCCAATGGAAATGTTAGGCTCAATTCTTGAACTTGGAAAAATGATAATGGTTCCTATTAGGGAATATTACAATTATTATAGAGGATTTGGTGAAAATCTGAAGAATCTCAAGAGGAAACGGAAAGAATTAGAATGTGAGAGGTTTGACATAGAATCAAGATTGGGGGCAGAACTTTTTCCAGGAAAGAGACCAAAGCAAGTAGTTCAACTTTGGCTCCAAAATGTAGAAACAATTGATGGGGAAGTAGAAGCAATTGAACAAGAAGCTAGCACAAGGAAGTATTCTCGTGTGCACATAGGAGAACTTGCTTGCAAGAAGATACAAGAAGTGGAGGAATTGATTAATCAAAGAGGCGGGTTTGTTGATAGTTTGGTAGTTGATCCACCTGTAAGCCGTGGAGCTGTATTGCCAACTACAGCATTAGTGGGAGAGAGTACCGCCAAAAGAACAATGGAAAATATTTGGGAACACTTATTAGGTGAAGATACTAGAAAGATCGGTGTTTATGGTATGGGAGGAATTGGTAAAACGACTATCATGAAACAAATCAATAATCTTCTATTAAAAGAAACCGACAAGTTCAATTATATCATTTGGGTTACCGTGTCAAAGGCATTCAATGTTATCAACCTACAAAATGAAATTGCATGCAAGTTGAATTTAGATATCTCAAAGTTCGAGGATGAAACAACAAGGGCAGGAGAGTTAAAATTAGAATTGGAAAATAGGGATAGGTATGTCTTAATCCTAGATGATATGTGGGAAGCATTTCGTCTTGAAGATGTAGGGATCCCTGAACCTACTTCAGCAAATGGATGCAAATTAGTGTTGACAACTCGAGATGTTGAAGTTTGTAACAAAATGAATTGTGAGAATATTAAAATGGAGCTTCTTTCGAAAGAAGAGTCGTGGAATTTGTTTTTGGATACAGTGGGTCGTGATATTTTAAATACTCCCAATTTTGAAGCAATTGTGAAAGAGGTTGTTAAAGAATGTAACGATTTGCCTCTTGCAATCATCACGATAGCAGGAAGTTTAAAAAATGTTGTTCATGCTTCAGAGTGGAGGAATGCATTGGAAGAGTTGAGGACATCAATAAAGGGGCCTAATAATATAGATAGTGCAATATTTGAGAGGCTTCGATTTAGTTATAAACGCTTAAAAGATGAGAAACTTCAACATTGTCTTTTGTATTGTGCACTATACCCAGAAGACTACAAGATTGATAGATACGAGTTGATACAACATTTGATTGATGAGGGGGTAATAGAAAGAATGAAGAGCAGGCAAGTAGAGATTGATAAGGGTCATACCATGTTGAATAAACTTATAAATGCTTGCTTGTTAGAAGGTGGGTTCTACAATATGTTTTCTAATAATGTGTATTTTGTGAAGATGCATGATCTAATAAGAGACATGGCCCTCCAGATTGCTGGTCCTAAGTTCATTGTAGAAGCTCGGAAGGGATTACAAGATTTTCCAGATGAAGAAAAATGGGGAAAAGATCTTGTAAAGGTTTCTTTGATGGACAACTATATATCAAAAGTTCCTTATATATCACAAAGGTGTCCTAAACTTTCAACCTTGCTGCTACAAAATAATTTCTTTTTGAGAAGTATCCCAGATTCTTTTTTTGTGCATTTTCATGAACTTAATGTTCTTGATTTATCTGAAACTAGCATTGTGTCTTTGCCGAATTCAGTTTCTGACTTGGAGAATCTTACTACATTAAGGCTTATGTGGTGTAAAAATTTAAAGCATGTGCCTTCATTAGCAAAACTTACAGCATTAAGGAGGTTGGATCTTACAGGATCAGGAATTGAAGAAATACCTCATGGTTTGGAAATGTTGGTCAATTTGAGATTTCTTTGTCTTGATGATGCATGCTATCTAAAGAAGTTTCCACCAGGGATTTTACCCAAAATGTCTCAACTCCAGTACCTCAAATTTGATTGGTTCTCAAAAACTTTAAAAGTGAATGGAGAGGAGGTTGTAAGCTTGAGGAAATTAGAGTATTTTGAAGGCCAATTTTATGGCGTAAATGACTTCAATACATATGTAAGATCCTTGGAGGAGGGAGGACCAGGCCATTATGCATTGTTCGTGGGAGAAGTAAGGACAGGTGACCTTTTTGGAAAATGGATGGTCGAGGGAAAAACTGTAATCTTAAACGATTGCAATATAAGTCTGCTCCCAACAGACATTCAAACTCTAAGAATTAATAAATGTCACAATTTAAGAAGTTCATGCAATGCTCCATCTTTGAAATACGCAAGAGAACTGAAGTCTATTTGTATTTGGGAATGTGAAGAAATAAATGACATTCTTTCTTATTCTTACATCTTTCCTCTTCAGAGCCTCGAGGTTGTAGAACTTCAACATTTGAATAACTTACAAGTACTGTTTAAGGAAGAGAGAGTTGCATCAATACCGGCGGTCCAACCTGGGACCTTTTCCCGTCTCAAAATATTTACATTATCTGAATGTCCAAATATAAAGAAGCTCTTCACGCCTGCGCTACTGCTAAACCTTGGCAACTTGGAAGAGATTAGTGTTGCATGCTGTGAGCAATTAGAGGAAATAGTAGCTGCAGCATCTGATGGAGTTGAAGAAAAAGCAAAAGAAATAGAGGAAGGAGTGGACATATCCATATTCCCCCGATTGAGGAAATTGTTATTATGGTTTCTACCAGAACTGAAGACCATCTGCAGTAGCAATAATGTAATAGTTGGTGATTATCTGGAAGAAATTTCTATAAAAAAGTGTCCGAAGCTTAAGAAGTTACCACTTTCTCTGCGCCTTATTAATGGACAGCTATCTCCTCTCCCTTCTTTAAGATACATTGAAACAGAGGAAGAATTGTGGGAATTGCTGGAATGGGACCATCATGATATGAAGAATGTCCTTAAACCCTTCTGTCGACCGTCAGTTATATTAAAGAATATCCAAATGGGTATGGATCTTTCTTCACCTTTTTCTTTTAAGCTCCCTTGAATTATCCTTCCTATAAAATTGATTTTACAATTGGTTTGTTTTCGATGTATTGGTTTGATAAGCCAAAGCTGACTCATGAAATGATTTTGTGGCTGATCCCTTGTTCCTTTGGTTTAATTGCTTATTATTTGACTTTGTGTTGTGTTATCAACTTGTGTTCCTTCTTGACTTGGGATGCTTTTTATTTTCAGAGATTAGTTCTGAAAGCTGCTGTCAATTTTTGCAAGAAATTTGAGGTGGATGTGGCAGAAGCACTTGGAATACATTGCACTGTTACCAGTGCAATATAGGAAGGTTTCGAGCCTCTCAGGAATTCAAACTCTTTAGCCTAAATGGGAGATAGCAACTACTCTGCAGGATATATCGATTTTGATGATGTAATTTTTGATAGGGTGCCTAGGAATGCTAATGAATCAGAGCCCATGTTCTAGTTCAGTGGGTGACAAAGAACTCCTTTGTCTTTGTGGATGTTATATCTATCTGAGTGTTTTCCCTTCTGAGCCGTGGCAACCTTTTAGAGCATTGGAGTTTCTGAAACTCCAGAAGAAAAAAAAAAAAAAAAAAAAAAAAACATTTTAAATACAATTCACTTTGGGCTGAGTTTTTTTTTTTTTTTGGTATATATATATATATATATATATATTTTTTTTTTTCACTTCTTACTATTTATCAGTACAACAAAAAAACTCAATAAAAAGTAACATTTCATACTCAAATCTAAAAAAAATGGAGAAAAATGTACCGGCGCCAGTTCTGACGATCTGATGGTGGTAGATTTTTCTTTCTCTATGTTCTTGCGATTCCAATGGTCTAAATTTGGCCGGGAACGGACTGTGGTCTATTTTTGTATGGCAATTTGTTTTTCTTCTTCTTTATCTCTGTATCACAAGTGTTTTTTTGGGAGTATTGCAAGCCTTTTAATTATATTTTAACTGGTTAGTTTTCTTTTTATATTGAGAAACTATTAAACGGAGTTTTAACGTTGTGAAATAGTATAATTTATCACTTTTTAATAGTAAACATGGCTGAAAGTTAGATAAGCATTTTTTCCTATGTGGCAGCACGACCTTTAACAATAGGAAAATACTTCTGCTATTATATATAGATATTAGATTAGCCTATTACAACATTAAGAGTAACTAATCAATAAGATGGTATCTTATGAGACAATTTCGAGAGACAAACTTCTCATAACATTTGAAATCCACACATATTGGGAGAGGTAGATCTAAAAAGATATTATTTCAGTTCAAAAAATGAGTGTATAACCATGTATGTATAACATGATGTGTAACAAACTATCATTTTCTTAATTAAAGAGTTTTATAACTTAACTGATACTTGCATCCAAATGAACGTCCTTGCAATGTAAATATCCAATTATTAAAAATAGGTAATTATAGGTATACATTACACTATTAACGTAAATCATACATTGTAGACTAAATATATATATATATATATATATATATATAATATTATGGTTAAGTCGTTCTTAAGACTTCATAATATCCATGAGATTATGGGTTCAAAATTTTTGCCAGCATTTTGAGGCCACCTTATGGAAATTCTCCTTATAATAACCTGGGTATGATTTAAATCTTACCTTACAAATACAAATGTAAACTATAAGAATTTTCCTTAAAAAAAAAAAAAAAACCAAGTAACTGCCTTCTCCGTTAGCTTTCTCTATGAATCACATGCGATGCGAGTTGTACTCTGTATAGTAATGCAGTCTATAGTCCATGGTGAATTGATGCTGATATTACCGGTGTGTTTGGATATCGGGCTCATGAATAATAACAAAATTAAACTGAATAGTAAAATAATTTTAATTTTTAATCGATTTCCAAATACACACTACATTAACTTTTTACCAAAAACCCACAAATATTCTTAAACCCTTCCCAAAGAAAAGAGAAAAAACACACATGCTTTCAACAAAAAGTACTACTACTACCACTCAAATACACTCCCAATACCAAACCCATATATACAAAAACTCGTACATGCAAAAAGCAAAAGCACCCTTTGATGAATACTGGCCTTTAAGCTTATTTGCCCCATCAAAGCACACCCACAAGGAAGAACAACCTTCCACACCACATCCACATGGCCACTGTGCCTGCTTTCCTAAACCCATCTTTCCTCTCTCCAAAACCAAAACCAAAACCAAAACCTCCCCAACCATCCACCACCACTTTTTCTCTTACCAAACCCTTTCTCACTCTACCTCCTCCTCCTTCTCCTTCTTCATTTCGGCTGCAACGATGTCGTTTGGCACCTAAACCGACCTCTGCAGTATTAAAGGTTGCATTTTTTTAATGCCCACCATCTGTTTGACAAAATGTTTATTTGTGCAATTACATTACTTTTTGTTTTTTTAGGATCATTTGGTTCGTGTTACTAAGACTTGGGGTGATTTTACGAGCTTAAATCACTGGGTTGTGCGTGACTATTACCGTCTAGTGAACTCTGTGAATGCTCTTGAGCCGAAGATTCAGAGTCTCTCTGATGAACAGGTTTCTGGGTTCGAGTTCTTTTTCTCTTTGCTGCAGTTTTAATTTTGGGAGAGTGCATTTTTTGTATAAGGGTTTTTGTTTGTGTTTGCTTTTATAGCTGACTGCGAAAACTGTGGAGTTTCGTCGCCGGTTAAGGCAAGGGGAGACGCTTGCCGATATTCAAGCTGGTTGAACTTGAACTATCCGTTTTTCTGTTTCAATTTCAAATGTTTAGAACCTTGAATAATGCTTTTGTTAATTTTATAATGTTAATGTTTGTTTGATTGTGATCTTTGCAGAGGCATTTGCTGTTGTTCGTGAAGCGGCAAGGAGGAAACTTGGAATGCGCCATTTTGATGTCCAGGTATCTCTCTTGTTAGTCTTGTTTACACATATGCATACACAAATTTTACTGCTGCTTATTCACTTAAAATACAAAATTGAGCTCATTACATGTTGCGAATGTTGATAATAGATTATTGGTGGAGCAGTGCTTCATGATGGGTCTATTGCTGAGATGAAAACGGGGGAGGGAAAGACATTGGTGTCCACACTAGCAGCGTATCTTAATGCCCTGACTGGTGAGGGTGTTCATGGTATGTGGTCTCTCATAGCTTGTTCGCTACATGGTTTTAGTTTCTGCGACAAGTGAGAAAATTTTATGGGAAATTACTACATTGGTCAATAGAGCATAATTTTAGAATTAGTTGATACTAGGCTCCTGAACAGCTATCATATGTAATTTGTAAGAAAATTTTGGGAGAGGAGAATCTATGAGAAATACTTGAAGGCCCAAATATATAGGTCATTGTTAAGGTTGAGAATGCCAAGAACATGTATGAGTGAGTTCATGATTTTCTGAAAAATGTAAGAGCATACTAATTAGAATAATATCATATGAAAGGATACGACATCCTACGACATAAGAGGTGCTTTGTGTGTCTTTTTCTATAGGTACTAAACTTCTTTGTAGTTTGTTTAAATTCTATTTGTTAAAGTCTTGTATAAAATGATTTATTTTGCACATTGAGCTCTATCAAAAATAACACCTCCTACCCTTGTAAGAGCAAGGTGGAGGGCATGATTGTGGGTTCAAAACTCACTGGGCACATAACTCACCAATTAAAAAAACACAATACTGTGAGTACTTCAAGGCTTTAGTAGGATTGGAGGTGCATTGGGTCCTTTTTTTACTTAATTTTGATGAATTTGTTTGTTGTCTATATGCCGTATTAATCCTGTTGTTCTTTCTCTCTCTACAGTGGTAACCGTTAATGATTATTTAGCTCAACGTGATGCTGAATGGATGGGTCGTGTTCATCGTTTCTTAGGTCTTTCTGTGGGTCTAATTCAGGTAATTGCCTGTGAATCCAGCCAAAAAAAAAAAAAAAAAAAAAGAGAAGAAAGAAAGAAAAGATAATTGCCTGAGTAACTGTAAATTTTCAAGTACAGGGCTAAGGTTGGCTAGTAGCCTAGTACCTGGATCCTTCTGATGTAATGTTGGGGACATAAGGGCTGGGCCTCCTGACTTCCAATAAATTTATTTTGTATACAATGAAGATAGGTGTAAATCACCACTCAAACACACATCTATCCTGCAGATTAACAGAGATTTGATCTTTGGTTGCTTGTGTATATAGAGGGGTATGACAGCCGAAGAGCGAAGATCCAACTATCGATGTGATATAACATACACCAACAATTCAGTAAGTAGTTTCCTCTTTTGTGTAGTACATTGATGCTTGTACTTATCTAAAAAAAAATAGTACATTGATGCTTGATGCTGGTCTTTTATGGCTTTTTGCAGTTATTTAAAATTGTCTTCATGCATTTGCATAATGACTTCTAAGTGCTTTATTTATTTATTGTTACTGCTTTTTTTGTTGTTGTTCTAAATGTCACCAGGAACTTGGTTTTGACTATCTGCGCGATAATCTTGCTGGAAATAGTGGACAACTTGTGATGAGATGGTATTTTTCATAAAATTAATTGAAGTTCATCTTTATTCATGTTATTGGACTCTTAGCAATATTTTTCTTTGGAACAGGCCAAAGCCATTTCATTTTGCGATAGTTGATGAAGTCGACTCAGTCCTTATAGATGAAGGAAGAAATCCTTTGTTAATCAGTGGGGAGGTGACGGCCTATATTTTTAGTGTTGGTTATTTAAAAATAAGAATCGACAATAGTCAAATTTGTAGCATTATCTTGTTAACAGAATATCCTTCCTTTTCTGTATTTCAGGCTAGTAAAGATGCCGCACGATATCCAGTTGCTGCTAAAATAGCTGAGCTGCTTGTGCAGGGCCTTGTGAGTCCAGTCTTTTGCTTTCTTGTTTGGTTAAGTGACAAAATTATTGTCCTTGAGCAGTTCAGAAGACTCTTGTAATTTGGATTCATCATGTTTTATGTAAACTAAACTGCTCTCTAAAACAATTCTGTTGACAGCATTACAATGTGGAGCTTAAAGATAATTCAGTGGAGTTAACTGAGGAAGGGATTGCGCTTGCTGAGACCGCTCTTGAAACAAATGACTTATGGGATGAAAATGATCCTTGGGCTAGGTCAGTATCTCTTGCTTACGTTGTCAATGTGATATTATTACTGGTTGTGACAAAGTTTGTGTAGACCATCAACATTAACTACTATGTTCTCTTGTATCTTTCTCTATTATTCTCTTTTTAGCTTGTTCTTTCAAGTAACTACAAACCAACCTTTTTCTTTCCCTGGGAAGTTTCAACAACTCTTATTTTCTTTGATTCACAATCCTCCAGTGATTGAAGTGAATATTGAGTTGTTTGAACTTACTAGTTATTTTGTTCAATTTAAAATCAGCAATATTGAGTTGTTTTGATTCAACTTACAACTTACTAGTTAGTACTGAATTATCACAGGTTTGTGATGAATGCTTTGAAAGCTAAAGAGTTCTATCGGCGAGATGTTCAATACATTGTTAGAGATGGGAAGGCTCTCATAATCAATGAGGTATTACTTATATGTATTTGTGCATTTTAATTCTCTAAGAATGTTCCTTTATCAGATAATTAGCTTCTCTTCTTTTGTTCTGATTTGTATTTTTATATTTGTGCTTTATGTATTTTGAGTTATGGTTATTGTAACTGTTATACAATAAAAGTTCATGCATGTTATGCCCAAATAATGCTGGCTTTTGCTATGGAAAGTATTGATTTAGTGAGTTTATATGTCAATAGTAAGAAAATTACAAAGCAGAGCACTTATCAAAAGATTACAAAGAAGAGTGATTAACAATCCCAATCCACTTAACCGAAATCTGTGTACTCTGTGCTCATCCCAGCAATTTGAAAGATAAATTTTTTTATTGATATTTTTTCTCACCAATTTCCTTAGACTTACATTAGAGATATGTAAATCTATGATATTTTTATCCTCTACAATCAGCTATAATCATATTTATGTATAAGTATTTTTTTTTTGGATAAGTAATATATTAAAAATCAACTCCACTGGGGACTGAACCCATATTTTATGAGTAAGTAGATGGAAGATATCTGAAATTGGATAATAAGGACAGCAAATGAGTTAGGCTTAAGCATCAATGAATGCCTAAGGGCTCCCCTAGTTTTGAGGAAAATGAGAAGGAAATTAATTAGAGTTGAAGTTGAGAAATATCTTGTAGAGCAAAGAGATCATGTATATACCAGAAACAAAAAATGCACATGGTTTTATTTATTTATTTATTTTTTACTTATAAAACAAAATATATGCACATGTTTTTAATTTTTCCAAATCAAAGGAACACTTGACCTTTGGAAGTTGTTCCAGATGCAACGATTTAGCATCCGTTATGCACAAAATGAGGGCTCTTGTATGAGGACACTGACAGATACCATTCAATAGGGGTATAATTCAATTTCTGGACTTGCTTGAGGAAAATGATTCATAGTGGTGTTTCCAATGGAGATGTCCAGGATTCGAATTCTAAAAATTCCAAAATAAAAAAAAGGACCTGGAAGCAGTTTTAGACAATACCATGGAGATAGAGAAACTTTTTTAATTTTAAACAAAGGGAGCTCATACTTCTTATAGCATTTTGTTTATTACCATATCAGTTCATTTTAAGGGGAAGGAATTTTGGGTGGATGGCAGACTAGATAACCATGTCCAGAGGTTCCAAAACCTTCTTTTATATCAGGCATGATTAGGTGCTGTTTCTCAGTAAATTGTGTTTTATGCTCTTCAATTCAAATTTTGTTGTTCCATTAACTAAGAGTTATACTAAGTATACTTATGAAAAATAAGAGTTGCGCTAGTTGTAACTTCTATTATATTACACACATCTTTTGTGGGATTAAATCATGTTGTTTTGAAAGATGCTTATTGTTAATGGATTGGACGTTAAAAAAAAAATGTATGCAGCTGACAGGCAGAGTGGAAGAGAAAAGGAGATGGTCTGAGGGGATTCATCAGGCTGTAGAGGCTAAAGAAGGTCTGAAGATTCAGGTATCTTGATGTTTAACATTTGGTTATGAAGTTTGTTCTGCACATTTTTATGATTGCGTTGAACTTATCTGATTCAAAGTGTCAATTTTTACACTTGTTAGGCTGATTCAGTTATTGTGGCACAAATCACATATCAATCACTCTTTAAGCTTTACCCAAAGCTGTCAGGGATGACTGGGACTGCAAAAACAGAGGTATGGATGTTAATATGGATTTTGACATTTTAATTAACCATATTTTGAATTTAATGCTTTGCTAGATTTTTGCAATGCATTTCTCACAAAAAGAGTTATTATTGCAGGAAAAAGAGTTTTTGAAAATGTTCCAGATACCAGTTATTGAAGTGCCCACCAATCTTCCAAATATTCGTAAAGATTTACCCATCCAAGCTTTTGCTGTAGGGCATTCGATATTTATTCTTGATTTTGTTTTAGGTTTTCTTTATTTCAACTTGACTAATGACTTGGGTTGTGTTATTTTTAGACTGCTCGTGGAAAATGGGATCATGTTTGTCAAGAAGTTGCATACATGTTTAGACTGGGTCGTCCTGTTTTAGTTGGAACGACTAGGTAAATCTCTGGTTTGCTTGTCAATATACCTGTTTTAACAATCTTGCACTACGCTTTGTCTGTGATTAATTTAATCTTCCTCTATTTTACATCCTAATGTTTGTTAGTTCATAACTTGACTTCTTACAGTATGTTGGATGTTTCTTGCTGTTGCACTTATTTGTGCAAGGACCTAAACTTTGTAGAAAGCTGTCTCTTCTATGCATAATGGCAATGAAATATTGATGATAAAAAAAATTGTCAGAGCAATAAGAGTATCCATATCCTCATGAAGCCCTTCCACTGGTACCAAGTAGGCTAAGGTTAATATTCCTATGGTTCTATGAAGTTTAATATTGAAATGGCTTGTTTTGAATAATAAATTAATCATTAGAAAGAAAATTGCATGAGCAGATCCTTCCTTGATAGTGATATATGGAGGAAGGAAAAGCAAAGCATTCCATGCCCTATTTTGATGTGGTAACTTGTTTTGGAATATGAATGCATGCCTTTCAGATTATGATTTACAAAGGGATGAACATGACTTTGTCATTTATTGTAATTTAATGCTATTAGTTATTTCCTTTAGGCCCATCAAGTTAAGTTAGTGATTTATTTATTTTTGCGTTGGTGCTGTTTGATGTCAATCACCTTGGTTTAGTTTGAATACTGAAATATCTTACCTTATATGCATCCTACTAGTAATATTATCTTTTGAAGGTTTCAGAGGCAGCTGATTTACGACTAAGAGCTCTTATTTTCTTCGTGCAGTGTGGAGAATTCTGAACATTTGTCTGATTTGCTGAGGGAATTGAATATACCCCACAATGTCCTGAATGCACGGCCCAAGGTTTGTTAATATTTTACTCATTTTGACCTTACATTGAATGCACAATTTGTCTCTTGCTCATTGGATGGCCTTTTGTTTTTTTTTTTAAATTAATTAAATCAGTATGCTGGTAAGGAGGCTGAGATTGTTGCCCAGGCAGGGCAAAAAAATGCCATAACCATTTCCACAAATATGGCTGGTAGAGGCACTGATATAATACTAGGAGGAAATCCAAAGGTAGGTGTTCTTGTTAGATTACTTATATACGTCCAACTTTCAATTTAAATAATGTATCCTATCATGACTATTGGGTAAGTTAAGATGAACTGATAATGCATATGTATCTATATTTTTAGTTTGATTACTTTGATATTTTCTTGTTTGGAGTATCACTTTGACAATGGGCAGGACTTCCTGTCGTTTCTGTTGTGATATGTAAGATGCTTGCAAAAGAAATTATAGAGGACCAGTTACTTTCGGCTTTAACACGAGAAGCTCCTAATGTTGAAGTTGATGGTGGGGAAATTTTACAAAAGGTGATCCATTGTGGTCTCTAAGTGCTGCTAAACAATAAATTCTGTGTTTAATCAATCTTTTGGTATAGGTATTGTCAAAGATAAAGGTTGGATCATCATCATTGGCTCTGCTTGCCAAGGCAGCCCTAATGGGTTGGTGACCTCACACTTGAAATATTTTACTCCAAGCTCATTTTGGATGAATTTTCTATTATATTTTTCTTTGAAGTATGTGTATTTATAATTGATGTTTTCTGTTCATTTCTATGTGAATCACCTAGCTAAATATGTATGCAAAAGTGAGGGCAAGAGCTGGACATATCAAAAGGCAAAAACTTTGATCTTGGAAGCTGTGGAAATGAGTCAATCAATTAATTTGAAAGATATAGAAAAGCTTGTTGATGAAGAGTCTGAGATGTACCCTCTTGGCCCTACCATAGCACTAGCTTATCTGTCAGTTCTGAAGGATTGCGAAGTCCACTGTTCACGTGAGGGGTATGAGGTGAAAAAAATAGGGGGTCTTCATGTGATTGGCACATCCTTGCATGAATCACGAAGAATAGATAACCAGGTGAGCCCTTAATTGCATGATGGTTTCAGTGAAAGCCAACATTTTAGATTCTAAGGCTACTCCCTCTGTACTTGGGTTGAGCCCCCATTGGGTAATTTTCATTGATTTATTCACTCATTTGAAAAATAAAAAATAAAACTTTGTGGTTCCTTGTTATGTATTCCAATTTAGACATGGTTCTGATCCATAAATGGTGATGCTTTTAAATAGCTTCGTGGAAGAGCTGGAAGGCAAGGGGATCCTGGATCAACACGGTTTATGGTGAGGTAGTATACTGTTCAATGGTATTTGGCTGTCTGTAAATAGTTATAACAAAGAAAAATGGAGAAGAAAGTTTTTAGCAATCTGTAAATCTAAATGGCTTTAGTCAGCTATTATAATATAGAACTCAAAATGATTTCTGCTTCTGCTCATTTCCTTTTCAGTACTGAACAACAGGTACTAAAAAAGGAAATAAATCTGCTCTGAATTGAAAGGGGTTCAAATTCTTAAATCCCATATGTTCAAAACTATGCTAGTTATCAAGACTGAAGCATTAAATCTGGACTAATTAAGTTTGAGGGCCATATTATTCCTTATAGCCTTGATTCTTGGGTTATTCTGTGTAGACTTATAATTTATCTCTCCTTTCATTTTGGAAGTAATAAGCACGTCTGGTTGAATAGGCTGTGGTTAGACAAACTGCAATCGGTTTCTTGCAGCCAAAATAATTGGACACTTGTGTGGTTAGGCTTGGATATATGTTCAACTTTTATTCTTTTTATTTATCCTTTTCTTTTTTGAGCAGAAGGGGAAGGTGGGCTGGGTGGATGTTTTGGGAATGTAATTCTCTCTCTTAATTATACACAGCACAAAAAGGGAGGAATAATGGAATATAAACATATATGCAATGTATATAGATATTTAAAATCTAACTGTATCAAATATGATGAGTTTCAGAGAGAAAACAAATGATAATTTTCAATGAATTTATAAACCAGAATGAAAAAGGTGAAACTTGTAAGATATTACTTAACAAAAGTTAAAATAGAAACTTGTAAGATCTATAGGGGCAGGATCAAATGCAGCTCTCGGTAGTCGGTACTGCATTTCCCATATATGCTCTAAGTTTTCTTATTCCTTTGAGTCAAGTCAGTGAATTTACCATTGCGAATATTATTTTGTTATGAATTAGTTATCTGTTCAGTCTCATTTGCTGAATGGAGTCAAATTATGAACTAAGAATAAGGAACCTTCATATGTTTATATATTGGAGAAAGATAAGTTAGGTGTAGATGTTGAAGTGAGCTGGTCATGTGGCCTGCTGGAAGATTGGAGATAATTAAATTATTGAAACTATGAGTTTCAGAGAGTGAACTTTGACATTTCCATATAAGTTAAATTGCTTTGATAAAACAAGGAGTGCTACACTAATCTATTATTATCTTTTATCTCATTTTTCATTTGGCTAAAAGTTAATTTTGATGCATTGAATCATGATATTGTTATTATGATCTTTCGGTAATTATGTTTTTTTTTTGATAGGAGCTGCTTGTTATTCTTTCGGTAATTATGTGATTTTTAAAGTGTAATGTTTTTCAAGAAGTGGACTTCTAACACTTGAATTTATAACTTTGTCCTTGCTGTAGATTCCACATGGAACATCAAACCAAATAAATGAACTTTTTCAGATTTCTAATATTCTTATTTTTAGTAAGGTGCTTGTCTTAGCTGAAGTCTCATACTACATATTTATGTAATAGCTTGCAGGATGAGATGTTTCAAAAGTTTAATTTTGATACTGAATGGGCAGTGAGACTTATATCTAAGATTACTAATGATGAGGATGTACCAATTGAGGGTGAAACAATTGTAAAGCAGGTTATGGTCTAACTTTTCCATGATATCCTTTTCATCTACTCATTCTTGTATGCTTTTTTTTCTTTTATTATTTGTTTATTCTGTTTTGTGTTTGATTAGAATCTTCCTTTTATTGCTAACATAGATTATCATAAACTTATAGCTCTTGGCATTGCAAATCAATGTGGAGAAGTACTTTTTTGGCATAAGAAAGAGCCTGGTTGAGTTTGATGAAGTATTAGAGGTATGCATGGAAGTGCCTTTTCTAAATTTTAGGTACAACCCTTTCTTATGAATTGCTTTTACACTGAAAAGGTCTTTGATATTTATTAGATTTAAATAAAAACTTCTGCTAGTCATCTATAAGTAATTTGATTTTCTTATATCAGGTGCAAAGAAAGCATGTCTATGACCTTAGGCAATTAATTTTAACGGGTGATAGTGAAAGTTGTTCCCAATACATTCTCCAGTGAGTGCCTTTTAGTTTTTAGTAATTCCATTTGTGCTACTCTGTCCTGTTAGATCACATTTTGAATGTTGAATTTTTATTTTATTTATCATTATTTTTATGGTTTTCCCCCCCTCTAATTAACAATCTTATAGGTACATGCAGGCAGTTGTGGATGAAATTGTTTTTGGAAATGTTGATCCATTGAAGGTAGTTGGGATCTAGTCATAGGAGTTGTATATTGCTGTGCACTGATTCATTTTACTTATTGCCTTGTTTGTGTCTGATAGCATCCAAGGAGTTGGAGCTTGGGGAAGCTCTTGAAGGAATTCATCTCAATTGCTGGGAAGCTGTTGGATGGTGAGCTGATTTGTAACAATTACACGGTCCTGGATTTCTTTGCACTATGTTTTTGAAAGGCAAAAATAACATTTTGGTCCCTACATTTTGGGGTCACTGTCAATTTCGTTCCTACATTTTGGTAGCAAACAATTTGGTTTATGTTATTTTCAACTTGCAGTAATTTGGTCCTTATTGTCAACTCACTAATGGAAATTGACTGCAAGTTGAAGGAAATTGACTGCAAGTTGAAAATAATAGGGACCAAATTGACTACTACTAAAATGTAGGGATCAAATTGATAGGGACCCCAAAATGTAAGGACCAAAAATGATATTTTTGCCTTTTTTAAATTATCAAATTACAATGATGGTATGCTTTGTTAAAATATATCCTCAACAGATGGAATTTTTGAAGACTCATTTGCAGGGATCACTAAGGATGCGTTGCTAAAATCCCTTGGACAACTACATGACTCTAGTTCAATTGATATTGACAGCTTTTACCTTCCAAACTTGCCAAAACCTTCAAATTCCTTTAGAGGAATACGCAGGAAGAGCTCTTCATTGAAACGTTGGCTTGCTATATGCTCTGATGATTTGACTGTGTGAGGGATCTTAATAATCTACTTATAATTGAGATACACACGCACAAAAAAAAAAAAAAAAAAAAAAAAATTTGACTTGGACTCACTATTATGTATAATGTAGGAATGGAAGGTATCGGGCTACTATTAATCTTCTTCGCAAGTACCTTGGAGATATTCTAATTGCTTCATATTTAAATGTCATAGAAGAATCAGGTTATGATGATGCGTATGTGAAGGAAATTGAGGTAAGATCCTTTCTTCTTATATGTTCTCTTTCTGATGGAATAAAAGCTCTGTTTCTTTGTGAAAATTGAACTATGCTAACAAGAGTTGATGCTAATTCTTCCTTTGTATACTTCTCTGTACTAGGGTTGCCCCTTTTTGTGATTTTTATGAATTTGATTACTTACCCCAAAAAAACAAAAAAAAGTGTTGATAGTAATTTGACTTGTACATTATAAATTATAATTACTCAACCTAGTGGAGTTCTTGTTGTACAGCTATAGCATAATGAACTTTGGCCATTGTCTTCATACTTGCCCTCTCTTTTTAAAGGGGGCAACTACTCTTTTTTTTTTTTTTTTTAACTGCAAGAAATGACTTTCACATAATTTTATGACCTATTTATTGAGAGAATTAATCTTACGGAACATAAAGAAAAGAAACACCATATTGTTTAACATATTTTTGGTTACTTTATTTTAAATTGTTTGTGCTTCTCTTTCTCTCTCATCCATTCAAAAGTATTTTAGGTTGTAGTATATTTCATTAATGAGAATACAAAAATTTTGCTAAACAACATAATTTTTTAGTTATCATTATTATTATTATTATTTTAATTTTCATTATTATTTTTTCTTATCAATTTAGAGCACTTTTGTTTCACACGAAAACAACAATAACTTTATATTACTAAGATATTTTTAAATTGAAAAGTTAATTCCACCAATTCTATTGTGCATTCACTGATACGGGAAGCGCTAAGAACATTTAATTTTTGGAAGTCTATTATATCTTTATTGGTAAATTAGATATATATATATTTTTGTCTTATTAGTTAATTAGGTTCATTTATTTTCGTGTTCTTTAATTTCAGTGTTGGTTTTTTCTTGCTTTTGTTTTGGTATTATAGCAAAACTTGATTTGTGATTTTCATACGACTGTCAGTCACAGCCAAAACCGTAACAATTAGAAAACTCAACTGCCGTTGAACCCTAATCATCCCTGAAACCTCCACACCATTGATAGCCATTCCAGCTACTGTCGTCATTTCCAAAGCAACCCAACCCCTCAAACTGCTAAAAAAAAAAAAAAAAAAAAAAAAAAAGGTTCAAGGCCCAGACACCATCCAAAGTCCTGATCTTGCCACGTACAAACACATTTGATCCCACAGCCCAAGATCCACCCATAAAAAATAACCCTTACCACTGGTATACCCTTATCCCGTTGTTGTCATTGCGCTAGGAAGTTGATTCAGTTGCCACAAGCATGTCGTATTACCATAATTGCCTTGACCAGATTAACCTTCCATGAACATTGATGCCTCGTTGCTTTGACACTGGTGATTTCCACAAGTCTAAGTCTGCGAGTCACCTTGCTTGTTGCCACTGGTGCTATGCTGCCTCCATTATTACTGCTTTGATTGCAGCTGATTGTGAAGAGCTTGTTGGGTCAATGCAGTCCTTTTGGTGTCATAGTCTGTTTTATAGAATTTGATATTTCCAGATTTCCAAAAAAAATAGAAAGTGACAAGGCTAGAACAATAGTGGTACATGTGGGTCAGCCCATTAGCCCACACATTAGCATATCAAGGCCTGCAACACACCAGCCCAAAATACATACTCAAGACCAAATCAGGACTAGCTTAGTTAGCAGCCCAAACCTAGTCTAGGTTCTTGTTACAATATATTGTTGAAACTTTATTCTTCTAGTGAACAATGGTAATATTGAAAGCACCTACTTTTGATGCTCTTCAAGACCCATGGGATTTCACGAATTGGTAACCTGAGATGCACTAATTCTTTGAACAAGTATGGTTATCATATAGAAAGAAAGATAGGTTTTCCAAGATAAAACTCATTATTAGAGTTCTGGATTACTGGAACAATCTTGAGAACCTTCAATTTAGATTGTGCAAGCTGGCCATTATTGATTGGGAAGAAATGAAAGAAAAACTTGGAGAGGAATACCTATCGAAAGAAATATCTATTCCAATCTCAACAAGATGATATATATATATATATATATATATATATATATATATTGTGGTTAATGCAGGTAGCCTTTCTAAAGAAGAACATTTGGACTTGCCTCTAGCTAGTAAAACTTCTGGCAATTGACCCCACTTGCCAGAACTAGTTTCCGAGTAATCTAGAGGCATTCACTCCTAAGTGGCTAAGCAATTTATGCTCATACTTAAAAAAATAGTTTTAGCGTTTGTGAAGTTTCTAGTCTTAAGACCACTCCACACAACTTGCCATGGAGCTAGCTTTAGCAAATCTAGCAAAAATCATTCAGGACTTATTCGCAAAGTTTTCACAAGTTAATACCTCGACTTGAGGCATTGGAAACATCCAAAGATGATAGGTCACAATGAAATTACTGCTTCCCACACTTGAGACAACGTTGGTAATGACTAATGAGATCTTACATCGAGTACCACTGGAACCTAGTGTTGAAAAAGAAGTGCAAGTGCCAAAAGATATTGCTTCAATGTGGGTGGAGCAAGATCATAATATAAATTCTACAAGGTAAGTTGAAATATCTTAACCATGTATAGTAGATTTAATTCAACATATTGAAGAGTCAAATATGTTGCTTACTGCTGAGAAGAAAGATTTCCCATTACTTGATGAGGAGAAAGTTCACCAAGAGAACAATAAATCAAAGAGTGCACACATTGCGAATGTATTTGTTATTAAGTGGAGGAGTTCAATACAATGGTGCTTTCTATGGCTCAAGATAAGGTTGTATTATTTACGACATTGATTCACTATTAAGCCAGCTGAGGTCGTTGTTGCCAATCTAGACACCAATTGATTTTGTTAACTCCAAATGAATTTAATGATGAGGTGGAACAAAGGTTTTTTTTTTTTGGTTCATAGGGCTGCCAAAAGTTATTCAAGTGTTGTGCAAGTGTCTGTTTGATGGGTCTCGTGTGTGGGGTCTTACAAATAGTAACTCCCTTCTAGATTTCACAAAATCACTTAATTTTTGTGCATAATTCTTTAAGGTTACGGTGTGCTCATCATCATGAGCATTAGTTAATCTTTTCCATTAACAAAATACCATTGCTCATCAAAAAAAGAAAAGAAAAAACTCTCCAATCAATAGAGAATAATGCGGGAAGCACTAAGAAAATTTTATTCTAATTTAGTAGTCAATTGGTGTGCTTGTCTCAATAGTTACTAATAAACAAAACACTAGCAAAGAGATGCCCATGTTTTTTCACTTTTTTGTCCAAACCCATTGAGATATGAATATGGGGAAGTTTTGTTTGCCCATTAGTATTTTAGTGGTTTAGTTCATGCAATGACTTCTGGAATGCCTTGAAAGGGGAAAATAAAAGATAATCTGTTTACCCTTGGAAATGCTGCTGATTGTTTCTTTTGCTTGCTTCAAGAAGTCTTACCCTTTTTTTTTCATTTCCTAATTTTTTTCATTTTGAATTACAGAGAGCAGTTCTTGTTAAGACTCTAGATTGTTTTTGGAGGGATCATCTAATAAACATGAACAGACTTAGCTCAGCGGTAACATATATGCGCCTGTTAATCTGGATCTCATTGAATTTCTTGTACACAAAAGCTTACATAAATTTTCTGTCAGGTGAATATAAGGAGTTTTGGGCACAGGAATCCTCTTGAAGAATACAAAATTGATGGGTGTCGATTTTTCATCTCAATGCTCAGTGCAACTAGAAGGCTAACTGTAGAAACCCTCTTGCGTTATTGGTCATCGCCAATGGAGTCCCAAGAATTATTTTTATAGGAAAGTAGAATACTTCTCACGCTGTATGTATATGCATTCTGCTTATGTTTAAGTTTATTTCTTTTTCAAATAGCAATTATCGTAAGATGTTGTGAACTCAATGTTTCTGTTAGGATGTGTCCCAAAATACTGTCAGCTGGATTCCTTATCATAAGAACTGAAGGATGCTAACTCTTTTCGTTTTCTTTCTCTCTGTGAAATGGATCCTGTTAGGTCGGCAGGATGATGTTCTTCTAGTGATGGTGTAACTTGGCAGTATAATATGAGGAGGTCAGATGATGTTCTTCTGTGTGGTAACTTTTGCATCATATCGGTAAATGCTCATTTACAAGATACATCATATGCATCTTGCTCGTTCTTGTCTGTCTTCCAAACTATGTCCAAACTCAGTTTCATCATACATTTCAGGGATTTTGCAGCTCCAGGATATTGGGTAATAAAGTTTATTGTCTTTTTATTTTGGGTATATAGATTGAAGGCAATTGTGGTGATTTTTTTTTTTTTTTTTGGGATGACAGGAGTATAAAGCCATAAAGGAGTTCATGATAATTTTGATCTACATGGCCAAAGAAACAGGGTTTCCATGATGGTGTTGCTGAAAAGAGGTTTCCTAAGCAGCTGTGAATGACTGGCTCCAAATTGAGCCAACATATCATTGACATAATTTTTTTGCGAGACATTACTTTTCCTATGCAATTATGTTTTTAGCTAAAAACTTGTCAATTTTTTTCATACTTATATTTCTTTTTTCAGCTGTAAAATAACACATGCCAGACCTCACCATACTGTTTGGTACATTTTCTAGTGTAATACTACAGCATTGACTTTGTCAAACTTTTATTCAAGCAAGCTACTGTCTCACGCAGGTTTACTGCCCTTGATGTCTGCCATAGTTTTTTTGCATATACACACGCACAGGCTTTTATCCTTTTACAATTTAGTAAAACTTTCAACATGCATTTATGCCTTGGAATTTGAGATAAGCTTCAACTAATTGCCTATCCAAAAATTGTTGTGTTTATTGACTATAAGTGAATGTTCAGAACCAAACCCCCAACCCTAAAAAAAAGATTAAAATAAGAAGAAAAAAATAAAAAATAAAAAGGGGATCCCGCATGATCCCATAATTAACTTCGCAGGATGGTTTATAACTCAAACAAAGATTGAACTGAAATAAAGAGAAACAAAGTGGAGGTGCTTCTTATGTTATACTAGGGTTCAACATCTAATCAACTTGGCAATTGAAATACATTCAAAATTTCAAATGTCTCCATCTTGTTGCTCTAAATCTTTTACTGGTCCCTTGAACCATTTTCTTGCATCCAAGAACCACCAACTCATTATCAGTGTCAATGCTACAGCGAGGGCTATTAATGTGTAATTGAAAGTTGTCCATTGGAGGGGGTAGGTTGGCAATAAGAAGGTTGAGCAGGTATAACATATCCACACGAAGGCAACCAAGCATATTGGCTTACTTGCTTTACCCAAATAGAAAGGTCCTGGTTTGAAATGTTCCTCTGCCATGACTAGCCTGGCGAAAATTGGGATAGCATAGCTTCCCACCCATCCAATTATACTTAAGGAAACGATAGCATTGTAAACTACGTCAAGTTTCAAGATGGGCAGGTTAAGCATAATGCTGATAGCTGCACAGAGCCACACAGCATTTGCTGGAACCTTGCGCTTTGGGTGAACTCTTCTCCATATTGATGAAAATGGGATTCCTCCATCCCTCCATAGAGCATAAACCTAGGAAGAATAGAAGAAGCCAAAGTAGTTTATTTCCATTCCTTGATTGAAACATGTTAAGACATTAAAAAAAAAAAAAAAAAAAAAAAAGGAACTATGAACTCTTCGGATTGCCTTAATGACTTCAAGATCAGCTGTGGAAAAATTGGGTAAGTTGTGACTTATGAAGCAATACCATAGAATTTGGCTAACTAGATCTGAGTCAAGCTTTTGTATAGTGCTCCGATGCATTAAACATGAGAGTGACATGTTCTTTTTTTAACATGTGATATGTCTGTGTAATTTCTAGATTTTAGTGCTCTAGAACGCGGTCATTTTGAACACGTGTCATGTTTGTGTCACATTCAATTCTCTGTAGTAAGCCAAACTCAATAGAACCTATCTAGCCTCTAATAGAGAGATATACTTACTACTCTGGCAGCACTAGTATTAACTGAAAGTCCACAAAAGAAGAATGACACCCAGATGATACATAGAAACACAATAGCTCCAGCCGGATTATTAAACCTCCCATGGAAAGCATCATAAAGAATCTGTGCTGGTACAAGTGCACCGGCTGTCTCATTGTTCACATCAAATAAATAGTTAAAATCCTGCATTGAAATTACAACCTGAAGTCATCTTCAAGTTATCTTTGCTAAAGTACATTAAAAAAAAAAAAAAAGAAAGGAAAAGAAAAGAAATGGATCCAACTACTAGATACATACATGAATGCTGAAGGTAAGAGCTAAATAATAAGCCCATCCAAATATGGTGACGATCCCAATACTAGAAAGAATAGCAATAGGACCAGTTCTATCTGCCTTTTTTGTTTCCTCTGTTAGCTGAGCTGCAGTGTCATATCCTAATAGACTGTAGCTGCTTAGAAGTATTGATAGTATAACTGCATAAGGTTTGCTATGTATTCCAGTTGCCTCAGGAGATGTCTCAAAATGAGTGAACACATAAGAAACTGGTTTTGTTGGTTGTGCCACTATAGGGAGCATTATAATCAACACCAAAACACCACATACCTATATTATAACACCGGTGACATATAAGTTGAAAGAATTCCATAAGGAATTTGTAAGAAAATCATCAAATATTTATAGCACTTGTTGATGCAATCTATCATGTTATATATATATACATATATATATATATTTATATATATATATATTATGTTAACAAGTATTTTAAGGACACAAGTTAAGTTGCATTTGGTATTTAATTAAATTACGTTTATTTTTTTATTTTTTTTAATTTATAAAAAGAAATAGGGTAAATTGCAAATAACACCCCTAAAGTTTGGGGGTGATTGGATTTTACATTCTAAAATTTCAAAATTTGGATTTTATCTCATAAAGTTTGGGCTGTTTGGATTTTACACCCTAACATTTCAGAACTTGGATTTTACCCTCTAAAGTTTAGAGTTGTTTGGATTTTACACTCCTAAATTCTGAAACTTTAGGGCGTAAAATCTAAATACTCCAAAACTTTAGGGAGTAAAATCCAAACGCTTCTAATCTATAGGGGATAAAATCTAAATTCTAAAACGTCAGGGTGCAAAATCCAAACATCATCAAACTTCAGGGTGTAAAATCCAATCACCCACAAATGTTAGGAGTGTAATTTGCAATTTACCCAAAGAAATAAATAAAACTATGCATAAATATCAAGAAAACACATACAATCATAATGAATTTGTGCATTCAATAATGAATTATTAATGTGTATATTTTCTATTTAAAAAATGTGAATTACAATTTATAATTGAATATTTATTATTCCTTAATCTATATAGTTAGGACACTTTAATGACTCGTAATACTTGCTGTAGACGACTAAATTTCTCAGTTCGAAATAAGTCGAACAAGTAAAACCCCTAGTGAGTACTCTGTCTCATAGCATTTCTTTTATTCTCTCTCTCCTCTTCGTGACTATATGGTATCTTTCTCTATGCCTTGAGATAGGTAGTTGTAGGCTTGGTTGTTGCGTCCATCTGTTGTAGTTGTGGTTCTGTAGTCATCTGAGTGTGATATCTAGGGCAAAGCCTATGGGGTTCTTGAGGAAGAATAGAGTTAAGATCACTATGGCCTTTGATCTTCCTTTTACTAGGGACACCGTTGGTTGGTTACGGTATCTATTTGGCTTGGGTCCCACTGACTGGACGTGGAGAGTCAAGTGGGGAGTTACTAGGTGATAGGGTTGGACCCATTGTGTCATTTTGCTTGGCATCCCTTTGGTGGGCATCTAGGGTTGCTCAGGGTACTTTCTAGGTATGGCTATGAGGCAATTCGCGCGTAATCAACATGTCCCTTAACTTCATGATCTTTCTATCATCACTTATGATTATGGGTTTCAGGATATTGACACAGTCATCATAGATTGTGCTTTTGATTTCTAGAAGGAGCGCAGGTCGACTATTGACTATCCTACTTGTCTCAGAGATGATCATGAGTGGTCCACTGCTGAGTTTAGAGAGTGGAGGGCTAATAGGGACCCATACTTCATTGTTGACCTATCAGTTCCAAATCCTTTTGATTCTCGCCTTGTGGCTAATATATTGAGGGATTATGCACTGGAGTTTGAGGTCAGAGTTGAGAGTACTCTTAGGGACCTAAGAGAGTGCCTGATAGAGGCTATCAGGGTTGAAGTTCTTGAAGGCTTTGAGGCTTGATTCCTGCAGAGCTTCTGTACTTCTGATGCTTCTGAATCTTCTCTGATGCTACTTGTGCTTCAGATGGCTTGGTGTGTGTCCTTCTCCTCTAGATCTTCTTAGGAAGGTTTCTATTTTTAGGAGTTTGGGGGTGGGTGAGCGACACGTGGCGGAGTCTGATTGGTGACACATGTCACAGCCTGATTGGTCTGCCTATGTCATCGCTTACACGCGCTGGACTGCTTGTGTCATTGCTTACACGTGCGAGACTACTTGTGTCATCGCTTACATGCGCTGATGCGTGATTGGTTTTTGCATGACACTTGGCAAATTTTCATTGGCTTCTGAGTAGTGATAGTAAAACCTAGCAGCAATATGTGGCATTTTGTAATTGGCTGTATTTTCTGGACTTGGTAGTGTGACGTGTCAGCTTGTGATAGGTCGGGAATTTTCCCTCTCTACACTTGCCAAATGTATTGCCAGCCAAATAGATGTTGACCTGTTTGGTAAAATGTTTAAATTCATGATTTTTGGATCAGTAAACATGATCTTCTGTGCTTACGCAATGGACCTCTTGTGTGGCAATTCCAAATCGCAACAAACGTAATAGAAAACCACCACCTTTTCATCAAATTACAGAATTTTAAAAAACTGAACCAAACTCACTCTAATTAAAAAAAAAAAAAAAAAAAGTGCCTGCAAAGAGGGTATTTGAGAAACATAATATTACTACATAGCACACCTGCCACCATATGGAAATCAAGTCAAGGAATGCTATTAGGTTCAACGCGAATGTGTTGATTATCGCCCATATGATGATTAGGCCCATATATATAGCCAAAAATACACTTCGTGGTGCAAAGTAGCCTCCACCCTTGTTTGTACCGGTGGACAAAAGAATGATCATTTGTAATGCTTGCGCTGCTGAATAGGCCCGAAACAAGGACACATTAAAAATTAAAATTGGAAAAAGAAACAGGGAATATGTCGTTACACACAAACTGTCACCCCGAAAAACTACTAAAATCGTGACTTTAAAGTATTCCAATTCTACTTTTGTATAATTTATATAATAAATTCAGAATGCAGCAGCTCACTAGGCGAATATGTTGAAAGGATGTTGCGAAATTAACCTGAGCACCAGTTTCAGAAATAATTCCGATGGTCTCGAGCCAAGCACAACACCACGATGCAAATGGCCCCCACCTTGGTCCAGTCATGTGGGCAGCCCAGAAGTAAAGAGAGCCTGTAGCCTGTTCAATGATTCCACAGCCAAGATCAGCTAAAAAGTTTGAGTAAAATTTAGGTAATGAGCTCCCTTCATTATTATTATTATTATTTTTTAAAATTTTAAAAGTAAATAAATACTCTTTAATTTATGGGTAATTTATTGTTGTCTCATTTATTTTCCTTTTATTATCAACTATTTGTCATATATAAATTATTAATTTTTTGAGTATTTACCGTATAAGTTTAAAAAATATATATAAATAATTCTCTTTAGCAAAAAAAAAAAAAAAAAAAAAAATTTCAAAAAATAAAATCATACATATTTATATTTAGAGAATTAAGGACATTGAAATACAATGATACATTTAGTTCGGCACCGATTGAGAAAAATTGCCACTGTCTATAACTACTAAATAGCATCAGAGAGAGTGAACTTTCAAACAACCAGTGTGTGTGCCAGGAGTAATCAGGAGGGAATAAAATAGTAACAAAAAAGAAACATACTGGGAAGGAGGAGCAAATCTCAGCCAAGGCTAGTCCAACAAACCAGGTGAAGAATGAGACTACCACCCATCCCCATACTAAGCTTGCAGGACTAGCATAACGTAGGCTTGGGCCATATAGTGGTGTTCCAGCGAAAACAGCCATGCATGAAAATGTTATTGCCAGCACCTTGAATAAAGTCTGAAGAAACCCAAGATAAAAAAAGAAAAAGAAGAAGAAGAAGAAGAATGCAAGTATTAAAATTGTTAGATCTCTACGAGACCCAACATATATATGACTTTTGAGATATGGAAGGTTTCAGACATACCATGTCTCTTCTCAACTCTTGCTTGTATCCAAGCTCATTGAGACGCCTCTCTCCAGAATCCATTTCCGAAGTTTGCTGAGTGATTCCTACATCACGCATTTTCATCTCTGAAGTCATGATATATATATATATATATATATTTATATATATATTTATATATATGTATGTATCGATAACAACCTGTATTGTAAGTTTGTAACACCCCAAATATTTTTTTTTTAAAGCAATTTTTCTGATGAGAATAATATCTAAATTGGACTTTATTTTTAATCAGTGTGGTTAACTATTTTATGGAGGAGTTTTGAATATTTGGGCATGTGAGAGTATTTAGTTAATTTTGGAATGGGTCAATTTAAATATGAGAGAAACTTTAAGGGTAAAGTTGTAAATTTGATTCCAAGATATTTTGGATCAAGTAGTACACAATGCTCCCATCAACACAACCCCCCTTTCTTTTATCACCGTACGTATGCCCCTTCTCTCTATTTCTCTATCTTTCTATCTCACTGACCCACCGAAACACACACAAACACACTCTAGCTCCCTCTCTATTTCTCTCACTCTGTCACCGGTAAACCATCCATCCACCCCCATCTCTGGCTGGTTCCACCAGAGAATCCCATTAGAAACCTCATATGCTCCATTATCTCAAACTTTAAAGGTAAAACTGTAATACCTGGAATTAAAAATAAAAAGAAAAAATGAAAGAGAGACTAAAAAGGTGGGGTATTTAAGTAAACCTTTTTTGTGGGATCAATTTTATAATTAATATTACTAAGGGGGATTTTTAGAAAATAAGGTTGAAATCCTAACTATATATAAGCTAATTTAAGTCAGCGTATAATGACAGATATTTTGAGAGATGAGACTATTTAAAATACTCAAGTAGAGAAAGTTTGACTGCACACTTGGGGTAAGAGCTTAAGAATCTCTTTCTTGTCAAATCTAAGCTTTATTTGGAACTAGAATATTTCTTACTTATAGTGTCAATTTTATTTAACTTAACATTACATTAACACCGGAGTTCCTCTCTTTTATACTCTCCTAAAATGAAGCTTTTGTAACTAGATAGTTTTAAAATAGTTTTTAACTAGAGTATTTTTTTTTATGTGGGTATTTTGGCCAGCAATGAACTATTTAAAATATTCAAGAGTTTTAATGATGCAAACAAAGAAAAGTTTAGATTTATATTTCAGTAAATTGGACATTTTTCTGTGCTCAGTATTTTAATCTTTTTTTATGTACACTTTGTTGCGATAAGCGTAGATTGAAGCTGCAAATTTTAGGCGCAATGGGTCAAGGGTCAGGTTTCTGCACGGTTTTTGGAGTCTTTTGGCTAAATATTGCAAAAAATGAAGTTTATTGTTGTTATAGGCACTGTTCAAAGTTATTTAGCAAAATGAGGAGAGAGATTGAATTTCGGCAACACTGTTGCCGAAATTGTAAGAAAAAGTATGAAAGAAAAGAAAGTTGAGTGATGTGACTGGGAGGGAGAAAAATGAATTTCGGTAATGGTATCACCGAAATTCATTCCACTGCCCGTGAAGTGCTCCAGTGGGAGTGCCCCAGTGAGATTTACCAATTGTGGCAACCAAGTTGCTGAAATTGTAGGGAATTGAGGAGAGAGAAAATATGAATTGTGGCAACCAAGTTGCCGAAAATGGGAGGAAAAAAAAAAAAAAAGAATTGTGGTTGCCGATCTAGGGAGGAATTAAAAAAAAAAAGTGCTACGTTCACAATATTTTTACAATATTTTCACAACAAATCACAGGTGATTAGTTGTTATTAGTTCAAATTTGAATTTAATACTGAGATTACTTTTTTAATCTAACAATAACAACTAGTAATAACCTACCATTTAGGATTTGTTGTAAAAATAGTGTGCACATATCATTTCTCAAAAAAAAAAAAAAGTGGTCATTGATTTGTGGCAATGGCATTGCCAAAATAAGAAGGAAAAAAAATTGTTGCAATTGGTTTGTGAGAAAAAAAAAAATGTTTGATTTTTGGCAATGACATTACCGAAATAAGAGTGAGATCACACGTCATTAAGCATTTAAAACATTCCCTACCATAGACACGTACAGTTCAAAATGGATATCTTTTCTTCTTGAATGTGCAATTATTCATGTCAGGGGAGTGGTCCAATTGGGTCCTACTGAGTTCAAAAGTTTGACAATGTACAATGCTTGTTACAATTTTTTCGGCAGCCATTGCCAAAAATCAAACATTTTTTTTTTCTACTGTTTCGGGAATGTCATTGCCATAAATCAATTGTAACAATTTTTTTTTCTCTCCTATTTTGGCAATGCTATTGCCACAAATCAATGACCACTTTTTTTTTTTTTTTTTGAGAAATGATATGTGCATACCATTTTTACAACAAATCCTAAATGATAGGTTGTTACTAGTTATTATTGTTGAATTAAAAAAGTAATCTCAGTATTAAACTCAAATTTGAACTAATAATAACTAATCACCTGTAATTTGTTGTAAAAATGTTGTAAAAATATTGTGAATGTAGCACTTTTTTTTTTTTTTAATTTCTCCCCTGATTTTGGCAACCACAAATTTTTTTTTTCCACCCATTTTCGGCAACTCTATTTATCAATAAAATCAAATATTTTGATTCCATGACGGACTTCTCTGAAAAACATTGGCGTGCGTGTAAACGAGGTGCTCTACCAACTGAGCTATAGCCCTTGCGCTTGTTCTAGTTATACATATTTTATCATGTAGATAATTTATTGTCAAGATGAATATTACATGATCCAACAGCCGATTTTTTGTGATCTCTTTGATTGGTATTGCCTATGAGTAATATTTCATTTATAATCCATCGATGTCATAGGCCCCATTTTTTTCTCTTTGTGATGATAAATGACCTACTTAACTCAGTGGTTAGAGTATTGCTTTCATACGGCGGGAGTCATTGGTTCAAATCCAATAGTAGGTATATCTTATTAGATACCATACCCTTGACTCTGGTATCTAATAAGTTTTTCTACTCATCTTCTTTTATTGATTTTGTATCTTTTCCATCCTACTTTATTTCTCTATTTTTTTATTGAAATTGGTTTGTCGTTGCATTAGAATTCAATTACACTTGATTGCATTTGATTCTATCCAATAGGCATAATCACCAAAACAAACTAGTTACGAAATCATATTAAGAGCCTCCACTCGTGTCCTAGCTCGTCTGAGAGCTAGATTTGCCTCAATTGTTTGTCTCTTGCCTTCAGCTTTACTCAAGTTAGCTTCCGCTACTTCAAGAGTTTGCTGAGCTTCTTGTGAATCAATGTCACTACCCTTTTCCGCATCATTTACTAAAACAGTGATCTCATTATTACCTATTCGAGCGAAACCGCCCATCAGAGCCATCGTTAGCCATTGGTCAGTAAGGCGTATTCTCAAAATACCTATATCTACAGCCGTGGCAATAGGCGCGTGATTGGGTAATATGCCAATTTGTCCACTATTAGTAGATAAAATGATTTCTTTAACTTCTGAATCCCAAACAATTCGATTTGGGGTCAATACACAAAGATTTAAGGTCATTGCTTCAATTTGCTCTCCATTTCTAAGTTTGTAGCCTTCGCAGTAGCTTCATCGATGTTACCTACCAAATAAAAAGCCTGTTCAGGAAGACCATTCTTCGGAAAGGATCAATTTAAACCCTCTAATGGTTTCTGATAGACCAACATATTTTCCCGGGGACCCTGTAAATACTTTTGCTACGAAAAAAGGTTGTGATAAGAAACGCTCAATTTTTCGTGCTCTTGCTACGGTTAAGCAATCCTCTTCGGATAATTCGTCCAATCTAAGGATAGCTATAATGTCCTGAAGTTCTTTGTACCGCTGTAAAGTTTGTTTAACTCTTTGCGCAGTTTCATAATGTTCTTCACCAACGATCTGAGGTTGGAGCATAGTTGAAGTTGAATCTAAAGGATCGACTGCTGGATAGATACCTTTGGCAGCTAATCCTCTTGATAGTACGGTAGTAGCATCTAAATGTGCAAATGTCGTGGCAGGAGCAGGATCGGTCAAATCGTCCGCAGGCACATAAACTGCTTGAATAGAAGTTATGGATCCTTCTTTGGTAGAAGTAATTCTTTCTTGTAAAGAACCCATTTCGGTACTAAGGGTGGGTTGATAACCCACAGCGGAAGGCATTCTACCCAATAAGGCAGATACTTCGGATCCTGCTTGAACGAGACGGAAGATATTGTCGATAAATAGAAGTACGTCTTGTTCATTAACATCTCGGAAATATTCTGCCATGGTTAGGGCAGTTAAACCAACTCTCATACGAGCTCCAGGCGGTTCATTCATCTGACCATATACTAGAGCTACTTTTGATTCTGCAATATTTTGTTCATTAATTACTCCAAATTCTTTCATTTCCATGTAAAGATCATTTCCTTCACGAGTACGTTCACCTACTCCGCCAAATACAGATACACCCCCATGAGCTTTGGCAATGTTGTTGATCAATTCCATAATGAGTACTGTTTTACCCACCCCAGCTCCCTCGAATAGTCCTATTTTTCCTCCACGATGATAAGGGGCTAAAAGATCTACTACTTTAATTCCTGTTTCAAAAATAGATAATTTTGTATCTAACTGTATAAAAGCAGGCGCAGATCTATGAATAGGAGATGTTGTGCGAGTATCTACAGGACCTAAATTGTCAACGGGCTCTCCAAGCACGTTGAAAATTCGTCCTAAAGTCGCTCTGCCGACCGGAACGCTTAAAGGAGCTCCCGTGTCAATCACTTCCATTCCTCTCATTAGACCATCTGTAGCACTCATAGCTACAGCTCTAACTCGATTATTTCCTAATAATTTTTTTACTTCACAAGTCACATTAATTTGTTGACCGGCTGCCACAATTCATATTTTCTCTCTCCTTAATTCCCTACAATTTCGGCAACTTGGTTGCCACAATTGGTAAATCTCATTCGGGCACTCCCACTGGAACACTTCACGGGCAGTGCTTGGGCAGTGGAATGAATTTCGGTAATACCATTATCGAAATTCATTTTTTCTCCCTCCCAGTCACATCACTTAACTTTCTTCTCTCTCATACTTTTTCTTACAATTTCGACAACGGTGTTGCCGAAATTCAGTCTCTCTCCTCATTTTGCTAAATAACTTTGAACAGTGCCTATAACAATAATAAACTCCGTTTTTTGCAATATTTAGCCAAAAGACTCCAGTTTTTGTTTAAGAAACTGTACCCGAATGGATGGAATTGGGGAAAAACAAAAGGTCTAGTAAGTATAGGTTTAGGTTTGAGGTCTGACAAGTAAAAAAAAAGAAAAAAGAAAAAAGAAAAAAGAAAAAAAAGAAGAAAAGGTGTACGTAACAGTGTATTTGTTGAAGATGGGTCGGCTACCAAACAAAAAAAGAAAAAAAAAGAAAAGATGAAAGGTGTAAACGTAAGCCTTGTCTTCCCTAGTGTGACATGGTACTAGGAGTTATAACCTTATCTCTAGGGCATTAATGGTGGCAGAAATAAATAAATAAATAAATAAATATATATATATATAAATATATATATATATATTATGATTATGTGGAATTTTTGTGTGAGATAACAGTGGACATTTATTGGATATTTTTATTAGTCTCTCTTATAGCCGGATACCGTTATAAGTCTTTTTTGAATTATTTGATTATTGAGTAAATGGTGCTTGAAAATTGTTTAGGTGATATTTAAGGATTTTAGAGAAAATGTTAGGGAGAAGTTCTTTTGTGATGAGCTAGCTAAGGTAAGTAACCTTATCCTAATTGGTTTTATTTTGCATATTTTAACTATTGAAAATTGTTTACAATTGTTACAATTTTATTTTTATTGTTTTAGCTACATTGATTTAAAGTAAAGAATAAAGAATTATTACAAATATATTTGATTACTAAATATATTATTTTATATATGTATTTGAATGGAATATATTTTTGTTTGAACTATGATTTGATATATATGATTTTAGACAATCTGACTATGTTTTGACTTTGATACCCAGCCAATGGGGGATATTCATTGGTACTGAAACTAGTTATATCTAGGGCATCACGAGCCTATCGTATTTCTAGACCCAGCTAATGGAGGATATACATTAGCACAGAACTAGTTTCATCTGAATCTGATGCCCAGTCACGGGGATATAGTGTGACCATAGTCGTAAAGATTGTTAAGAATATGAATTATGTTTGAATATTTGAACTGTTTTAAGTCCTTGAAATTGCTTATGTGTTTTTGGAACCTATTGTAAATTATGACTTTGATATATGGAAAACTAATTATTTCTAATCCATCTATGATATATTTGTAAGATTAAAATATTCAATCTATGTACAATTTATTATTTTTACAAATCTATTTGTTTGATAGAACTTATTAAGATTTTGGTTACTTATTGAGTTGTCAACTCACCCCCCCCTCTTTCCCCTTTCAGATTCTGATTAGGAAGAGTAGCATGTTTTTGGGCTTCCGTTGGGATGTGTGTATGAGTGAAGTTTAGGAATCATAGGAATAAGATTTGGACTTTTATGTTTAATATTGTCTTTTGTTCAGACTTTAGTCTCAAAGATTTAGTTTATTTTCTTTATGATGTTGGAAGATTATTATTTTGGAGATCCTTTGAGAATTGCATTATTGAAGATATTTTTGGATTTATTGATGAAATTTTCTTGAGGATAATTCTTTAGTTGTTAAGAAGGTCTTTCAAACTTGTAGAGTGTAAACTTTATAAGTGTGTGGCTGTTGTCACGTGCCTAGCTCTTACTTGGGTTTGGGGTGTGACAAAAACTCTTAACTGTTTTGGTAGCTTTTCAAGCTGTTGTAAGATTTCTTTCTAATCTAAGCTACTTGAGTGATATACATGTGATTGAGTACATGTGTTTTTGATTTGGTGGACTTAATTGTTAAATGGTTAAGGGTTTTTACAAATGGTGATCATTTGGGGTTTCTCCATGGTTAAAAATTTGGGTTCCTTGAGCAATCATATGGGTTGATTTTGTGGAAGTTTGGGGTCGATTTTTGGAAGTGTGTTCTTTGCATTTTAAACGACTTTGGCAAATGTGGGTGTGAGTGAAGTGATAACTACAAATTTATGCAAGTGAGGTGTGAGCATGTGCTTTTTGCATACCAAGTGTTTGATAAGTTGTTTATATGAGATTTTGGGTTTGATTCCCTGTTTTTAATATGCTTTAAATCTTGTGGTTTTAATGGGAGTAATTCTCAAATAATTTGGGCTAGTCTTAAAACTATAACAATTTTCTAAAGCTGTCGGGGATAGATTTGAGTCAGCTGCAATACATAATTTTTAATAAATTATAGAAAAATTGTTTTGGGCTGAATTTTCTGTGGTACATTGTATACATATAGGGGAATGTTCCCTTAAAGTCTCAAATTAATTGGATGACTTTTCATTGACCAAACAATTTTTACAAAATGGCTGCCCTGCAATGTACTAAATCTGAAAGTAAGACTAAAACGTTGAGAAATTGTGGAATTAATCCCAAACCTCGGTTGAGTACTAAATTTATTATTTAGTACTCAAAGAGATTCATGAGTATGTTATATTATCTTATGATGCACATTATTGCGGTAGTGAATTTAAAATGTTTTGGATGTGTCAGCACTATGAGTTTCTTGGATGATTGTTTGGTTCCCATTTGGGAAGGGTACTTGTCTTAGGATGGGCAAACTAGACTTTAGGGCATTTGGTTTGATTTTAGGGGATTGTTTCGATTTATAGAGATAAGTGTGATGGTTATTTGTGAAAGGCCTTGTTATTGATAGGCTTGATCATTGTGTTTCTAGGTTTTGATATTCTTGGTGATGGACCTAATGGCTAGATTAGTCGATTATGTGATGCTCAGTTGAGGTAAAATTGGTTGGTCTTCCGAGGTAAGTGGCTTCTAAATGGGATTTTTGAAAAAGAATAATTATTGCACTCAATTGTTTTATGGTTAAAACTATTTTGGAACATTATTCATGGTTTTCCTAAAATTTACTATTTGTACTATTATTGTTAATCATTTATGGAAAACGCATGAGGCATTGAAAGTGCATCATATTTTTATTGCATATGGGGAAATGCATGATTTGTTACTTGTTAGCAAGGAAAAGACTAGCATCTTTGATTAAATTCTTGAGAATCGATTTTATGGATTTATTGCATTCTTTGCAAAATTTAAAGATGCTTTGATAATTGGGAAAGTTGATGCAAAATACTTTTGACAATAAATGGTTTTGAGGACTTTGAGAATATTGTGGATATATGGTTATTGAAATAACTTATGAAACTACTTGGAAGTAAACTATATATTTTGAATACATTTAACTTGTGAACTTTTGATGTGGGTTTGCCCTTGTGCTATGATGTTGGTGATTACCCCGTCTTTATGACGTGTGATTACCCCGCCTTTGTGACGACGAATCAAGTTGGAGGCTCTCACTTTGCATGACACGGGTAAATCCTTGAGTGTGTGGGTGAGGTTGCTGCCCGTAGGGCCAAAAGACCACATGCAAAAGGGATATTGTGTGACACGTCATTCGCTGCTACTCATGGGGGAAAGAGGTAAATCCTTGAGTGTGTAGGTGAGGCTAGGTAGGGCCAAGAGATCACATGCAAAAGAGGTACTACATGATGCGTTATCCTCTGCTGCCCATGGGGGGGATAGGTAAATCCTTGAGGGTGTGGGTGAGGCTAGGCAAGGCCAATAGACCACATGCCAAAAGAGGTACGTATCATGCTAGTGGTTGTGGGTTTTGACTTGGCTCTATGGCAGTATAATGTCTTTGTGACATTTCCGTCTTTATGGTGGCCTGTCATGTGGCTTGGGTTGGCCTTTTAGGTTTTTGGAAAAATGTTGTTATGCTTACAACTCACAAGTATATATATTATGTAGTTTCATGGTGATCGTTTTTGAGAAGCCTTGGGTGGCATTATTTTAATCATTCTTATCATGTTACTACTGAAAATGATTTTGCAGTTTTCAGTTAGAAATTCTCAAATTGTTTCATGTTTTAATATGCATATAATCATGAAACTTGCATTTCTCCTACCCCCATTAACTTTGCTACTTACTGGGCTTTAGCTCATCCCACTCTTCAACAGTTTTATAGATAAATCAGTTACACGTTGAGCATGAAGCTTAATTTATTGGTGGTAATTGGAGTGCTATATTAAATTGGGAGACTTGGGCCATAAATGGTTGGTGACTCGATCTTGTAAGGTTTAACCAGGTCATAACTAATTCTATTGGAGGTTGGGCACTTGAGGTTTGTTAGCCTTAGGCATGGTAGGCCTAGATTCGATGTTGAGGTTGTTTATTCTTAATAAGATTGTGACTTTCCATTTGGAGTTTTGTAATATATTCTTGTATTATATGGAGGCACATGATTTTTAGTTGTATGGTTGTAATTGTGTTATAGAGCTTTGACTTGTAATGTGGAGATTTCAGTATGGTTATATATTCTTATCATGTGGAATAGAGAATAAATAAATAAATAAATAAATAAAACTCCTACAGTCTCTTTCTTGATAGTTATTTTCTCATGCTTTGGACCCTTTTGGGTTTGGGGCATGACATGTATAGTTTCCAATAGTTAGGGAGATAGGGCAGGAATAACGACATTAACTATTTTTCCAAGTTTTTTGAGGGAAGTGGAAGCAGCTGAATAGTCATCACTAGGTGTCTGATAAGCTTACAGGTGTAGTGTGGAGTAAAATCATCTTTCAACAAAAGTAAAGTGATTAATTCGTTTTCTACAAATGATGTTTGCACTCTCTTCTTGAATCTTCTGGGCATCACACTGTCAGTATACCGATACAGAAACATTGAAACTCACAGTTCTTAGCGTCGCTGTAGCTCGCCACCACGTTGCGAATTGCCCCCTCATTGGCTGCTGCTTCTCTTTCTTCTGTTCTCTTTTTTGGTTTCCCTCCTTTCCCTTGTTTTTGTCTGCCCCAACCAAAATGGCTGATTAAAAACTCAGAAGTTAGAATAGTTTTTTCAAACTCGTCAAAATTTTGTCTTTATATTTATCTCCAACCATCAGCGAAGACGTTAACTAGTGTAACGTTTGTGAGGTTCATCTCCACACGAGGAGGTTAATACATATATTTATTGGACAAAACTTAGTTACAATACCTTAGGTGCTATTCCTTAGGTTCTTCTTTTAAAATTCAGCCATGTGGCTACTTAATTAAAAAATACACTTCCTTCCCATGAGAAAAAATTCACATAGCAAAATCTTAAAAGGGGAACTTAAAGAACAACACCTAAGTACTGTACTTAAATCTTGCTCTTATTTATTACACTTATAATATTTTCACGAGGCCACGAGCCTTAATTTTAATTTAAAGCTTTTTAAGGAAGATATGGTCTGGAAAATCTTGTTAATAATCACCTTACTATCTTTGACTTTTTTACTATATTATATTCTCATAGCAATACCCAAGTCAATGCCTCTGCCCAAAACATAGGAATCCCCATGGGCTCTTTGGGGTCTAAAATTCTTTTTAAACAGAAAAATTTCACAATTTTTTTTCATAACAGTTGAATTAATAAGTTTTTATTGATTTTTATTTAGATCTCTAATAACGTCATTTTTAATTTTACCTATCATTAACAACTTATCACATCAATCAAGTGTGAAATTTTTTGTATCTATAGACTTTCTCTTCTTTCTATACCAATACTCAATTTGATTTTGATTTAAAAAATACAATCAAACCAAATGGAGTGTAAAAAGCCACTTTTACAACCTCCAACACTAGTTTGCCGCATCAGATATCTACAAATAATAGAATAAGACTACCACAAAAAATCAAACAAGATTTTCTTAATACAGTAATCATGAAAAAATCAAATCTCGGCCTAGGCTTCTTTTGTTACACACCATCACCGACGCAAGAAGCTGCCACTGCCATCAAGCTGAGAGAATCCTCTGGGGAAACCGCTAGAATCAAGAAAATTTTTGTTTACACCCTTTGGCAACTTCTTCTCCCTGAGGAAATCCTTATGGTCTTTGCCCAAATACTGTATGTTTTATCTTCCAATGCTTCAAATATCTTGCATCACAACCAATCAAGAAAGATAACAAAAGTAAAGAAAAGAAATAAACAACAAAAACATCCAGATGTAATGTTGAAGCATATAGCAGATTTGGGTTTTTTTTTTTTTTTTTTTTTGATAAGCTAATTTTGCAGATATATATATATATATATATATTAGTTATGTGACCAAAATTGAAACATATAAGTTATGTGACCATTTTTTAGAACTTGAGTCACCTTTGGAACTTGAGTTCCATGGAAAAAATCATGAAATAATATATATTTTTTAAGTTTTAGTGGAATGCAAGTTTCAAAGACTCGAGTTCTTCACATTAGAGCTCGAGTCTCAAAGATTTGAGCTCCAAAAGTGGTCACATAACTAATATGTTTTAATTTTGGTCATATAACTAATATGTTTGCAAAATTAACTTAATGGGCAAAAATTGATGGAAATATGCATGTACGCAGCGGAAAATTAACGGATCTACTTCATTCTTAATTGATAACATGTGCTATGTAAGTTTCAGAATTTAAGAACAAGAGAGTGTACCTTAATGCGGTGAAATTCAAAAACGAAGATCAGAAACACTTGTGAACACTTTCAATCTTCACTCCATTTCCACTTGATGCTCAAGATGTGTGGTCTCTCAATCAGTTATGTGTATATTCTAGAGAGAACTCACATACATACAAATTCATGTTCTTGTTCAAATTCAGTATGTTTCTCTCTATATAACTGATTATCTAATTGGGCTAACCTTTTGGGCCTTTCCAATTGGGCTTTAGTGTGTAGCTTGGAGTGAGACCAAAAGGGAACAAATAAGACTCTAGCTCCAATGGGCCTTGGGCTTTTCTGTTAACTCTTGACAAGTCCAAAGTTACCATTAATTATATTTAATACCACTATATAAATATAATTGCACTCTAGGCCTTATTAATAAATTATATCCCAAGACTTTATTGTACATGCAACCCCTTTATAAAATATTCGTAGTAACACAAAGTCATGAATGAAGACTACCACTTTGTGAATTACTACATCTTAATCCTTGAGTACCTGGTTTAATCCTTTTAAGTTATTCATCATATATTTATGAAATCCAATTTCATAAATATATACTTTAGTCTTACTAAAGTGGTTAGGCCTAACTCTCTGAATAACAAACCCATTAAACTTATTTCAAGGGAATATTTTATATCTCCGTTAAGAGACTATGAATTCCATCTTGAGAATATATGTTCCATCAACACTAAATGTGACTGCCTAACATACTGAAATTTTGACCAAAACATTAGATCTCACTCCTGATATATCAAAGCAACCTCCACTTTATGATCAGGTCCATTATTCTCTTAAGATTAAGAGTTCATGTGAATAGAAGTCGTGTGATTTATTATTCAATTGACAATCGTTAGGAGAATAATAAATCTTACAGCGGTCTAGCTCAATATGTCTTAACTCTTAAAACATATCAACATATCAACTAGAAGTCTCCACTTCTATGATCAAGACAAATCATCTTAATTGATATGTTATAGTCTTTGCAGATAAAACGCCCAATTTCATCACCGACTACGAACTACAATTCTGAGTTTACAAAGAACTTGTGATTTATATCTTCTGTGACTAAATCACATAAATCACATACTATGCATCTCATGGACTAAATGATAATGTCCGAATATTCATGTTACCATTATTTTAGATAATAATAAAACAGCTTTGTTAAACACAATATTAAGTCATACATAATGTCATACATAATATCATACATAGTATCATACAATAGGATTTAAGGGCATTAATCCCAACAATCTCCCACTTGCCCTAAAGACTATTGTGCACTAATCTAACTCTCATTCCCTCCAAATGTGACTCGAAGGTCCTTTGAGGCAAGAGTTTGGTAAAGGGATCTGCTAGATTATTTGCACTTTCAATCTTTGCAACCACCACATCTCCACGAGCAACAATGTCTCGAATGATTTGGTACTTTCTCTCAATGTGCTTTCCTTTCTTGTGATTCCTTGGATCTTTTGATTGTGCAACTGCTCCACTATTGTCGCAAAACAAAGTAATGAGAGCTTGCTCCATTCTTACTACACCAAGGTCAAAAAGGAATTTCTTGAGCCATACAGCTTTTCTTGCTGCTTCATAAGCAGCAACATATTCTGCTTCCATGGTGGAGTCCGCAATACAAGATTGCTTAACTCTCCTCCAAGTTATGGCTCCACCTCCCAAGGTGAATACACATCCTGATGTGGACTTTCTGAAATCTAGATCCAATTGAAAGTCTGAATCAGTATAGCTAATGGGAATCAAATCCTCACAACGGTAAACAAGCATATAATCTCTCGTTCTTCGTAGATATTTGAGAATATGATTTATAGCTTACCAATGTTGTGGTCCTGGATTTGACTGATATTGGCTGACCATGCCAACTGAATAGCAGATATTTGGTCTAGTACAAAGCATGGCATACATGAGACTTCCCACTACAGAAGCATAAGGAACTTGTCTCATCATATCTACTTCCTCTTGAGTCTTAGGCCTTTGGTCATCAGACAGAGGAACTCCATGTCTGAAAGGAAGTAAACCTTTCTTGAGGTTTTAAATGCTAAACCGTTTTAGAACCTTATCTATATATCTAGCTTGTGATAATCCTAACATCTTATTCTTGCGATCTCGCCAAAGCTTGATTCCTAGAATAAAGTTAGCCTCACCCAAGTCCTTCATATCAAATTGGCTTGACAACCAAACTTTTACTGATGACATTACCCCTACTTCATTCCCAATGAGTAGAATGTCATCAACATAAAGCACTAAGAACATTACTACTTTATCTTGATGTCTTTTATACACACATGGTTTATCAAGATTTTGTTCAAAACCAAATGATTTGATTGCTTGATCAAATCTGATGTTCCATGACCTAGATGCTTGCTTAAGTCCATAAATGGACATTTTCAACTTGCATACCATATGCCCTTGGTTCTTTGCTATGAAACCTTCCGGTTGCATCATATAGATTTTTTCTTCAAGATTACCATTAAGAAATGCAGTCTTGACATCCATTTGCCAAATCTCATAACCATAATGAGCAGCAATGGATAAGAGAATTTTGATAGATTTAAGCATTGCTACTGGTGAAAAGGTTTCTTCATAATCAATACCTTCTTTTTGAGTATACCCTTTCGCCACTAGCCTTACTTTAAAGGTTTCAACCTTTCCATCTATCCCTCTCTTCCTCTTGTAAACCCATTTGCAACCAACAGGTTTAATGCCGTTAGACGCCTTTACAAGATCCCAAATTTGATTGGAATACATGGAATCTAATTCAGATTTCATAGCTTTGACCCAATGATGTGCATCTATATCATTCATTGCCTCTTCATAAGTGTAGGGATCCGATTCAGCCTCTTCTGAGATAGCTTCATAAGTTTCTCCCAAACCTATGAATCTTATAGGAGGTCGAACAATTCTTCCACTACGATGAGACACCTATGTACTAGACATCTCTTGAGTAATATCTTGTGGTGTATCTAATACAACCACATCATCCCTAGTTTCATTCATTGGTTGTTCATTTACAAGTTCATTCATTTCAGCCAAAACAACTTTATTTCTAGGATTAAAATTATTCACATAATCATCTTCCAAAAATTTGGCATAGGTGCTAACAAACAATTTGTTATCCTTATGATTATAGAATAAATAACCCTTGGTTTCCTTTGAATATCCTAAAAACATGCATACTTCTGTTTTAGCTTCCAACTTATCAAACTTCCCTTTCAACACATGTGCTGGACATCCCCAAATGTGGAGATATTTCATACTAGGCTTGCGCCCACTCCACAATTCCATGGGTGTGTTAGGAACAGATTTTGATGGAACTAAGTTTAAAATATGCATTGCAGTTTTTAGTGCATATCCCCAAAAGGAAATCGGTAAAGTTGAATAACTCATCATGGACCTAACCATTTCTAAAAGAGTCCTATTCCTTCTTTCTGCTACACCATTCTGTTGGGGAGTTCCAGGTGCAGTCAATTGGGATACAATCCCATTTTGGGTTAAGTAATCCTTGAAATCCCCAAGAAGGTATTCGCCACCACGATCAGATCGAATGGCTTTTATGTGTTTACCCAATTGATTCTCAACTTCAGCCCTAAACTCTTTGAACTTTTCAAAGGCTTCGAACTTCCGTCTCATTAGGTACACATAACCATATCTTGAGTAATCATCGGTAAAGGTGATGAAGTACTCATAACCTCCTTTTGCTTGGGTTGGCATAGGACCATAAACATCCGTATGAACTAATTCGAGCAAATCTTGGGCTCTTCTACCTTTTGCATTAAAAGGTCATTTGGTCATTTTACCTTCCAAACAAGATTCACAAACTGGAAATTCATCAAAGTCCATGGGCTTTAAGAGTCCATCTTTGATCAGTCTTTGAATCCTATTTGAATTAATATGACCTAAACGCAAGTGCCAAAGATATGCATCACTAGTAGAATGAAACTTTCTCTTTAATGATTTTACATAAGAGTTATTATCTAATTCAGAATTATATAATTCATGCTTATCAGGAGTTAAAATATACAGACCATCAACAATATTGCCAGAACAGATAAACACTTTATCCTTCTTTATTACAACATTGTCTTTAAGGATAACACAATATCCATGTTTACCCAAATAAGTTGCAGAAATTAAATTCCTACGAACATTAGGTACATATAGACAGTCTTCCAATACTAAAACTCTTGACTTAAAATATAAGTTAAACACTCCAACAGCTACAACCGGAATCCTGCTCCCATCAGCCAAAGTAAGAAACAATTCCCCTTCTTTAAGCTTTCTGGTCTCCTGGAACCCCTGCAAAGAATTGCATATATGATTAGTACAACCTGAATCCCCACACTAGGAATCTGTGGAATTTTGTACCAAACATATTTCAAGGAGGAATGAACTATTCATACCCTTATTATTGGCAGCTCTGAATTTTGGACAATTTCTCTTCCAATGTCCTTTCTCACCACAATGGAAACATTTTCCTTTGATCTTCTTTCCTTTGTCGGCAACCCCTAAGGCAATTTGTTTACCATCTTACTTGGTGAAGTCCTTCTTCTTCTCTTTCTTACCTTTGCTTTTCGACTTAGGTTGAGAAGTAGAAGCTTCACCAATATTGGCTTTAACATTAGAAGTACCAAGGATGCCTTTTGCCGCTACCAACTCATTCATTAATTCAGACAATGTATAAATCTTTTTGTTCATATTATAGTTAAGTTTGAATTCCTTGAATGATTCTGGTAGTGACCGGAGTATCATATCCACTTAGGATTTTCCATCAATGTCGGCACCTAAAACTTCCAATGTATTCAGATTAGAGATCATTGTAAGATAATGCTCCCTTATTGAACTACCTTCAGCCATTTTGGTATTATAAATTTGCCTCATGGTTTCTTGCCTTGTAGAACGGCATTGCTCACCAAACATCTCCTTCAGACTTAGTATTATGTCCGAAGCTAGTTCTACATCCTGCATTTGATGCTGTAGAACATTTGAGATAGATGCTAGGATGTAGCACTTGGCCATCTCATTAGATTTCTGCCAACGATCATATTGTTGTTTTTCCTCAAGAGGAGCATCTAATGAAGGAAAGCTAGGACATGATTTAGTAAGCACATATTGTGCTCTTCAGCAGTAAGAACTATGTCCAAATTTCTTTTACAGTCAACATAGTTGGATCCAGTCAGTTTGTTTTGATTAAGAATAGTAATAAGTGGGCTAAAAAATGCCATGTTCAAATCTAAAAACAATAAACATGAATATAATAAGTAAACTGGACATTATCAATTTAGCATATAAACATATAATATGGAACCTTAATAAAACCATAATATAATATATGCAACGACAACCCAATCCATGTTTATAATTCCTTGGTAGCAAGTTTATTATAATCACATTAATTGATTGAAAGCTATTCTCATTACTAGTGCTATCATGATAACTCTTATCAAACACTAATAATATGCTGTATTTACTTTAGCCTCTAAGTAATAATGACATAGCTCCTTTGGGAGGTTAACATTACACTTAGTCTAGTGTATACCATTATCTAGAATCATGTGTAACCACATTTCATTTCCCTTTATAGTGTTTAAACTTGTAGTACCATGGAACAAAACACCCTCCTTTGGGATCGTGAGGCATATACGCCAAGACGAGGTGCTTGTCCACAATACTTTAAACGGGTAAGTTCAATCTTGTAGTACTATGAAGTAAACACCCTCCTTTGAGATCGCAAGGCATATACGCCAAGACGAGGTGCTTACCCACATTACTTTGAACCGATAATGGAGGCCGTGAGATCCAACCCTTATATCTTTCTCCCACTAGATGTTTTAAATTAAAGGTTTTTATTTATAAAATATGCATAAACTAATTACACACAGCCTTGCACTTTATAAATTTGAAGACATATAGAAAAAATTCAAATTTCCCTTCAGTGGAATTTTCGCGAGTATCTCGCGACTTAGCTCTTCTCGTGAAAATGAAATAGTGAAAACACAAAATTCAGACAAAAACTTTCGCTACTGTCTCGCAACTTTATCGCGACTAAGCTCTTCCGAAAATGAAAATAGTGAAAACACTAAATTCAGACAGAAACTTTCGCTACTGTCTCGTGACAATTTCGTGAGTAAAGCTTATCCGCGAAAAGTTTTGTGCTTCAGATATACTTTTCGCGGGTACGTCGCGGGAAGCTAACCCGCGAAAAACCCGTGTTTTTCATTTTTTACAGGGAAGTTCTGAATAGTTTTCAACGGTTTTCATGAACAAACAAACATCATATTAACATGATAAATAGAATTTGATATCAAAACTGAATTCCATTGATGCTATAGCCTTAACATTCTTAAATTAAAATTTAAACAACATCATAATATCAATATTAGTTTTTATCAAAACATAGTTTCAACAACCATGCAGAAAATTAAATGCATATATAATCTTCTAACAACTTGAAACTATTATCTCTAATTCTAAAACTTACAAAACATGTTATACAGATTCGAAATGAAGACCGCTCTGATACCATTTGATGGAAATATGCATGTACGCAGCGAAAAATTAACGGATCTACTTCATTCTTAATTGATAACATGTGCTATGTAAGTTTTAGAATTTAAGAACAAGAGAATGTATCTTGATGTGGTGAAATTCAAAAACGAAGATCAGAAGCACTTGGGAACATTTTCAATCTTTACTCCAATTCTACTTGATGCCCAAGATGTGTGGTCTCTCAATCAGTTATGTGTATATTCTAGAGAGAACTCACATACATACAAATTCATGTTCTTGTTCAAATTCTGTATGTTTCTCTCTATATAACTGATTATCTAATTGGGCTAGCCTTTTGGGCCTTTCTAATTGGGCTTTAGTGTGTGGCTTGGAGTGGGACCAAAAGGGAACAAATAAGACTCTAGCTCCAATGGGCATTGGGTTTTTTTGTCAACTCTTGACAAATCCAAAGTTACCATTAATTATATTTAATACCACTATATAAATATAATTGCACTCTAGGCCTTATTAATAAATTATATCCCAAGATTTTATTGTACATGCAATCCCTTCATAAAATATTCGTAGTAACACAAAGTCATGAATGAAGACTGCCACTTTGTGAATTACTACATCTTAATCCTTGAGTACCCGGTTTAATCCTTTTAAGTTATTCATCATATATTTATGAAATTCAATTTCATAAATATATACTTTAGTCTTACTAAAGTGGTTAGGCCTAACTCTCTGAATAACAAATCCATTAAATTTATCTCAAGGGAATATTTTATATCTCCGTTAAGAGACTATGAATTCCATCTTGAGAATATATGTTCCATCAACACTAAATGTGGCTGCCCAACATACTGAGGTTTTGTCCGTAACATTAGATCTCACTCCTGATATATCAAAAATGCCCACTAATCTATCTTTCCTTCATTTTGACTAACAAAAACTTCCTGCTTGTTTGATTTAGATTTTTTGTTGGGTTTTCTTCAATTTACGGCAGCTTTAACGGATATCCTTGATTCAGGCAGTTTCGTTGGAGTACTCTCACAACAACAGCTTCTTAACTCAGTGGCGTGTAAGAGCAGAAGTGCTGAAGTGGGTTTTGAGGATTTGATTTTATGATTATTGTATTAGGAAATAGTGTTTGATTGTGTGTGGTAGTTCCTATTCTATTATTTGTAAAAATTTGATGTATCAAACTAGCATTATATTGGAGGGTGTAAAAGTGGCATTTTACATCCCATCCAGTTTGAATTTATTCTTTTTTAATTTTATTTCATTATTTAAATACATGTATCTTTTAAATGTGTAGAACTAAAATATTAAGTTGACATAGACTTATAATTTTATAAACTTTGACAAATAAACATATAAACATATATATATATATAAATATATATATATATGGGTACCCGAGGACCAAGAATGAAGTTGAAGAGTTGCAGTATTGGTGTGGGGATGCCACGGGCCTGAGGAGGAAGGTCGCCTGAGGAGAGGAAGGGGTGAGTCAAAGGACTCTGAGGCGCTCCAAGTGGGAAGAAGGATCGGAAGAAAGAGAATCGGTGATCACAGGGGAAGTTTCCAGTGTGGAATAACCTGTTGCCTCCGCATTAAATGATGAGCAACAGCTTTATCAGCTACGTTGATGAGGAAGTGACCTGAACAGTGTAAGTTACAGCTAAGCAGACTCTTTCTACCACATTCTTCAGATGTAAAAAGAGACAAGTGTCATGAGGGGAGATTTGTTAGGTAAAGATGGAAGGTTGAGATGTGAGGGAGGGAGGAGTATATAAGAAAAATAGGGTTTACAGAGAAAAGGATCTAGACATAAGTATCAAGATATAGAAAAGAAACAAGAAGAACACTGAGAGGAGAGAGTGAATAGCAACATTTCTTATATAACTATGGCCTCATCGGGCCAGCTTATAAGGAGAAATGAGCTCGGCCATTTAATTACATCTTTCTTTTTCTTCCTTATTTTCTTTCTCGGGCAGAGCTTCCCTCTTGTTGTTTGTTTCCCTCTCTTACAAATTCATTATTTTGGGCCACAGTTGAACTAATCTAGCCACTATTCTAAGTGGGCCTAGGCCATCAGTTTTTCTGGTCCTTACAATTGGCGTTGTCTGTGGGGAGCAACAAGGTGCTGTGGATTTGTCCTAAGTAGTTATGGCTAATGTAGGCCAGGATAGGGAAGAACCGGTGGGCTTGTAAAGGGAGAACCAGTTTGTTAACTTGGAGCGAATGAGGGAAGGCAACATACCCCAAGCGTTATGGTGGAGTCTTACCACACTGAGTGTACTGAGCGGAGTTACTCAAGGACTAGGAGTCATATTTCACATGATCAAGAGACACGGAAGTTGCAACAGGAAGTAAAACGCCTGCGCAGGAAGCTGAAGCGTAGGGAGCGTGATAGAAGGAGTCCATCCTCCCCACCAAGTGATAGGTCAAGGGGAAGCAGGGATTGCTCATATTGTCATAGGTCTAGAACTCCATCTAGTGAGTCCTATTCAGCCTCTTTGCACTAGGACAAGTTGGAGAAGAGTAGTAATAAGCGTGAGAAAAGGTCCTCCCACCATGGTATGGGGAATGATGCAATGAGTAAAGCCTTACAGCAAATTTCTAAGTCACCTTTCGTCAGGAGGATTAATAAGGCCAAACTTCCTCATCGATTTTCTCAGCTAATGTTTACCATTTACAATGGGAGGACTGATCCTGTGGAGCACGTTAGCCACTTTAATCAGAAGATGGCAGTTCATGCCAATAATGAAGCCCTTATGTGCAAAGTGTTCCCCTCCAGCCTTGGACCAGTGGCTATGCGTTGGTTTGACGCCTTGGAAGAGGGGTCAGTGGGGTCTTTCGAGGAGCTGACGAGGGCTTTCGGGGTGAGATTCATAACGTCCAGTAGAGTCCCTAAGCCAGTAGATTCTTTGCTGTCTATGGCAATGAGGGAAGGGGAGACCTTTAAGACATATTCGGATAGGTATTGAGAAACATATAATGAGATAGATGGGAACTTTGAGGATGTGGTTATGAGACCCTTTAAGGTTGGCCTCCCTGCCGAGCACGAGTTGAGGAAGTCATTGATGATGAAGTCCACTTTGAACATTCGCCAACTTATGGATTGCATAGATAAGTATAAACGGGTGGAGGAAGACCAGATACAGGGAAAGGGTAAGGCTAAAATGTTCCTAGAGAAGAAGGATCATCGGGGAGGTGGATAACAGGGTAATCGCTCCCGAAGGGAGTTTTCTAATCAAACGTCATCCATGGGAGCTCAATTGGTCAATTCATTGTTTAAAGAGCCAGTGTATCGGATATTGGAGAAAATTAAGAGTGAGCCTTATTTCAAGTGGCCCAATAAGATGGGTGGGGACTCATCCAGGAGAAACCAAAGCCTCTATTACCACTACCATTAAGACAGAGGACATACTACAGAGGATTGTAGAACCCTGCGAGATCACCTGAACCAATTGGTGAAGGCGGGGAAGCTTAATCGATTTTTGCATCAGCCTACAAGGCAGTTCGGGCACTCAGGAGCTGAGTTTCATAGGGATGGCGCTCCTCGACCAACGTTGGGTACTATCAATGTGATCTTTGCTAATCCAGGAAATAATGGGGGGTCGAGTACTAGGGTTATGTCTGTGGATGGAGGTTGTGACTTGGAGGCCATTGATTAGGCTCCTAAAAGAGCTAGGGTGATGGTCACCCCTACCCTGGGTTTCTCTGAGGAGGATAAGAAAGGAACTCTCCAGCCACATGATGACGTTCTGGTGGTTACCATTAGGATTGGTGGTTATGACGTAAAAAGGGTGCTAGTTGATCAGGGAAGCGGAGCAGAGATCATGTACCCTGATTTGTACAAGAGGCTAAACTTGAAGCCCGAGGACCTGGAAAGGTATGACTCACCATTGATGGGTTTTGATGGTAGGATGGTGGTCCCCCGAGGAATGATAAGGTTACTCGTACAAGCTAGGGATGAGGAGGTGCAGGTTAACTTCACTGTGGTAGAAGCTTTTTCTCCCTACACAGCTATCCTGGCCAGACCCTGGCTTCATGCTATGGGTGCTGTGTCCTCAACCCTACATCTGAAGGTTAAATATCCTACTCAGGGGAGAGTGGGAGAGTTTGTGGGTAGCCAGGCCACGGCTAGGCAATGCTTAGTGTTGGCAATTACACGGCAGTCTTCAAATCCTGCTATGGTGATTAAAAATCCAGTCCCATAACAACTAAAGGACCCTGCAGGGGGGCAGCAGACCGGGGCGCCTGGAGAGTTATCCGAAGAGCTGGAAAAGGTGGTAATAGGGCAGGATCAAGAGCGATATTTCCAGGTGGGATCCTAGTTGCCAACCTTGGAAAAAGCAGAGTTAGTGAAGTTTCTTGAGGTTAACATTGATGTGTTTGCATGGAGTACTTATGACGTTCCAGGGATTGACCCTGGGTTTATATGTCACCAACTGAATGTGAATCCTGAGGCTATGCCACATAAGCAGCCTCCTCGGCAATCATCCAAAGATCATGCTGAGGCAGTAAGGATAGAGGTTAACAAGTTGAAACAGGCTGGAGCCATTAAGGAGATCTTCTATCCCGAATGGTTGGCCAACATTGTGGTGGTTAAGAAGAAGAATGGGAAGTGGTGAATCTGCGTGGACTTCACTGATTTGAATAAAGTTTGCCTAAAAGACCCCTTTCCCATCCCTAGAATTGACCAGTTGGTGGATGCCACAGTGGGACACCCTCGAATGAGTTTTCTAGACGCCTTCCAATGTTACCATCAAATACCCCTGTCATTGCCTGATTAGGAGAAGACGGCCTTTCGTGCTCCTAATAGGAACTACCATTATCGGATGATGCCTTTTGGCCTCAAGAATGCAGGATATATGCATCAGAGAATGGTAATGCGAATGTTAGAGTCACAAATTAGGAGGAATATGGAGGCATACATTGATGATATGGTAATAAAGAGCAGGTAGGTAGAGGAGCATTTGGCCGATTTGGGGGAGATATTCTCAGTTTTGAGAGAGCATAAGTTACGCCTGAACACTTCTAAGTGTTCTTTTAGGGTCAGCTCGGGTAAATTTCTAGGCTACATGATTACTCACCGTGGGATTGAGGTCAACCTCGAGCAGATTAAGGCTATTAACAGTTTGCATCCTCCTTGGAATTCCAAAGAGGTGCAGAAACTGACTAGAATGGAAACGACCTTAAATAGGTTCATTTCTTGGTCTGCAGACAGATGTTGTCCCTTTTTCTAGCTTCTTCACAAGTGGAAGGACTTTCAGTGGACCGAGGAGTGTGTAACAGCTTTTAAAGATCTCAAGCAGTATTTGTCAAGACCTCCAATACTCTCTAGGCTCGAGAAGGAGGAAGTGTTGTATGCGTACCTAGCCATTATAGATTATGTTGTCAGTCTCGTCTTGGTCAGAAATGAGGATAGAGTCCAAAAGCCCGTCTACTATGTCAGTAAGTCCTTACAGGAGGCTGAGACATGCTATTTACTCTTAGAGAAGGCAGTGTTGGCCATTGTGCATGCCACTTAGAAGCTTCCCCATTACTTTCAGGCTCATACTGTGGTGGTGCTCACCCAGCTACCTTTGCAAGCTCTTCTACGAAAATCAGACTATACAGGCAGAATTGCTTAGTGGAAAACCATGCTGGGAGCCTATGATGTTGAGTACATGCCTCGGACTGCTATAAAAGGGAAAGTCTTAGCAGACTTTGTGGCAGAATTTACCGATGGTACAGTGATTGAGGAATGTAAAGCCTTAGGGGTTATGGTCACATCGGCCATTGTTGTTCTCCCTTAGGAAGTTTATACTGATGGAACAACCAATCGAAAAGGAGCAGGTGTAGGGGTTGTGTTAATCACTCCTGAGAAGTTGATAATGGAGAAGTCGTTGCGGTTGGGTTTTCTAGCTACCAACAACGAGGCTGAGTATGAGGCTCTGTTAGCTGGAGTTGACATGGTCAGACAGCTGGGGGGAGATGTGGTGGAGTTGTATTCTGATTCTCAGTTGGTGGTCGACCAGGCCAATGGAGAGTTTGAAGCCTGAGTTGAGAGGATACAGGGATATCTTGCTAAGGTGCGATGTGCTCGGGCTCAATTTAAGAGCTTTGTTCTAAAGCAAATCCCTAGGGGGCAGAATTCCCATGCAGACTCTTTGGCAATGCTAGCCACTTCTTTGGGGTCAAATCTTTCGCGTGTTGTTATTGTTGAGGACATGGATAGCTCTAGTCTCACAAGGAGACCCCTTGGTTGGGGTGTATAGCTTCTAGGTGGGGCCGAGCTGGATGGATCCCATAGTAACTTTTTTGAAGCAGGGATTGTTGCCCGAGGATAAGGGTGATGTAGAGAAGGTGCATAGAAGTGCTCCTCGCTATTGGCTATTTGAAGAACAGAAGTTGTACAAGTGCTCTTACTCAGGACCATATTTATTGTGCATGCATCTAGAGGCAATAGAGCCCTTGTTGGAAGAGTTACATGAAGGCGTATGTGGGAGTCACACAGGGGGTAGGTCTTTGGTGCATGGAGCCCTCACCTAGGGATATTGATGGCCGAGCATGCAGAAAACCTCCCAGGATTATGCGAAAAAGTGTGACCAATGTCAGAGATATGCCCCAAATATTCATCAGCCAGGGGGAGTCCTAAATCCACTATCCAGCCCTTGTCCATTTGCTTAGTGGGGCTTGGATATAGTGGGACCATTTCCCTGAGCTATAGAGAACCGAAGGTGGCTCCTCGTCAGCACGGATTACTTTACCAAGTGGGTAGAAGCTGAGCCACTTGCTAACATCAGGGACATGGATGCTAAGAGGTTCATCTGGAGAAATATTGTCACAAGGTTTGGAATTCCTCATACACTGATCTCTGATAATGGTCTTCAATTTGACAGTAAATCTTTCCAAAGATATTGTAGGGAGTTAGGGATTAGGAACAAGTACTCTACACCTGCTTATCCTCAGATGAATGGACAAGCCGAGGCCACCAACAAGGTTATAGTATCTGGGCTGAAGAAAAGATTGGACGACGCTAAAAGGAAATGGGTGGATGAATTGCTCCATGTATTGTGGACCTATCGTAGTACACCCCGAAGATCAACAGGGGAAACTCCTTTTTCAATGACTTATGGGGCAGAAGCTGTAATCCCCCTTGAGTCAGGGTTTCCAACTCTGAGAACTGATCAATTCAATGTTGAGGAAAATAACTGTTTACTTCTTGACAGCCTGGATGTGGCCGAGGAAAGGAGAGAGGTGGCTACGGTAAAAATGACATATTACCAACAGAGACTTAAATAAGGGTATGATAAGGGGGTGAAGTTAAGGCCATTAGCTCCAGGAGACTTGGTCTCGAGGAAAGTAGTGGGGACAACAAAGAACCCCGCCTGGGAAAAGCTGGGCCTTAATTGGGACTGGCCATATAGGACAACCTCTATTGTTGGCATTGGGGCTTATTACTTAGAAGATTTGGATGAAAATGTAATTTCTCGCCCTTGGAATGTAAACAATCTATGATGTTATTATTATTAATGCAATGAACACCTTCGCCATTCATATCTTGATTAGTTGTGTTTTACTGTGGATGTATTTGCTGAAGTAATCAGTGTGTATGAAATGTTCTAAGTGTTAAATAGAACCTGGGCCTTGTTCGACTCCTCGGGTCACAAGCCTAGGGTAAATTAACATTACATGAAATGTTCTAAGTGTTAAACAGAACCTGGGCCTTGTTCGACTCCTCGGGTCACAAGTCTAAGGTAAATTAACATTGTATGAAATGTTCTAAGTGTTAAACAGAACCTAGGCCTTGTTCGGCTCCTTGGGTCACAAGCCTAGGGTAAATTAACATTGCATGAAATGTTCTAAGTGTCAAACAGAACCTAGGCCTTGTTCGGCTCCTCAGGTCATAAGCCTAGGGTAAATTAACATTGCATAAATTGTTCTAAGTGTTAAACAGAACCTAGGCCTTGTTCGACTCCTTAGGTCACATGTCTAGGGTAAATTAACATTGTGTGAAAAGTCCTAAGTGTTAAACAGAACCTAGGCCTTGTTCAACTCCTCGGGTCACAAGCCTTGGGTAAATTAACAGCTCTAGGAAAGGCTTCTAAGTGTTGGATAGAATTTGGATCTGATGTGGCTCCTTGGGTCACAGATAGGGAACAAAGTGATCCTTGCAAGAGGTTGCTTAAATAGACAGTGAAGTAAAGCGCCTTGGGCACTTCCTCGAGTTTCAGGAGTAGTGCCAGTGGGTTCACTTTGAGATTCCAAGTCCAATGTCAAGTAAGTGTTGGTTAATAATTTGCTTAAGTTCCATAAGTTAGTCTATTCTTTGTGTTATAATTAAGTTGCAGATTGGCATGCTAAGATTGTTATAAGGGAAGGGAAGTAATGTAGGACATAAACTGACAAGTACAAATTAAACAGTTGAAAAAGCATAAAACGAAGTTTAACTTTTTTCATTAATGTTTAAGGAGTACAATGGAAAGAAAAAAGAATGCACCAACTATACTTGAGCCTAATTACAAAATCAGCTATCTATTTCCTATTCTAAGGTTGAGCTATGTCGAAGCTTCTTTTTCTTTACCTCCATTTTTTTCCTGCTCCTTCTCTTTCTTCTTCCTCTTTAGTGGGGCCAATTCTGTTGCCTCCTCCGTCTCCACCTCCACCACTTCGGTTGAAGGGGGCTGCTCTTTCTCTTTATCTTTATCTTTAGCTGGGGTGGCAGAAGGAGTAGAAGCAGGCTGGGTTGAGGAGGAGGTGGGGGCAGAGCTAGGGTCTGAGGAAGGTTGAAAAGAGCTGAGGCCTAGGCGCAGTGCAGGAGGATAGTACACCCTGTCAGGAGCCCTAAGCTCTGACTCATCGCTGACCCCAGCTATAGTTAGGGCTTGACCTCACACCTTTACACCAAAGGCCCGAGCAACGTCCCTGAGTTGGGCAGTAAGACTTTCAGTCATCTTAGTCATGCCCGCATCATAGGTCACCTGCTCAGCCTTCGCCTTCTCGGCGTCCTTGGCCTCTAACTGCTTCTGCAATTGCTTCAGCTCCACCATATTAAGTGCTAGCCTTCCTCTGGGCCTCTAGGCACTCAGCAGTCTGTTTCTCGTAGCTGGCTAGGGTAGCTTCAGCATTTTTCTTGGCTCTCTCAGCCTCGATCAGGTGGGCAAGAGGCTCCTTTAGCTTCTTGTCCACCTCCGTGTGGGCTTTTTCAGCTACTGTCAGCTTGCTTGGCCTGGTCCACCCACTCTTCGACTATGAAGGCGGCTTGGACAGACTGCAAGATTGGTACTAGTTAGCTTTCATGCATGAATGGTTTAAATGTATAAAGAAAGAAGGATAATTATATACCTTTGCTAAGTCCTGTTTCAAAGATAGGAAAACTTCGCGTTTCTAGATGGACCTGAGCTCTTGCATGTCTTCAGGTAAGCATAGAGCTTTCTCTAAACACTCTGCTACCAGGCCTGAGCTACCTTTTTTATGGTCCCTTAAGTTGGCATCACTCAGCATGGGACTGCTTGAGCTCAGGGTGAATATAGGCCTCCAAATAGAGGGCTTGGGTGGTCGGTCTCCCTCCGCCTCTTTAGAGGTTCCAGTGGAGGTTCTTTTCTTCTGTTGGCCCCTACTTGTTCTGGCCTTCTTGGCTGGGGTCTGGCGTTAGGAGTGGGTGACTTCTCCCTCCTCGGCACCTTCGATGCCCTTACCTCCTTGGGCCTTCTTCCTTTTCTTGTTTGCGGTATCAACGGAAGATGCGCGCGTCGTAGCAGGAGTGGGTGGTTGGGGCACCACCGCCACAGCTGGGGGAGAGCCCCCAGCGTGAGCTGTGAGTAAGGCGAGCAGGTCTGGAGTTTTCTCCTCAAATCCCATTCCTTCTGGGATGTTGGTCACCTCTTGGTTGGTACTAACTTGTGCGGGGCGCAAAAGGTGGTGAGAAGTACTGGGAGCGTCTTCGGGGTCCTCTTGTTGATAGAAGACCTTGAAGTCCATGTCTGTGACTTCTTGCTGGGTAGGCTCTGGTATGGGCTCCTTGACCTCGTCGTCCGAGGGGATGGGAGGTTCTTGAGAATAGAGGAGCCTGGCAGCTAGTAGGGCTGGAAGTTGGGCGTCATGAGTTCCAACTGGAGGAGGTTCGGACAGTAGGAATCCTGGAATGACTACGTCTATTCAAGGCAACTGAGAGTCCTTGGCTTTAATGACGTTCTTCTGGCTTTGGAAACGTTTGGTGGAGGGCTTGTATCAGAGGATGACGTGAGCAGCTCGGAGTTGACCGTTCTTGTGTAAGAAGATCTTTGACTTGAGGATTTGGTTTAGGTTTGTGAAGTTCACAAGGTGCTTGGCTGGGGCGGTGTGGTATTCATCTGCCAATGAAAACAATGAGAGTTGTAAGTAAAAAAAAAAAAAAAAAAGGGCTTTTTCCAAATTTATGAAGTTAGGTAGTATCCTATACCGATCTATGGTCCTTGGGAACCCTACCTGGTTCCCCTTCTTGGGTGGGACAATCCAATCCATCGTGCCAGTCTCTCGAGACGATGAGGAAGTCCTTGTCCATAACCTTGTTTGAGTCAGGTAGGCAGGAGATTAAACTAACAACGGGGACTCTACATCTGATGTAATATTTGGTTTTTTTCCCCCTTTTGGCAGTTGTATACCCAGTTTACATCGTGCCAAGTAAGGTTGATCCCCATTTTCCAGTTTAACATATCTACACACCCAAGGACCCTAAAGACGTTTGGGGAGCATTGGGTGGGGGTCAGCCTATAGTTCATTAGATAGTCCCTAGTGACCCTTCCGATGGGAAGTTCCATCCCGCCTTCAATGAAGGCGATCATGGGAATGACCACGGATTCAGGAGGTCTGTTCATGACCAGCCATTCACCATCTTCACAGTGTTGGATTTCAACACTGTTGGGAATCCTATATTATGCCCTAAAGACAGCCCTAGCCTCGGGAGTATCTACTAGCTTAGCGTACCTACCCATGGAGTTTTATGGTATGAAAGAATAAACTTGTGCAAAAAAGAAATGTGAGGATGAACACACTTACGAGCAAAGGGAAAAGTTCTCCTCGAGAGGTTGCTTCAACTCAGATTGCCAGAATGCATAAATGAACTTTAGCTAGCCCCAAACCCTCCTTATATAGAGGTAAAAAGTGAGCGATAATTTTCCCGCTCATAAATGAGGGAAAATAGGGACCGTAGGATCTTGATTGAGCCGTAGAACGTGGGGAGACAAGCAGCCGCCTAATGCCATAAATGTGAAATCGTGGATTCTAAAGCGTCAGGAGCATGCTGGAGACAAGTGAAAGGACGTAACCACATGGGAACGCGTGTGGCACGTGTGTAATTTGTTTGTATAACTAAAACTTTGCTTTTACCGCAGGGTTAATAGCAAAAGTTTTAGGGGGCTATTATGGGTGCCCGAGGATCGAGGATGAAGTTGAAGAGTTGCAGTATAAGTGTGGGGATGCCACGGGCCCGAGGAGGAAGGTCGCCTGAGGAGAGGAAGGGTGAGTCAAAGGACTCTGAGGCGCTCCAAGTGGGAAGAAGGATCTGAAGAAAGAGAATCAGTGATCACAAGGGAAGTTTCCAGTGTGGAATAACCTGTTGCCTCCACATTAAATGGTAAGCAACAGCTTTATTAGCTGCATTGATGAGGAAGTGACCTGAACAGTGTAAGTTACAGCTAAGCAGACTCCTTCTACCACCTTCTTCAGATGTAAAAAGAGACAAGTGTCATGAGGGGAGATTTGTTAGGTAAAGATGGAAGGTTGGGATGTGAGGGAGGGAGGAGTATATAAGAAAAAGAGGGTTTACAGAGAAAAGGATCTAGACACAAGTATCAAGATATAGAAAAGAAATAAGAAGAACACTGAGAGGAGAGAGTGAACAGTAACATTTCTTGTATAATTGTGGCCTCCTCGGGCCAGCTTGTATAGAGAAATGAGCTCGTCCATTTAATTACATCTTTCTTTTTCTTCCTTATTTTCATCCTCAGGCAGAGCCTCCCTCTTGTTGTTTGTTTCCCTCTCTTACAAATTCATTGTTTTGGGCCACGGTTGAACTGATCTAGCCACTATTCTAAGTGGGCCTGGGCCACCAGTTTTTCTGGTCCTTACAATATATATATATAAAAGTAGTGGCAACTCGTATTAGTTGGTATTGAAATATGTTATTCCCAATTATTACAACTTCTCCAAATACAAATAAATACTAGTAAGTAATAACTTAAAAGTTAGAATTTCTTCTCATAGCCACCATTCGTTCTTCTTTTCATTGATAGTAGTAACACCTTTAGTAAATTAACTAGTTTTAAGGCCAACTTATTAATTAGATTTATTATATGAAAAGGTGAAAGCAACAATTATCAATACAATGGTCGTTTCTTAAATAAATAAATCAATCAATACCGTGGAAAAAGTAAATGAGTTAGGATATGATAATTTAGGAAAACCAAAAAAAATGAATCTTTTCAGAGTAAAAACCTAAGGGCGGAGGGGGGTTAACCTTATCAATCCTTAGGTAAACAAATCAACAATCAAATGGAATTTTACGTATTGAATAATCCTATTTTTCGCAAACTTAACTAAAATTACCAAACTCAACTCCGACTTCTTTGATATAGATGCACTCCTAATGTAAGCCTTTAGTCCACGACTTTAAGACTCAACTTGAAGGTTTGCTCCAACATAGACCTCCAGTCCACAACTCCAAGATATCACTTAAAAGTTTATATTTTCAGCAACTTTGATGACTGATATGCAATAATAACTTAAGATCAATTGATTTAAATTGTATGTAGATTGATTTATGGTAGCGAATTTGAAAGGAGAAGGCACGAAACCTTTTTAGTTGTATGTAATGGATGCGGTTTTAAAAGCCCTACAGCAGCGGTTTAAAAAGTGCTGGGATAGGGTCTGAAAAGTGCTGGGACCTGTCCTGACGCTTTTGAAAAGCGCTGGTACAGGTTTGACGACCCTATACCGACTGTCACTGCGCGGTAGTTTAAAGCGCCAAGGAAAAAAGCACCGGGATAGGCATTTTGGGCCTATTTCGGCGCTTTTTGGGGCTATCCTAGTGGTTTTGCAAACGCTGGGATAGTCCCATTTTTTTGTAGTGATGTCTTATCAATCGGAAAAAAAAAAAAAAAAAAAATTTTGAGACTTGAATGAACTTGACGTGCTTGACTTGACTGTACTTGACTGAACTTTTGTAGTATACTTATAAACAAAACACTAGCAAGGAGATGACCATGGTTTTTCACCCTCTCTCTCTCTCTCTTTCTTATAAACCCATTGAGATATGAATATTGTGAACTATTGTTTGCCAATTAATAGTTAAGTGGTTTTAGTTCATTCAATGACTTTTGGAATGCCTTGAAAGGGGGAAAATAAAAAGGTTATATGACTATTTATTTCTGTTTGCCATTGGAAATGCTGCTGATTGTTATTTTGCCAGATTCAAGATTTACTTTTTTTTCTTTTTCATTTCCTAATTTTTATAATTTTGAATTACATAGAGCAGTTCTTATTAAGACTCTAGATTGTTTTTGGAGGGATCATCTTATAAACATGAACAGGCTTAGCTCAGCGGTAATGTATATATATGCTCTTGTTAATCTGGATCTCTTTCAATTTCCTGTACACACAAGGCTTAAATAAATTTTCTGTCAGGTAAATATAAGGAGTTTTAGGCACACGAATTCTCTTGAGGAATACAAAATTGGTGGGTGTCGATTTTTCATCTCGATGCTCAGTGCAACTCGAAGGCTAACTGTAGAATAAAGAAGAATACATTTCATGCTGTATGTATACTCATTTTGTTTACGTTTAAGTTTCTATTCTTTTTCAGATAGCAATTATAGTAAGATCCTGTGAACACAATATATTTCAGTTAGCATATGTCCCAAAATACTGTTAGTTGGATTCCTTATTATAAGAACTAAAGGGTTCTGACTTTATTTATTTATTCATTTATCTCTTCCTCTCTCTCTGAAATGGATCCTGTTAGGATGATTAGGGGACTTCAGGATGTTTTTCTAGTGATGGTGTCAGCTGTGTATGATTGGCTCCAAAATGACATAATTTTTGTGACATTCCTTGCCTACGCAATCATCAAATAGCCAAAAAATTGTCATACTTGGGTTTTTATTTTATTTTATTCTTTATATTTTCATCTGTAAAAAAAAAAAATGCCAAACCTCACTATGTCTGTTAGGTACATTTTCTAGTGTAATACTACGGTATTGGTTTTGTCAAACTTATATTCGGTTGGGATTTTTTTTTTTTTTTTTAAAGGAGCTATAACGCCACTATAGATCATTTTTTAATATTTTTTTTATAACAGAATATTCTGGGAATATTCCACTATTTTAAAAAATTTGGTTGAGCTTTTTTTTTTTTAAAGTAGCTATAGTGGCGTTTTATGAACTCCACTATAAGTCATTTTTAATTTTTTTTAAAAATGAGCTATAGTGACGTTTGTAAAATGCTGCTATAGGTCCCTCATATATATAAATATATATATATTTTTAATTTTTTTTGGTTGTTTTTTTTTTTTTAAATTTTTAAAAAGGATCTATAGTGGTATTTATGAAATGCTGCTATAGGTCCCTCAATTTATTTTTGGAGATTGGGCTATAGGTCCCTCATGTATATATGGTTTTTTTTTTTTTAAACAAACCTATAGTGGCGTTTATGAAACGCTGCTATAGGTCCCTCAAATTTTTATTTTTATTTTATCTTATTTTTTGGGTTGGGCTATAGCAGCTTTTATAGACGCCACTATAGGCCCATGTAAGACTAGAACCTATAGTGGCATTTTATGAATACCGCTATAGGTCCTGATCTTATATAGCGGCGTTTATCAAATGCCACCATAGGTCCAGCAAAAAAAAAAAAATATTTTTTTTTAATTTGAAATATATCACCTACCCCCACTTTTCTCTTTCTTTTTTAAGTTCTTTCTTCTTCCTTAATTTCTTCTTCATCAAGTCACACGGTTCTTTATTTATTTTTTCTTCTTTCTTTCTTTGTTTCTTTGCAGCTGTTTCTTCACGCCTAACCTCCGCCATCTACGCCGGTTAACCCTTCCCCTTCCTCTTTCCCTCCCCTTATTTCTCTCTCTTTGTTTTTTTTTTTTTTTTTTTTTTTTTTTTTTTTTTTTTTTTTTTTTGGGTTCTTTCCTGTTTGGCTAGCAAGAAAATAGAGGAAATGATGAAATTTTTGAATGAAGTGGATATTCTAGCAATATTTGTGTCTATGTCTTGATTTGGATTTGGGATATGATTTTGAATTTTTTGGATCTGTGCTTGTATTTGTGTTATTGTGTTGCTGATATTGTTCCTATGTTTAAATCTGAGTTTGTGTTCTTGAGCTTGTACTTATGTGTTTATGAGCTTGTACTTTTGTGTTCCTTGTATGGATTTGATGTTGGATTTGTGTTGGTTTTGTTGAAGGAGATGAGATTTATGGGTTTGTGTTCTTGCATTTTGGAGCATGTTGTGTTTGTATTGTGAGTATGTTGTGTTTGATTTTGAATTTTCTAGGTTTGTGATTGTATTTTTTTTTTTTTTTGAATTTCTTAATTTAATTAAAATTGAAATTTTAATTTTAAAAATTTGAAAGTATTAATATTAATGCTTTCAAATTTTAAAAATTAAAATTTCAATTTAAAAAAAAAACTTTTGATTACCAAAAATTAATTTTTGGCAATCAAAAATGTTTTTTGTTGGTGGTTTTTGGCTATAGTGGCGTTTTGAAACGCTACTACAACCAATTTTTTTTTAAAATATAAGGATTTATAGAAGCATTTTACAAACGCCACTATAGGGTATGGACTTATAGTGGCGTTTCTAAAATGCTGCTATAGCCTAATTAAAAAAAAAAAAAAATTGGCCTATAGCAGCGTTTTACAAATGCCACTATAGGGTATGGACCTATAGTGGCGTTTGTAAAACGTTGCTATAGTCTAATTAAAAAAATAAATGAATTTGGCCTATAGCAGCATTTTACAAACGCTACTATAGCGTACAGACCTTTAGTGGCGTTTTTGTAAAACGCCACTTTAGGTTTATAGTCACGGTAAAATAGTGGCATTTACAAACGCCACTATAGCAAACACTGCTATAGCCCAAATTAGTCTATAGTGACGTTTTTAGGACCTATAGTGGCGTTTCACAAATGCCATTATAGGTACAATTTTTTGTAGTGATGTCTCACGCAGGTTTACTGCCATTGATGTTTGCCATAGTTTTTCTTGCATATAGATTGGTTTTTATCTATTTACAATTTTGTAAAACTTTCAACATGTATTATTATGCCTTGGAATTTGAGATCAGCATCAACTAATTGCCTATACAAATATTGTTGAGTTTGTTGACCATAAGTTCGTAACAAACACCCCTTAAAAAAGGCAATATTTATTGTTGCCATGCTCTTTTTGCATCACATTAATATAACATTTCGGTCCACTTTGGTCAATTTGGTCCACTTCGGTCAATTTTGGTCCACATCGATGTATTTAGGTCCATTTGGCCCACTTCAATCCATTCCAGTCTACTTTGGTCCATTCTGTAAATTTTGGTCAACTTCAGTCCCATACGGTTCACTTTAGTCTATTTGGTCTTATTCGGTCCCCTACGATCCCCTTCGTTCCATTTTGGACTAATAGGGCCTTAAATTGATTCTTTTTGTAATTTTTTTTTTTTTTTGGGCTCAAAAATTCATTTTTTCATTAATTTTTTGGGTTGAAAAGTATAAAATTTTATTATATTTGAGCCAAAATCTTTAGTTTTGGGCTAAAACATACAAACAAAATATATGTAGTAAAAATTAGAGACATAGGTCCTAAAAAATCAATATAAACAATAGATATTCAAAAGATAAAATTCAAGTTTCATTAATATATTTTTAAAAAGTCCTTTTAATAACATATTCTCCATTTATATAAAACAATTGATAAATTTGTGGCAGCTGATTAACTAGCTACTAAATAAAACTATGTAGAACAGTTTCTCAATATATATATATATATAAATATATATATAATTATGTAATTTAAATCTTTTTATTAAATGGACAAAATTTAGCTACAAAATTGATTATAACCTAAGGCTACAACCTTACTCAATATCTTTTTATTGGAAGGGAATTTTGACAAATTCACCAATGGATTACATTTTCTTCTTATATCCTTCATACTTACAAAATTTCTAGAAAATTAAAGATCAATAGCTATGTCATCGATAAATTATTAAAATTGCAAGTTTTTGTAGTTTAAAATTATATATAAAATATAATCTTATAAATCATATAGTAAATAATATATGATTGGCACAAAATTTGACATGTATATTAAGAGCGTGAATAACATGTAATCCAACGGCTAGATTTTTAAAATATGTAGTAATATTAATGATATTGAGTAAGGTTGACTAATTTTGTAGCAAAACTTTGTCCTTGTTAATTTACTTTTCTCATATATATATATATATATATATATATCATTATAAATTGTTGTTGAATACGAAATATACATTATATGTTCTATTACATAAAACTTACTTTAAAAAAAAATTTAAACAATATATGTACTATTTTAACCTACAAATTTATTATATTACATTTTTCCCACGAATCACGTGAGTTGACCACTACTTTAGAATAAAAATGAAAGCAGAGGTGTTTCTTAAGTTATACCAGGGTTCAACATCTATAAACTTAGCATTTGAAACACATTCAAAAATTCAAATGTCTTGATCTTGTTTCTCAAAATCTCTTACCGGTCCCTTGAACCATTTCCTGGCATCCAAGAACCACCAAAGCATTATCAGTGTCAATGCTACAGCGAGGGCTATTGGTGCATAATTGAAAGTTTTCCATTGGAGGGGGTAGGTTGTTGGCAATAAGAAGGTCAAACAGGTATTGGCCTTCTTGCTTTACCCAAATAGAAAGGTCCTGGTTTGAAATTTTTCTCTGCCATGACTAGCCTGGCAAAAATTGGGACAGCATAGCCTCCCACCCATCCAATTGTACTTAAGGAAATGATGGCATTGAAAACTACGTCAAGTTTCAAGATGGGCAGGCCAAGGATAATGCTGATAGCTGCACAGAGCCACACAGCATTTGTTGGAACTTTACGCTTTGGGTGAACTCTTCTCCATTTTGGTGAAAATGGGATTCCTCTATCCCTTGATAGCGCATAAACCTATAAAGAGAAGAAGAAACCAAGTTGTTTGTAGCCATTCCTAGATTGAAAAAAGAAAAGAAAAGGAAATGTAGAAGAAGAAAAGAACTGAGTTCTTCAAGACTCCTTGAATGACCTCAAGATTAGTTGTGGATGTGATACATTAGATGGGACACGAAAGTGACATGTAACCATTTTTTTAGACACATGTAAGTGTTTTTCAGAAAACAAGTAGTTTATTGCCATTCCTTGATTGAATCATGAATATATATATAAAAAAGGAACTATGAGCTCTTTGGACTGCCTTGATGACCTCAATATTAGTTGTGGAAAAATCAGGCAGGGTTGTGACTTTTTAAGCAATAATACCATAGAATTTGGGTAACTAGATCTAATTCAAGCTTTTGTACAGTACTCCAATGCATTAAACATGAGAGTGACATGTGTTCATTTTTTAATATGTGTCATGTTTTTTTATTTTATTTTATTTTATTTTCATTTTTAGACTTTAGTACTTTGGAATGCGGTCATTTTGAACATGTGTCATGTTTGTGTTACGTTCAATGCTCTATAGTAAGTCAAACTCAATATAACCTATCAAGCTCTTCTCTCTCTCTCTCTCTCTCTCTCTACTAGTACAAGTACACCGGCTGTCTCATTGTTCACATCGTATAATTTGTAAAGGTCCTAACATTATAATTAGTAGGCCACGTTTTCAAATTATATTTTTTACTAGCATCTCGAGTTTAAGACAGTCTCAAAGACTCGATTTCCATGGTCTGATCATGTCTGATGTGGCATTTTTTCCACATGGCGACCATCTGGAAATCGAGTCTTAGAGACTCGATTTATAAGTTCTGAAATTTTATAAAGCAATTTTTGGCCAGAGTAATTTACAAAGTCCTCTTGGCTTTGATCTTATGTGTTGATTTTGCACTACTGCTTCCTACAGATGCTTGTTTATTGTTCAATCTCTTAAAATGGATGAATGGTGACTAAAGTACCACGCCACCACCGCACGAGACCCAGGCCACAGAGAAACCCAGGCCACACCAGACCAGGCCGCACGAGACCCAAGTTGCAACGTGACCCAGGCTGCGCGAGACCCAAGTCGCAGCGCAACCTAGGCCGCGTGAGACCCAGGCCTCTCTCACTGCAACCCATGTTTTTTTTTTTTTTTTCTTTCCCGATGAACACATATTTTCAGAGTAATTAAGGTCGCTGAAGAACTCGAAGAAGTCGATGGAATCATTGCTGTTGTCGTTGTGGTTGTTGTTGTTGTTGTTGTCGAAAATAATATTTTCTTTGTTGTTAAGGTGAGAAGGTGTAAAGGCCAAAATCTTTTCTTTTTATTGTAAATGTAATATAGATGTAAATCGAGTCTTAGAGACTCGATTTACAGGTGGACGCCATGTGGAAAAAGTGCCAACTCAGACCCGATCAGAACATGAAAACCGACCCTAAAGACTCGATTTATTGTCCAAAATCGAGCCTTTTAACCTCGAGATGCTAGTAAAAAATATAGTTTGAAAACGTGGTCTACTAATTATAATGTTTGAAAATCAGGGTTAATTTCCCATTTTGGCCTTTAAAACACGTATAGTTAGTTGAAAAGAAATTTTTTTTTTTTAAAAGAGAGATGTAGAAGAAGACCGATTACCCAACTAAATTAGGAGGGGAGAGAAAAAAAAGGGAATGAGTCTTATCGTACATGGTTCCCCCTCTCTGGTTTCGTTCTCTTCAGTCTCTTTGTGATGAATTGGAGGCGCAACAAAGAATAGAAAAATATATAGCTGGATTTGTGAAATATATATATATTTTTTAGAGAGTTTCAACCTATGACGTCCGCTCCTGATGATAGCTCTTTATCATCAAACCAAGACACCAATCAGTTTTTGGTGTATGCGGGGATTGAATCTCAAATCTCTTATACAACCATCAGAGACTTTACCAGTTGAGCTAACTGGAACCCACTGGATTTGTGAAATAAGTTGCGGGAAAGAGAAAAAATATTGTAGACAAAAATTAGAATATGTTTAGTTACATGATTTGAACCAGAGTGCTGGTTTATTAAAGTGGTAAAATGACACTATTTTTTTTCTGTTTTCATAAGCCTAAAAAAAAAAAAAAAAAAACTGGAAAGAGCCCTTTCGCTATTTTCATTTTTCTTTATAAATTAGAAATGAAAACTATTTTCATTTTTCCGTTGATTTCAGCTTACCAAACAAGTTTTCTATTATTGGAAACAAAAAATGGTAATTGGAATTAAAGAGAAAACTGAGAAAAAAAAATTAGTTAACAAACTTACCGTAAGTTTTCAAAATTATTCTCATTTATTAAATTTTAGTAGAAGAGGGTATTAAATTTTCAAATAAAATTAAGTTAGGAAAGTTATTAATATTGTGTTAATTGACTTTTCAAAAATATTGATAAATGGGACAAAAGAAGTAGAAATAAAGTTAAGAGTAATGTTACAGTCACAAAATATTTTACAATATTTTTATAAAATGTTGATGTGGTCAATTTGTTATTGGTTTTCATTTAGGCCCACCATTAATATCACTTTTTCATTTACCAATTATCACTCATTACATCAGTAGTTTGTAAAATTTTTAATAAAATAGTTTGTATCTCTTATTCTAAAGTTAAGAGTAATGCTACAAATAAACATCTAGAAAACATGTACAATCATAATAGAATATTTAATATTTCTTAATCTATATCACTATCACTAGGACACACATTAACAAGACCTGTAAAACTTTCCCAGTATTACCGGTCAAATATATGTTGACCTGTATGAACTCGACGTTAAGAAGTAAAACTTGTGCTTATAGAGGAATCAAAATTTTCTGTATCATTTTCTTTGCACTATTCTATGTACCACAAATTAAAATTTGCGATGTATCTATTACTTTCTAAATTTAAGTTTTTATTTCACTTTCCTAAATTAAAAATAAATAATAAAAACCTCTCGTACCCACCACCACCAATGTCCTCCACCCTCACTGGCAAGAGACCACCACCCCTTTCTCATAGGCAATGCCACCAATCTATGCGTTTCTCTAGCACCACCTTCCCCATCCTCGTCGTGCCCCTCATCATCCAGATGGACAGTAGCCAGCAAATCAACGACCTCAACACCCCACACCCACCTTCACTTTAATTTCTAGAGAGAAAATCCTTTTTTTTTTGGTTAAGAGGATAATGCATTAAACAACTAAAAAGCCTCTAAACCAGAGGCAACAAACCTATCAAACAGAGTTCCAGCAGCATCTAAACTCAGCAAAAATACAACATCAGGTGGGGGAATCAAAAAATAGTAAAGTCCTGGTCCATGAGCGCTCCCCTGCTAGCTAGTGCATCAGCGCACTTATTTGCCTCCCTATAGCAATGTTGGATTCGCACCATAGGAATCTCCTTAAGCCCTTCTCTGCAATTAGCAACCAGCACATCAACGCCATTGGATTTTTCCATATCCTTCTTCAAAAGATCAACTACCAACTTTGCATCAAGCTCAAAAACAACCGCTGGAAGTTTAAGGGAGATACAAAGTCGAATTATGTCTCTTAAAGCCTACAACTCCACTGCAACACTAGTGGCACAACCTATTGCTCTAGCATAGCCTTTCACCCACTCTCCCTCCTGATTACGAATCAAACCGCCCCCTCCAGCCAGGCCAGGATTTCCCATGGATGAACCATCAGAATTCACCTTAACCCAATTAAGAGATGGAGGCAGCCACCTTACCTGGATCTTTGTTTTTGTCTGCTTGTGCTTTGCAGTGATGCCCAAATAAGCCATCTCAGCAGATTTGGCTAATGCTTCGGCCTTTAAGTCTTTATGTATAGTTGTCTTACCAAAGATAGTGCTGTTTCGGTTCAACCAAATCACCCAAACTGCTATGGGAAACAAAATAGTCCAATCCAGATCAGCAACATCACATCGCTGCATCGACCTACAGTTTAGTCTCAACCAATCCAAAATTTGGGTACCATAAAAAATAGAAGCAGAAACCAGGGGAGAGAAAGAATTCCAGAAACTTTGTGCCTTCGGGCAATCCCTAAGAGCATGACTGATAGTCTCAGGGGCTGCATTACACATGGGGCAGATAGGAGAGATATTCATACCTCTTTCAGCAAGGAGAGCACGCACAGGAATGCGTTGATGACAACATTGCCAAAGGAAGCAAATTGATCCTGTACTTATAGGATTCTGTACTTCTTGGGTTTCGAATTTTGCAATAAATTTAGCCTTTTGATTGTTGTGTTTTTTTAAAAGAAAGCACCTTAAACACCTTTAAATTCAACAAAGCAAAACCCATCTTCCTCCCCTCCTTTCCCTTAACTTTTAAGTGAAACAAATACCATTACGTCCGTACCCCAGAAACCCCAAAGCCAGAAACAAATTTAAATTTGATACAAATTGATCCCACTTTATGATTAAATATTGTCTGTGGCATTGAGGTTTTGTAGGCTAGAAGTTTGAATGAAAGTCAGATTTTAATTTGTTGAATGGACCCATTCAGCCTTTTTCATGGGCATTCCACAGTGCCTGTGAGGTTGGGGTGGTGGTCACAAGTTAGTAACGGTGGAGGAAGTTGCTGGTGGTGTGGACTGTAGATGACAAGGTTTTTTTTTTTTTTTTTTTTTTTTTTTTTTTTTTTCTTAATCTTTTATTTTGGGAAAGTGAAACAAAAACTTAAATAGAGGAATTAATAAACATATAGCAGATCTTGATTTGTGGTACATAGAGTAGTGCAGAGAAAGTGGCATAGAAAATTTTGATCGGAGTTAACTTGAGAAACAAAATGGTACTAAATAGCACACCACACCTGCCACCATATGGAAATTACGTCAAGGAATGCTATTACGTAGTTTTAACGCGAATGCGTTGAGTACGGCCCATATGATGTTTAGGCAGATATACATGCATAAAAATACACTTCGCAAAGTAGCCTCCACCTTTGTTTGTACCGGTGGACAAAAGAATGATCATTTGTAATGCTTGCGCTCCTGAATACGACTGAAACAAGTTATATATGTTGTGTATTACCACTTAGCATTGCAAGTTTATTATTATTTTCTGTAGTCCATTACTACTTTTTGTATAATTTATATAATAACTTCAGAATGCAGTGCAGTAGTTCACTGGGGGAATATGTTGAAAGGATGTTGTGAAATTAACCTGAGCGGCAATTCCAGAAATAATTCCGATGGTCTCGAGCCAAGCACAACACCATGATGCAGATGGCCCCCACCTGGGCCCAGCCGAATGGGCAGCCCAGAAATAAAGGGAGCCTGTAGTCTGTTCAATGATTCCATGGCCAAGATCAGCAAAAAGTTTAGCAAATTTGAAATTCAGAAAAAGAAAAAATATCTTAGACATAATAAGAACAAAAGATTAAACAAGTAACACGTGTAAACATGATAGTAAACATTGGTAAAGAGTAATGATATGTGGGTTAGGAATGCAACCGAAGCATCGCCCAAACAACCTGTGTGTGTGAAGAGTAATCAAGAGGAAATAAAATAGTAACAAAAAAGAAACATACTGGGAAGGAGGAGCATATCTCAGCCAAGGCTAGGCCAACAAACCAGGTGAAGAACGAGACTACCACCCATCCCCAAATTAAGCTTGCAGGACAAGCATAAAGTAGGCTTGGGCCATATAGTGGTGTTCCAGAGAAAACTGCCATGCATGAAAATGTTATTGCCAGCGTCTTGAATACAGTCTGAAGAAACATGAATTAAAATTGTTAGATTCTTTACGAGACCCGACATACAAGTATGAAATATGCTTCAAACTGAAGTAACATATATGATTTGAAGACTTGTGAGTTGCGAGAAAGTGAGGATATATATATGAGTTTTGAGATATGGAAGGTTTCAGACATACCATGTCTCTTCTCAACTCTTGCTTGTATCCAAGCTCATTGAGACGCTTCTCTCCAGAATCCATTTGCAAAGTTTGCTGAGTGATTTCTAATTTCCAGTAAACCGATACAAAAACATCAAAACTTACCGTTCTAAGCATCTTAGTAACTCGCCGCCAGGTTGCCAGTCGCCCCCTCCTTGGCTGGCTGCTGCTGCTGCTTCTTCTTCTGTCATCTTTTTCGGTTTCCCTCCTTTCTCTTGTTTTGTCTGTCCCCACCAGAATGGTTTTAAAAACTGAAAAGTTTGAATAAATTTTTAAAACACTTCAAAATTTTGTCTTTTACCTCCACTCATACGTCAACTAGTGAAACGTTTCTGAGGTTCATCTCCATGCGAGGAGGGCTTTGTTACATATGCTCATTACACCGGATAATATTTCCACTAACCTTATTTACTAAGATATGGGCTGAAAAATCTTGTTAATAATCACCATGCTATCTTTGATCTTCCTACTATATTGTCATAGCAATACCCTAGTCAATGCCACTGCCCAGAACGAAGGAATCCCCATAGGCTCTTTGGGGGTCTAAATGTCTAGCTATCTGACAAGTGGAAGGTGATGATACAGAACGACCCATCCTGAAAGACTACTCTGACTGACGCCTTCTTTACATTTTGATTTTATTTTATATTTTAATATTTTAATATAAGTATCTTTTATTAGTATTATATTAACTTAAATACATCCTCTTTGGTCTATAGAGTTTGAAAGGCGAGATATTTTCCATGTAGTGACTTTCTTGGGGCTAAACTAGGCTCTCAACCATCTTTTGCATGTCGAAGCACTATTGCAGCACATAATATTGTCAGAAAAGGGTGTAAATGGCAGGTGCGTGATGGGAAATCAATCGGCATTTGGACTGATAAATGGCTTAATGATCCGTCTTATTTACAAGTGCTGTCACAGCCAAGCACCATCCCCGCTCAATCTATTGTGAGTGTACTCATTGATCCCCAAACAAGTGCATGGTGTGAAGAGCTAGTGCGTCAAATTCTTATTCTAGCATATGTCCATTCAATCCTCAGCATTCCTTTAAGTAGTCGTCTTCCAAAGGGACGGTTTACAATTCGAAGTGCATACAAGTTTGCTATGACTGAATTTTTGGTGGAGAGTATGGCAGCGCCCTCCAATGCTGTTACACACAAAATATTTTGGAGAAGACTGTGGGGCTTGAATTTGCCAAATAAAATTAAGTCTTTCGCTTAGAGAGTTTGTCTTAATATCCTCCCTACAAAAATGAATCCGTGTCAGCGATAGGTCATTGATGAAGCTTGGTGTGAAGCTTGCGGTCTGGGGGAAGAATCTAGTGGCCGTGCGTTCTGGGAGTGTGGGAAAGCACAAGAAGTGTGGAGTTTATCCGGTATTGTGTTTGAGACACAAGGAATCCATTATCAAGAATTTGTGGATCTGGTATGGTATTTGATTTTCGTCCAACACGCTAGAGAAGACACTTTGGAGATGATTTTTATGGTAGCTTGGTGCATGTGGTTCAATAGGAATGTGGTCCGACATGGGAGTGTTTGTCTATCGGCAACAGTGGTGGTGCAGAAAGCTCGGACTTTGCTTGTTGAATTTCAGGGAGCAAACCATGTTGTTGCTTCATCGAGGATGGAGATGAATGATTCATGGACATTACCAACGGCCCCAAATTACAAGGTAAACATGGATGGCGCAGTTTTTAGTCATATTCGGGGGTTTGGGGTTGGGGTGGTGATTTGTGATCATAAAGGAAGGGTTGCAGCAGCAATGAGAAAGAAACTTCTTCAACCTTTGGGTCCCTAGAAATTGAGGCGAAAGCTATGGAAATTGGAGTGTCATTTGCGTGGAATACCGGTATAAGGGATGTGGTAGTTGAAAGTGATTTCAAGATTGTAGTTGACACTCTACTGGGAATATGTACTCCTCCTATGGTTGTCTCAAATGTTCTGACTGGTATTGCATACAAACTTCAAGATTTTAGATCAGTTCAAGTGTCTCATGTGAAGCGTCAAGGCAATAAACCTGCACATCTTCTAGCAAAGTTTGCCAAAGAAATAGATAATATTGATAATTATGTAACATGGATAGAGAACAATCCATCGTTGATTGAGTCAGCTATTGCTCATGATGTATTGAATCTATCTTTTTCTTAATAAAGTTACAAGTTTCTCATATTATATATATATATATATATATATATATATATAAAGTTGACATAAACTTATAATTTTAAAGACGTGTGACAAAATATAAACTTTGAACATTAACCATTTAAACAATGAGAGTGAACTGGGTCTAGTCTTGGCGTGAAACAAAGGGTTTACACCCTCTAATGAGAGAATACCATGTAAGCATTTTACCCAAAAAAATAATAAAACCTACCACACCAAATATCAGCTACAATCGGGGTCAGACCCATTTACAAAACCAAAACCCAAACTTGCTTTGTAGAACGGAAACAGTCGTATTGGACCTCCACATTGTGGAGTCACCACCAGAGCATAAAAAAAAAGGCGAAAATACACTTTTGGTCCCTACATTTTGGGCCAATTCTCGATTTGGTCCTTAAATTGATTTCACTCCTAGGCCAGTCCCTGATTTCAAAAATTATTTTTATTTTGGTCCCTGCCGTCAACTTAGTAACAGAAAAATCAAACATGGTAGACGGAATGTATTGTTTGTTGACGTAGCTAATAAAATAAAATAAAAAATTATATTTAGCATTTTTTAAATGCCACATTAGCATTTAAATTAATAAAAAAAGCCAACTCAGAATTTTTTTTTAAAAAAAGTAAATTAAATTTTTTAAAAAAACCTTAAATCTAATTTAAACTAAAATCATTTCTTAAAAAATAAAAAATCATTATCTTTTTAATTCTTTTTGTTTTTGTTTTTGTTTTTCTTTAACCTCATCAGCTTTAAAAAAATCCCTACACTTAAAGACTAATCTCAAATTCTCTCACTATCTTCACGCTCCATGGATAGATCTCTCTCTAACTCACCCTCTTTCTTTTCCTCTCTTACTGGTGGTGGTGGTGGAGTCATCCCACGATGAGGAGCTGAAGGAGTAGCGGTGGATGGACCGAGTTGTCGTAGACGGACTAGACCTCAATTTGCGTTGGAGGGAGCTGATTCGGTTGGAGGTTGGGGGAAGAGAGAGATTGCAGATCTAGGTTTGCCTCAGTCTGCGTGGCCTTCATCACAAGCACAACAACAACAAAAATAAGTCTCAAATCATAATGGTTCAAGTATGAGAGCTGGTGTTTTGCTTACCCAAATGAAAATATTTAAAGTCTCTTTCTCAGATCAAAATCTCCCCCTCTCTCTCTTTCATCTTTCTAAAGCTCTAAAACTCTAAAGTCTCTCTCTTAGATCATAGATCTGGGAAAATCTCTAAAGCTCTCTCTTGGATCAATAGTTGTGAAGTGGTGGTTGGTCCGGTGGTGTACGAGGGTGGATTGTTGGATGGGTTTGTTGTTGGCGTGGGTTGCAGTGGCTTGATGGACTGATCGGTGACAATGGTGGTGATTGGTGGTCTGATCTGTTCATGTGGGTTTCAGATTGCAGGATTAGTTGGTTGGTTGGTTAGATCAGTGACCATTGGTTGGGTCTGTTGTTGGTTTGGGCTTCGAAATGCAAGGTATTTTCTGCATTTCGAGGAGGCGATTGACCAAAAATGTAGAGCACAACATTGTGGGTTGGGGTTGGGTTTTGGGTTGTTGCTGTGTTTATTTTAAACTTTTGGGTTTGTATTTTCATGTGGATTTGATGATTTTTTTGGGTTTATGGGTTTAATTTGTTGGAGGTTTCAGTGGAGGATAGGGAATTTGAATGAATTTTTGCATGTTTATTTGCTAAGAATATGTAATAAAAGAAAAGAAAATATTAATTATTTTAATTTTCTAGGCAACCTTCATGTTCTTTCCTGAAGAACATGAAGAACATGTTACTTTGTTCTTTCGAAAATAATGAAAATAAAATAAGAAAATAATTTAATACTCTTTTAAATTAGATTGTATTTTATTTTATTTATTTTGTTTTATTTTATATTTTTTACAATTAAAATTAAATTTGAGAAATTAAATTTTTTTTGCTTTTATTTTTAATTAATTTACATGCTGACGTGGCATTTTAAAATATTTTTTTAATGACCACATTAGCTCTATAATTAACCACGTCAGCATTTAACATGCCAACAATGTGCTCCGTCTGCCACGTTTGATTTTTCTGTTACTGAGTTGACGGCAGGGACCAAATTAAAAACGATTTTTTGAAATCAGGGACTGACTTAGGAGTGAAATAAATTTAGAGACCAAATCGAGAATCGACCCAAAAAGTAGGGATCAAAAGTGCATTTTCGCCTAAAAAAAATGATAGAGACAACATGAGTGCATGGGTTTGGACATTAATAACTTGATTTTGGTATGAGTTTTACTGTATTTTGGCATCAAATAAAAAATCTCAACACTTTCATTGGCTCAAATACAGTGAGAAAATACCCCCCCCACCCCAAAAAAAAAAAAAACCAAAGAGACCCTACCGCACCACTAGCACTAGGGACGGAGTCAGAGCCAAAGGTTTTGGGGGGGGGGGGGGGGGGAAGTTTGGACTTTAAAAAAAATAAAATAAAATTGCAACTTCAAGAATAATTTTTTTTTTGGGTCAATTTAATATTTTATCATCTATTTGGGTATGTTTCTAAGACCACATTCTTTGGCCTCATGTTCTGTCATAGTCTCTTGCCACATTAGCTAGGCATGTTAGAGCCCAATTGACACTTGATTTTTTCTTTTGAATTCTATTGACACTTGGTTTGACAAATTCTATCCACTTTACAATCTTTTTGATATCATTAACTGACTTTTGTAACTCAGAAAGACAATAAACATCACTGATAATGTTACAAATAACTAACATTCCTCCACTGTGGTCATCAATGGATTCAATGAATATCAAGATTGTATTGAAAAAATAAATATCAAGCACAAGGATAGCCTTTGTGCAGAGTAGAGGAGTAGCCTACATGTAGGGATGGGAGGATTTTTGTCTAATATTTTGCTCATTAAGAGAGAGAATTTAGGCAAATTTTGAAATTGAGAATCTGAAAAGAGCAGTACGAGGACTTGATTTGGGTTAAAATTAAAAAGCTTGTTTTTAATTGCTTATGTTTTGTTTCATTCAATTGCTCTGTTCCTTGTATATACAAGCAGAACTATACTTTTCTTATTCATTCAATGAAAAATTTCTTTCTCTCATCTTCATCTCCGAGTTTATCTTCTGATATGAAATATCAAACCATAACATAGCTCCATCTTTGGCCAGAAGTGAGCTGATAATAAGCAAGAAGAGACTAATGTAACCAAGTTTAATTTTTTTTTTTTTTTTTGGGCCTGATTGAACATTAAATATACCTATAGAAATGTTCATTAAAAAAAAAATACCTATAGAAATTTTTTTCCCCAAAATCCAGGGGGGCATGGCCCCCCTGGTCAAAGAGTGGCTCCATCCTTGACTAGCACTAATAGTATTGATTCTTGGCCAGCTTGAAGTCAATTTACTAATGTCATTGAGTTCATTTTTGCTATGATGTTTGTGCACCATGCCTAAATTCACTTACTGTTCTTTATCATTGAGTTCAATTGACTCCAAACTTTAAGAAATTGACCACAAGCACTAGGATAGTAATGCGAGGTTGCGCTTTTGAAAACACAATTCCCTCCTCACTCAACATCACATGTATTAGCCCAGTGAGGGTACCAAGAAGCAAGGGAAAAAAATGATAACGAGATTTGGGTCTAATGCACGATGAATAAGTGATACCCGTGTAGTGATGCCACACTTATGGCGTCTCTGGTGTTTTCCCAAGGCTTCAGCAGTGACTCTAGTGGCATGGAGGTCTGATGCGAACGTTGTTTTTCTAAAGAGTAGTTTAGGTTATGATTTTGTGAGCATTCACATTGGGAATGGTATATGCCATATGTTGGTTCAATTTAGCATAAAAGCCCAAAACAACCTCTGCATCTAGACTTGTAAAAAGCTACTATTGCAAAAAAAATTGTAATTGTGCTACAGTGCGATTCTAAATGTAGAATCGTACTGTAGCTCAATTGTAAAACAAAATATAATATTTTATTCTAAATATCATCTTTCTTTCTCATTCACACGACATGGTCTCATCTCTCTCTCTCCATTGCTGAGTTTTACCAAGCCTCTCTCTTCTCTCTCAAATTCACACGGTCTCTCATCTCTCCCTCTCGTCATTGCTGAGCTTCACCAAGCCGATTTAACTCTTCACTCTATCACTCTTTCTTCAAACTAAGATTCTTAAGGGTTTTTGGGTTTGGGTTAAGACTTTGTTTGCAAAATCTCAAAATGAAGCTTTGTCGGTGATGGGTTTGGATAGGTGGGTTAGGTGATGGGTTCGGAGTTGTGGGTTAGGTGATGGGTTTGGATAGGTGGATCGATGTATCATGGATCAGGTGGTGGCGTGGGTTTGGATCGGTTGTGGCTGGTGGGTTTGGATCGTGGAGATTGGTGGATTTTGGATTTTGGGTTTGGGATCGGCGTGGGTTAGGATTAGTTATGGCTGGTGGGTTTGGATCGAAGCTGGGTTTTGGATTTTGGATTTGGGATCAGCGTGGATTGGCGGAGATCGGAGATCGTGGTGATTTTTTTTTGGCTTGGTTTGATGGTGGCTCCGATGGTGGGGTTTTGGCTTGGTTTGAACTGATGCTTTGATGGATTTTTTTTTTATTATTTTTTTTATTGTGGTTTTGGTTTTGGTTTGATGGTCCGGTGGGTGGTGCTGGGATATATGGGGGTGACTGTGTGTTGGTGGTGGCGTGGTGGCTATGGGGGTGACTTTGTGTTGAACTGTTTTGGTTTTATCTATTGTGGCTTGTGCTAGAGGTTGAGGGAGAAAGAGAGGAAAAGGAAGAGAAAAAGAGAAATAGTAAAAAAAGGAATAAAAAAAGAATATTTAAATAAAATGGGAAAAAATAGAGTTTTGGGATGTTGGGTGTATTGTAAAATGGTATGGTATAATTGATAAAGTAGCCTTTTAAGATGGTAAAATAGGATGGGATGCAATTTTCGGATGTGAATACTCTAAATGGGTCTAACACTCAATTGTAGTTGTCATTGGGTGCGATAGGTTGTATTATTTTTTTGGTAAAATGTTTACGTGTCATTCTCTCATTAGAGGGTGTAAACCCTTTGTTTTGTGCCAAGATCAGACCGAAACTCCAAAAAGTATTAGTTGGTATTGAAATATGTACCGATCACAACTTTTCCAAATACTAATTACTTAAATTTTGAATCTCCTCTCATACCCGCCATCTGTTCTTCTTTTCACTAATATATAACGCCCTTTGTGTTGGTACCACTCATGTTTAAACTTCTGTTATGTGTTCTATTAGTGTATATACAGCCTAGTTTGTTACTTTGTTTTACTTGTACAATGCCTTATTTGCCCTACACACATATTGCTTGTACTACACTCATACATGCCTATATAAAAGTTAGAGACTAATTTGCTGCTTGGAACCAAGAAAGATTGAATCCAGAGACTAATTTGAAAGCCTTTTGTTCTTGACATTTACAAAACCCTAACTTTTAGATCTTCATTTAAAAAAAAAAAAAATGTTTTTTCTGTTTTTAACGGTAAAAGGATGAGGTGGGTTACAGAGCCCTGATGAAGGCTGCCTCAGGTGGGGGTAAAGTGATAAAATTCAAACCACAGGTAGACACTATTAAAACCAACCTAACCACATGTAAGTTTACTATAATAATTTCATATATATATATATATATTAACTTAGAGCATTCACACCAGTTTCAACAAATTAGCTTAATATTAAAAATATAGCTAAAAACCCACAAAAACCCACACATCAATCTCAAAAAATTACCAAAAAAATTTAACATTCAATTTTGAATCGCTACAACCAACGAGACATATTGCTCGCTACTACAAATAAAATTATTTTTTTATTCTCTCTTCTCACTCTCCTTTCCCTACTAACTCATTCTCTTTTCTCACCTGACTCTCTATCTCTCTCTCTCTTTCTCCAGTGGCAGAGCCACATTCAGACTGAAGGGTGCCCCCCCCCCCCCCCAAAAGATTTTACGAATTCACAGAACCGTTCTTATGAGCTTGACTATTTCTTGTCTTAGTTTTTTGTGGTAGGGAAATTTTTCTAGTTTGGTCTGACTTGTTTTCTAAATCTTTTTGTACTTTACATATTATTAAGTCCAAAAATATTTTAATATTTGCTCTAATTCCAAGAGATCACGTGTATGGTTTAAAAACATTACACTTCAAAACAAAAACTGATCTCATTTCTTCCCCAAATCCCTAGGTATGGGGCTTTCCTTCTCTAGTTCTTGTTTTCTTTATTTTTTTAATAAATTAAAACTATACTATTTTGATAAATGATAAATATTATATATTATATAGCATATAGATATGATACATTTTTATTAATTTTGTTAGAGTCATATTTTATATGTAATTGGCTAATCCTTTGTCAAAACGCACTTTACTTGTAAATTGGATAGATCTAAGTTGGGTTTGAAACACAACAAGTGGTTATATCAAAGACATGAAGATTGATCCAAGAAACAAGTGAAGAAAAGCTATTTTACTGAAGCTCAACAAATAGCTTGATAGATGGCATCTATCGAGATTTACTGGGCAAGCTCGATACTAGCTCGATCTATCGAGCTTTACGAATTTAGTATTTCCATATCTGAATTTCGGTGTTGATGTATTTGTTTAGGGTTTCTTTTCTCACAACCCTAGACATACATAAGGCTTATTTTAAAAGTCGTCATGCACGGAAACAGAGACCAAGAGCTTTATTTTCTCTGTGAGAAGCTACTGCATTTGTACGCCTAGGGTTTTATAACCAAGTGCATCCTAATCTTCATTGTTGATGAAGTAAGGAACTTTGCAGCCAACAAAATTCATTCAAGTATTAAACTATCGATTGTCCCAAAGGGTTAAGCTGTTAGGAAATGGTGAATTTATTCACTTAATCATAAGTCTAACACTCCCCCTCACTTGTGGGCCTAAACTTCCCCTTAAAAAGTGGGGGCCCAACAAGTGAGAATTTAACATTTTAAATGGGAGATAGAGTAAAGCCAAGGATTGAACTTAGGATCTCCTGCTCTGATACCATGTTAAATTACCAATTGTCCCAAAAGTTTAAGCTGTTAGGAAATGATGAATTTATTCCCTTAACCATAAGTCTAACATCAAGTTGTTGGAGTTAGTCACGTACTGGGATCCGTGTGAAGGGTTAGTCACAAATTGGAGATTTGTGCATCAAGGGAAAGAAGGCTACTACAAGATCAAGTCCAATTGGGTATTGAATCAAGGGTTCAACTATATGTTGGTATTTTAGGATAGGCCAGGATAGTGGTAAGATTCTTTATACTTGTAACCGCTTGATTGTTGATTAGTAGATTCTTAGGAGTGGTGACCTTAAAATCACCTGGTGGAGTTTTTGCCTTGCGAGAGGTTTTTCCCATTTGTCAATAAATCACCATGTAAATTTAATTTCCACTGCATTTAGTTTAATTGGTGATTTGTTGGTGTCTTCATGATTTACATGCAATTTAACCTAATTAATCAACTTGGGTGATTGAATTAATTAACTGAGGTCAAGCTATCTTAACCTAACAAATTTGACAAAAATATATGATTGGTTATTCACTTATTGGATTATATTATTTCAATATTGTAGTATTTTATTTATAATTCTGTTTTAGACTATTGTACATAGAAAAATGCTATGTTCACAACATTTCACTATACTTTCACAATATTGTCACTTAAGATTTGTTTTGAAAATATATACAGATGTAACTCTTCTCATTATACATAGTATAGATATATATAATATATACAGACGTAACTCCCAAAGATATATTTCTAGCTCCGCCTCTCTCTCTCTCTCTCTCTCTCTCTCTCTCTCTCTCTCTCTTATGCACTGATCAACATCAATCGGTGTCTAAAGGTTGATTTTTGTGGGTTTGTGTTGATATTTGTCTGTTTTGGGTGGTGGGAGATGGGTTTGATTTGTGAGGTGGTTGTTGGGTTTGTGATTATTTTTGGTTTGATTTTTGTGGTGGGTGTGGTGGTTTTTTATTGTGGCTCGTAGATCAAAATTTGTGGGTTAATTCTTTGGTTGATTTTTGTGGGTTGATTTGTTTGGTTTGGATTGATTTTTGTGAAGTTGGGGTTGTTTTGGTTATGGGTAGGGGAATGTTTAAGGGAATTTTAATTATTCTGGGTTTGATTTTTTTTTTTTTTTCAGGGACAGAATTTGGATTTGTTCTTCATTAGCCTGTGATATCTTCTTCTGCGCCTCTTTCACCTTCAAGGCTTGCAATTTGGGGTGGTTATAGTACGCTACACCCAAGAAAGCAAGCCCGTATGGCCGTACCCAAACAAATAAAAGGGTGTGACTACGTCCTTAATAATAAACTAAGAAAACGCAATCAAAAACCAATCTTTCACCACACCAACCACATTCATGGTCAAAGCCAAAGTCTTTCCCACAAGCAAAAATACAGCAACATTCAAAGCAAAAGCACACAGAATATCAGTATATGATGTTTGTTTATGGAATTTTGGAGATAGAAAATATAATATTTATATAAAGTAAAAAATAGAGTATTGAGTTTGATGTGTATGCATAAAAAACATGGATAGTTAGACTAGAAAAGGTAAAGTTTTTTTTTGGTTAATTTAGCTAAAAATTTGAGGAAGCTAATGTGAATTTATTCTCTCATTCTCTCTCTCACGTCACTTTCTTTCTCTTTATTTTATCAACATGTTCCTTTTATAGTCTTACGCAACAAATCTTGTCATTTCAAGCAAGAAGATTTTCTGGTGCTATCCGAACTCCTTTCTATTTTTCCACACACAAAAAGCCTCTCTATTTTTCCACACATAATTTCTATCCTCATATATATATATATATACATATATATATATTTTTTTTTTTTCTTTTCAGTTTTTGGTATATATATTTTTTATTTTAGTGTAACAGGTTGACCATCAAAACATACTGATGCAATATTGAAAGCTCCACCAAATGCATCGCAAAAATCAATTTTAAACAACTAGAAGTCAGTCAGTTTGCTAAAATTGGAATTGACTGGTAATCTAGCTTGATACGATTTAGTTGTGTTTATGTTGTTATTTTTTTATTCTCATTGGTTTTTAAATGTTATATTATTGCATTATAAAGATAGTATATAAAAATATAATATTATTTTATTACATAGCATAACTAAAATAATATGGTGTTTATTGCTATACATTTCATTTTTACTATTTTTCTTCTCATCTTATTTTATTCAAAATTTAACTTTAGCAGCATTTTCCATATCATAATTATTTATATTCTGTCTCATTTTTTTTAATTAAACATATAATATTTTTTTTTTTAAATTCAATAAATAAAAATTGTTCTTATAAAGTCTTCCCATGAAATGTTATAATGCATCAATGGAAAAATGACATTCAAAACAAATATCAATTTAGAAACACTCAATTAAAAAACATAGAATAAAAAAATTTCTTATAAAGTAGTCCCATAAAACGTTACAATGCATCAATAGAAAAAGAGAATACAAAACACTTTCTATTTTAGAAACACTAAATTTACAATAATAATAATAATAATAATAATAATAATAATAATAATATCAAACCAAGCATATCATAAAATAAACTAATAGTTATGGATATACGAACTTCATGGCAGCAAAATGGAATAAAATAAAAATAAAAATAAATGTTACAATATGCATATTTAGTACATTAGAATTATCATCAAATTTGGGAAACAATAGGATATTAACGAAGAGAGAGAGAGAGAGAGAGAGAGAGAGAGAGAGAGAGATTAGTAAAAGAAATCAAACATTAATTAAATAAATTAATTAGTAACCATTAATTGGAAAACAAAGAGGCTAACGGCTAAAGGAGTAAAAAATTAATTAAAGATGAACTTACGAATGTTATTAAAAACTTTACAATGCAAATAAATAAATCGTTAAATTCACTTAATTAAATCATATAATCAACAATTAATTACAATCGTACAAAATTTAAACTTGAAACTAATCAAACTCTAATCTAGAAAAAATCATATTTATTATCAAAACTAAAAGGAAGATGTTCTTCAATATTAATAGAAATATATAAGAAATAAAGATGAAAATTTTTGAAATCCTTTTTTTGACATTTCATTTAACATTACTTATAAATAATAAAATATATATAAAAAATCCTTAAATGCTTATATTCTTCACACACCACGACTTTTAAAATCTAATGAAAGGTTCTAAGAATTTAACTCTCATGTAATACCTCTATTATGAAAATCACCAGCCAGTTAATATGATAATAGTAAGAAATGCTATAAATGAGATCATGAAAAAACTAATTAGTCACTATTATTATGGAATAAATGTCTTTTTTTTTATGCATCTAAGAAAATGAAATGTATAGAGTTTACTGTTGGGAAATTTAGACTCCAGTTGAAAGAATTAACAAGTTTTAAACCCAAGTTGTTAATTAGATTTATTATGAATAAACCTTGTTAAAACAAACTAACATCAATATCATGTCAATATCATGCACAGTGGAAAAGTAAATAAGACAAGATATGATGGCCCAAGAAAACCAATAAAACAAGCTAGTTTTACAGTAAAAAACCTGGGGAGAAACCTTACCGAAAAGCAATCCACTATAATAAAGAGAAGTTTTAGATCTAGTACAAAACCTTTGTCCCTAGACTCTACAATCCCCATAAATAACTTACAGTAAAAACTTTCTACCGCTTCAGAACTTCTGAATTTTTCAATATATGAGTGCCACCCTTTTTGCACGGATCCCAGTACATGACTAACCAATGATACACGGCTCCCAGTACGTGACTAACACACCAACTTGAGAAGGATGTTAGCTGCAAAGTTCTTCATTTCATCAACAATGAAGATCAAGAAGCACTTGGTTACAAAACCCTAAGGCGCAAAGACGCATTAGCTTCTTTCAGAGAGAATAAGGCATCGGTCACCTTTTGCATGTGTTCTCCTTGTATTCTCGTATGTGAAGGCCTTTAAAATAAGCCTTATATATGTCTAGGGTTATGAGAAAAGAAACCCTACACAAATACATAAGCATGGGCCGAAAATTAGATTTGAAAAACTAATTTTCATAATTCTTGATAGATACAGCTGTCGAGCTATCTGTCGAGACCTCGATAGATATATCTGTTGAGATATCTATCGAGATTCATTAATCCTCGATAGATACTATCTGTTAGCAGTTGTCGAGAATCTGTCCAACTTTAATGAATAGCTTTTCTTCACTTGTTTCTTTGTCCAATCTTCATGACTTTAATACTAGACTTGAACTCTTGTTCCTTGAAATATTAAATACATCCTAGATCTACCCAATTACAAGTAAAATGCATTTTGTCATAAGATTAGCCAATTCTAAATGACATATGTTCTTAACATGATTCACATATGTCCTAACAATCTCCCCCTTTGGCAATCCGTGACAAAACCACAACAAACAAATGAACATATGAGAGAAGTCATAAAACACTTAACTCATACTCACTTGTTGAATACAATAAAATCTATCCTAACACAAACTCTTGAAAAACTTTGCAAGAAGAGAGTTCATGGCAAGAAAGACTTTGACAACTTGTATTTCTGAAACACTTTAAACAATACTCATCAAGGCATCTTAGTGTGAAACATAAATAAAAGATTGCATACAATAAAGAAACGTGTGTATAAAGATATAAAAGAAACAACACATGTAGAGGTAGGTGAAGAAGACATACATCATATATATATATATATATATATATATATCTTAAAGATAAGCACAATGTATGTAAACATGGTCACAAGACCGGTGTATAAGAAGCTAAAAGAAGCTCCTAAAACAACAAGGAGGTAAACATTCCTCCTAACAAGATGAAACACATCTCCCCCTTACAAAGGCATATATTTCTCCTCCTAACATGTAGTTACTTAAAAAGAAACAACATTTACTCCACAATTTCTCTCCCTTTTTTGTCATGATTGACAAAGTGTACAAGAAGCTAGAAAGCTTCACCCAAGAAACATAAAAATGATCAAGGATGATTAAGGGGGCACAAGGAATCCATAAAAATGCATGAATGTAATGAAACAAGATACTATGGATGACAAGATAATCGAAAGATGCAAAACATGTGAAAAACAATGTATGCAAGAGGATCTCGACAGATCGAGAAGTTGTCGAGTAGCTATCGAGCAGAAGCCAACCTCGATGGATCGAGAATCTGTCGAGGATTTATCGGCCAGAGAGAAAGTTTCTCGATAAATCGAGAATCTGTCGAGAAGCTATCGAGACAAAGTCCAAAAAGCTCGATGGATCGAGATTGCGTTAACTTCTGTCAAGACTGATAGGATAAGAATGTACCCCTTGTGATAAATTAACCAATTGATTTAGTCAAGTTAATTAATTAATTCAATTAACATGCAAAACGCGTGGTAGCACAAATAAATTACCAATTAACTAAAGTGCAGTGGAAATTAAATTGACACGGTGATTTATTTATGAATGGGAAAAACCTACATGGCAAAAACCCCACCGGGTGATTTTAAGGTCACCACTCCCAAGAATCTACTATTATCAAAACAAGCTGTTACAAGTAAAGGAATCCCAATACCTTATACCAACCTACAGTTGAACCCTTACCCCAATACCCAATTGGACTTGTTCTGTAGTAACAATCTCTCCTTTTCAATGCACGGCTCCCAGTACGTAACTAACCAATAGATGCGCGGATCCCAGTACGCGACTTAATCACTAACTTGAGAAAGACGCTGGCTACAAAGTTCTTCAGTTCATCACATGATGAAGATTAAGAAACTCCTTGGTCACAAAACCCTACGGTGTACAAACACAGCAGTTTCTTCAATAGAAAAATGAACTAGGGCAAATTCTATCTCCGGTCACAATTTGCATGAACAAAACTTTGTTTTACACTTGCATAACCTTTGACGGCCCTTAAAATAATCTTTATATATGTTTAGGGTTATGAGAAAAGAAAGCCTAAATATGTACTCACGGATTGGATGAAAATCAGTTCTGAAAAACTGAATTCCATAAACCTCGACAGATAGAGTATCTATCAAGCTAACTGTCAAGCTTCGGGCTTCAGCAGCTTTTCAAACCTCGATAGATACTAGCTATCGAGCTAGCTGTCGAGTTTTAAAATCTAGCACTTCTTCACTTGTTTCTTGGATAGACTTGCATGGCTTTAACACTTAATCTTGAAACCTTGTTCCTTGAAGTATTAAACACATCCTAGATCTACCCAATTACAAGTAAAGTGCGTTTTGTCAAAGGATTAGCCAATTACATAAAATATTGACATATGTTCCTAACATGATTCACATATGTCCTAACAATCTCCCCCTTTGGCAATCCGTGACAAAACCATAACAAACAAATGAACATATGAGAGAAGTCATAAAATACTTAACTCATACTCACTTGTTGAATACAATAAAATCTATCCTAACACAAACTTTTGAAAAACTTTATAAGAAGAGAGTTCATGGTAAGAAGACGTTGACAACCTGTATTTCTGAAACACTTTAAACAAAACTCATCAAGTCATTTTAGTGTGAGACAGAAATATAAGGTTGCATACATTAAATAAGAAACATGTGTATAAAGAAAGAAAAGAAATAACACATGGAGAGATAGGTGAAACGTGATAACAACATCATCAAATATATATCAAAGATAAGTACAATGTTTGCTATCACTAAGTGGTCACAAGACCAATGTACAAAAGATAATGTATCTAAAATAGAAAGAAAAGAAAATATACAAAAAAACCCTCACTACATCCTTCATATAAATTCCCCCTATCACAAAATCTCCTATACTAACCCTCCCCCTATGATTATGACTACTCTCATCTCAAAACTACTCCCCCTTTTTGTCACAAGTGACAAAGGGCAAGTACATCAAGTAGATATCTCATCATCATTGGGCGAGCTAGCACCATCATCCTCATCAGCATCATCACTGTCGGAGCCATCGTCACTCTCATCCTCGGACGCTGGTGGAGATGGAGAAGAAGCAACAGTGAAACCACCCATGACAGCCTGTCGTCGTGTGATACGACCAACACGGATGTTCACCTGACACAACTCATCACTGAAAGTGTCAAGGCGAGCATCCATGCACACAAGCTGTGACATAATGACCTCAAGTGTCACTCCACCCATAGAAGACGAAGGAGCAAAGGTGGATGGAGCAGTGGAAGTAGGAGGAGTCGTCGTCTCTGTCCAGGGCTGCCTCGGTCTGAACTGTGCCTCGCTCTGTTGAACAGTAGCTGCATCTATAGCACACATTACCGAAAAATAAGGAGAATTGGGATAAGAGACAGAAAAATGGTGAAGAAGCTGCGTGATAGCTGAAGGAAAGATGAGCTTATCACGGGTCGTCGTATCCTTAAAAACATCTATAAGAGAAAGAACGAAGTGAGAAGGGAAGTCAATAAAGATATCCTCTAAGAAGGATAACAAAAATCAAGCACGAGGCTCTGTAATAGTGTTATAGTGAGACAAAGGATGAAGAATGAATGTCATCACCATGTTCAGGAACCTCGGACCTTTTACAAAGGCCGAGCAAGGGGTGTTTTGGCGGTCACCCCAAGAAGAAGATGTCTCATAGAAGAGAGACAAGAGTTCGTCTTTGGACACTGTCCTCAGACGATCGCAACTGGGGTAGTCAGGATGCGCTACCCTAGGAATGTGTAGTACCTCGGAGATAATGGAGTAACTATGATGCACGTACCTCGAACGCGAGAGAAGAAATGAGGTATAGAAGTGTCAATTCCGTGCATATTGGAGTAAAACTCCTGTATGATCACGGAAGGGCATGTGACCGAGGCGCCACACAGTGACTCCCAACCCCTACTGTAGATGACAGTGGGTAGGTCAGTATCGAAAAAATCTGATAAGATGACTTGGCATTCTGAATAAATGCCTCGTCTACAAAAGTTCTCCGAGAAGTCCTTACAGGCCTTCTCATCACGGAACCGAACGTGAGATGGAGTGGGGTCAGAGGAAGAAGAAGTGGATGCCCTAGAACGAAGAGGGTTCTGGGACGGAGTGGATTTGCGTTTGGGTGTTATAGTGCAGACAAACGTAAGAAAGAAAGAGAGGAAGAGAGAGAGACAATCACAAAAGTACCAACAACATAATATAGAAGAATATAACAAATAGAAGGTACGTATGCATGAAAATGCATGAACATGTGACATGCAAACTTAAAAACATCATGGGCTCATCCCAATCCAAACCTACCAGCACACAACATTGCAACAAAGTAAACACACATCTAAATGCATGAAACATTGTTATAATGCAAATGTGATGCAATGCATGATGTTTTAAAACCATTTAAACAAAACCCATCCCAAAGTTTTAACAAAAACTCAAAAGTTTTGAAAAAATCTCAAACAATTTCAAAAACCTCAAAAGTTAGGTTAAAGATCATTAAATGCATGATAAAGAGGGAGAAAGTATCATACCAAATGAAGAACAAAGATCTTGAGACCGAAAATGAAGTGAGGATGAAAAGATTGAGTTTTGGGTGTTTGGGAGTTGAGAGAGATCGAGGAGAAATGAGACAAAAATCGCGAGGATCCTATTTATAGGAAATCTCAGTTTCTCAATGGATCAAGAGGAATCGAGAATTAAAAAGGCACTTTTTAGCTGTCTAAGAGCTATTGAGGATCTAACGAGAGGTGTCCATAGCAAAGATTCTCAATGGATCGAGGTAGCTATTGAGAAGCTATAGAGCATCCAGAAGGTTTCTCGATAGATCGAAGTAGCTATTAAGAGCTATAGAGAATGCGATAAAAAGCAGCTAAAGGGTCTCGATAGATAGCATAGCTGTCGGGAGGTATCGAGAAGCTATCGAGATTGCTTAAAAACAGTTTATCAAGAAGAGAAAAAACACAAATATGAATGCAATCCAGCATGCTACTTAACCAAAGATCCAAACAACATTTTAAGCTCTCAAAATCATCTCCCAACAAAAACAATGTTAAGCACATAGATCCAAAAACACACATACACACACACACACAACAAATCTAACCAATTTTATATTTCAAAAACAAGTTAAGACAGTTTAGTGAGCATACATTAACACATGTATTCCTTGTGATGGCCAAATCACATTGCACATGCACATGTATCAAAAGTAGCAAAGAATTTTGCGTGTTGTGTGTGAAAAACATCGCAAGATTGCATAAGTGTCTTCTTGTTATGACGATTTGAGATAAGAGAAAATCACTTTAACTCACACATAATCATAACTATTTGATGGGGACTATCACATTCGAGGTACATCCTATAACTCTCACATCTCCTAGAATACACGCTTGCAATCATGTATAAAGCATTTTGATTCTTTTTGCTTTTTATTTTTCTTTGCATCTTTTTCTTTTAAACAAACCATGCGTGGGCATATATGAGATAGAAAAGAAATATTCAATGATGTTAAGCATTTTACATTCCACTTTTGCTATGCCGAAGCATACAAATGTCATTTCATGATTGGCGGGCAACAGTGGTGAGATGGTTATTTATGCCTTTCTCTTAGGATTTTCTAGTACTTCCCGTCAAAAAGAGTGATACGAGTGTTAAGTATAAGAGATTACTTAATCTTACTCATCACAAACATGAGCCACAAAGCTCACTTGCTTAGTTGAGCAAAGAGATGCTCATCTAAGCTACAAAAGATACAAAGTTTAGAAAACTTTGTTTCAATGGCCATCCAAGGTACACAAGTACCAATGTACACGAACACACACTGTTTTTGTATTTTTCCAATTTTTCAAATTTTTTTATATTTTATTTTTATATGAAAAACAAAATATAGCAAAACTGAAAAATAAACAAACAAAAACATGGTAAACAAAGCAATGCATAAAACTATATTGACTCAAAACACAAAAGCAAAACACACAAGTAATGCAACAACAAAAACAAGAAGGGGAGAGAGAGAAAAAGTGACAAAATTACTTGGAGCCCTTTTCCTTCCACACCTTGGAAGAACATTTCCGTTTAGCAAACCCTTGATCTGGCGGTGAAGGGGAAGAATTTAAACCGTTCAAGTTCGAAAGGACGTGAGGGCTTTGAGAAGATCTCCAAGAGGAGCAAGGGAGGATGGAAACTAATTCTGGTTTCCCGACGCGATCATGCTGTTGCTCTGTTGAGTGGCTAACCACTTATAGCAATTAGGTCGAGTATGTCTAGCCGCTCCACAGTGATGACAAAAATGCTGCTTTTTCTGTTTAGGCTTTTGAGTATTTCCCTTCTTAGCCCTAGGGTTCTTAATCTCTTTCTTATCAAGCTTAGGGGTTGCTCCTAAGATAGATTTACCCTTGTCTATGTTCTCACTAGCTAATTCATTTTTAACATCATTGTTCTCAGTTTCAACATTATTAGCAGGAGGAACAAAAACAATAGTACTAGAAGTTGCAATACTAGGAGAAGAGAAATCATACCCTAAACCGGTTCGATCGAAAGTAGATTTCTGAAGATTAAGCATCTCATCAAGCTTTGCACTGGAAGTCCTTTCCAACTGAACTTTGACTTGGAACAGTTTTGCCTCAAGATTTTTGGTCTTCTCAGCCAAGAAATTATTCTCAAATCTCAGTACTCTAATGGTCTGATTTGCTCCATCAAACTTTGTGAAAATTTATTCTCGTTCAAGCTCCGCTTCACTAAGTTTCTTGGTGGCCAACCTATACAACTTCTCATGCTTTTTTGAGACCTTGTATAACTTTGCATAGGCTGCGTGGATGTCATCTTGTTCATCCATCTTTTCAAACTTAGACTCCACAAATTCCTCTTCTTCATCCACATCTTCAACAATCCCCTTAGTAGGATTTATACTGGTAGTGAAGGCATTTAGGATTCCATCATCCTCATTATCAGAATAATCCTTAGGCTCAGTGTCGCTCAATGTAGTAGCAAGTGCCTTGCTCTTTCCAATAGTCTTGAGATACGTAGGACACTCTTGTTTCATGTGACTGAAGCCTTGACACCCAAAGCATTTTGGTCCTGAGGGAACAGTGTACTAACCGCCATCCCTAGCATCCTTCTTCCCTTTGTCTTGGCTTTTGAACTGCAAAGAACTGGATTGCCTACGGTCCTTGTCGAAGCCCTTCCCATTGGAATTCTTCATGAACCTCTTGAATTGCCTTGTAATGTAGAACTTCATTTTAGAATCTTCATCATCTGAAGACTCATCTGTGTCACTGTTCTCGGCCTTCAGTGCCATGCTCTTGCTCTTGCTTTTGCTTGATTTCCCTATCCTCGTCAAACCCAACTCATAAGTCTGCAGATTGCCAACTAACTCTGTCAAAGGAATTTTATCAATATCCTTTGATTCCTCAATCATGGTGATCTTGGCATGAAATCTCTCGAGTAGAGATCTGAGCACCTTTCTCATAATCTTGGGTTCAGCAATAGTTTTCCCAGGATTAAAGGCTGAGTTCACTATGTCCTTGAGCTTGGCATAGAACTCATCAAATGACTCATCCTCCTCCATCTTAATCTCTTCAAAGTTCGTAGTGAGCCTCTGAAGCTTTGAGTCCTTGACAGCCTTGGTTCCTTCATAGGTTGTCTGGAGAATAGTCCATGCTTCCTTAGCAGTTTCAATAGAGGATTTCTTCTTGAATTCCTCATTAGTGACTGCACTGAATAAAGCATCCAATGCCCTACTGTTGAAGTTTTCCGCCTTGATCTTAGCATCATCCCAGTCAGCCGGCGCTTCCGTAGGCTTGGTCCAGCCTATCTCCACAACTTGCCACACCTTTTCATCTAATGACTGCAAGAAAGCTCTCATGCGTACTTTCCAGTATGCATAGTTAGTGTCATCAAATAAAGGAGGTATAATAAGAGATTGTCATCTATCCATGAAAAACATAGGTCAATGGATCACACAGCAAAGATTAACACATAATCAGAGTGTGCCTACTCTGATACCACTTGATAGGCCAAGAATGTATTGACCCCTTGTGATAAATTAACCAATTGATTTAGCCAAGTTAATTAATTAATTCAATTAACATGCAAAACGCGTGGTAGCACAAACAAATCACCAATTAACTAAAGTGCAGTGAAAATTAAATTGACACGGTAATTTGTTTACGAATGAGGAAAACCTACACGGAAAAAACCCCACTAGGTGATTTTAAGGTCACCACTCCCGAGAATCCACTATTATCAAAACAAGCGGTTACAAGTAAAGGAATCCCAGTACCTTATACCAACCTATAGTTGAACCCTTATCCCAATACCCAATTGGACTTGTTCTGTAGTGACAATCTCTCCTTTTCAATGCACGGCTCCCAGTACGTGACTAACTAATAGATGTATGGATCCCAGTACGCGACTTAATCACTAACTTAAGAAAGATGTTGGCTGCAAAGTTCTTCATTTCATCACACGATGAAGATCAAGAAGCTCCTTGGTCACAAAACCCTACGGTGTACAAACACAGCAGCTTCTTCAATAGAAAGATGAACTAGGGCAAATTCTGTCTCCAGTCATAATTTGCATGAACAAAACTTTGCTTTACACTTGTGCAACCTTTGACGGCCCTTAAAATAATCCTTATATATGTTTAGGGTTATGAGAAAAGAAAACATAAATATGTACTCACGGATTGGATGAAAATCAGCTCTGAAAAACTGAATTCCATAAACCTCGACAGATAAGGTATCGATCGAGCTAGTTGTCGAGTTTCGGGCTTCAGCAGCTTTTCAAACCTCAATAGATACTAGCTATTGAGCTAGCTGTTGAGCTTTAAAATCCAACACTTCTTCACTTGTTTCTTGAACAGACTTGCATAGCTTTAACACTTAATCTTGAAACCTTGTTCCTTGAAGCATTAAACACATTCTAAATCTACCCAATTACATGTAAAGTGCGTTTTGTCAAAAGATTAGCCAATTACATAAAATATTGACATATGTTCCTAACATGATTCACATATGTCCTAATAGAGACAAGAAAAAAAAAGAGCTCGATAGATAGCTTAGTTGTCGAGAGGTGTCCAGAAGCTGTCAAGAAGCTCAAAAATAGTTTTTCAAAGAAAAGAAAAACATAGATATGAATGCAATTAAGCATGCTACTCAACCAAAGATCCAAATAACATTTTAAACTCTCAAAAACATCTCTCAAAAAGAAAAATGACAAGCATTTAGATCCAAAACACATGCACACACAACAAGTTTAACCAATTTTATATTTCAAAAACAAGTCAAAACAGTTTAGTGAGCATATATTAATACATGTATTCCTTGTGATGGCCAAAGCACATTGTACCTGCACATGTATCAGAAGTAGCAAAGAATATTGCATGTTGTGTGTGAAAAACATCGCAAGATTGCATAAGTGTCTACATGTTATGACGATTTAAGATATGAGAAAATCACTTTAACTCACACACGATCATAACTACTTGATGAGGACTATCACCTTCGAGGTACATCCTATAACTCCCACATCTCTTAGAAGATACGCTTGCAATCATATATAAAACATTTTGATTCTTTTTGCTTTTATTTTTCTTTGCATATTTTCTTTTAAGCATACCATGTATGAGCATATAAGAGAGAGAAAAGAAATACGCAATTATGTTAAGCTTTTGACATTGCACTTTTGCTATATCAAAGCTTACAGATGTCATTTCATGATTGGCGGGCAATAGTGGTGAGATGGTTATTTATGCCTTTCTCTTAGAATTTTCTAGTCCTTCCCCTCAAAAAGAGTGATACGAGTGTTAAGTACAAGAGATTACTTAACCTTACTCACCACAAATCCGAGCCACAAAGCTGACTTGCTTAGTTGTGCATATAGATACTCATCTAAGCTACAAAAGATACAAAGTTTAGAAAACTCTGTTTCAATAGCCATCCAAGGTACACAAGTACCAATGTACACAAACACACACTGTTTTTGTATTTATATATATATATATTTTTTTTGAAAACAAAACAAAATAAAAACAAAATAAAAACTAAACAACCAAACAAAAACAGACAAACAACATGAAAGCATGAAAGAAAGATGCAGATGCATGAAAGTATGATTTCAAAAGCAGATAAGAAATCAAGCAAAGAGAGTCCTACTTTAGAGAGAAAGAATTAAAGCAGAGGACAAACAGTAAACACAATTAAGTCTTAGGCTCTTTTCTCACCCACACAGCACAAGTCTTTGGCCGTGAAGATGAAAAGGCATGTGTCCTAGTTTGTCTACTAAAGGACATAGAAGAATTAGAATTCTCCTAAAATTGAGTTAGAAAGCTCAAAACTTTTAATAACTCTCCAAAAAAAGGTATAGGTCCTTGAGAGGAAACCTGTAACCGTTTAGACACTTGCTTTTGAGGATACAACTTAAATCAATTAGGACGAATGTGTTCAGAAACACCACAATGGTGACAAACATTAGGTCTAACAAAGGATTTAAAATTAGTCAAATCAATTTTGGATTTCATACCTTTATCACCTTCCTTAGATTGGAGCACAAAGATAGTCCTTGATCCAGAAGCTGTGGAAGAGGAGGGGCCAGAGAAAATAGCATATCCTAAGCCAGTCTTATCAGAACTAAGCTTTTGAGCACTCAAGACCTCATCAAGCTTTGCACTAGACATCTTCTCTATTTGAGTTCTAACTTGACTAAGCTCTAACTCAAGATTCTTAACCTTCTCTTCTAATGAGTTGTTCTCCACAACAAGAGCCTTAGCTAACCTTGTAGTCTCATCTAGTTTGACTAACATATCAGTTTTTTCAGTTTTTACCTCATTAAGAACTTTTCTACAAAGATGAGAAGTCTTTTCAGATTTTATTATTTCAGTGCATAGCTTATCATAGGCTTCTTGAAGGGTTAATTTCTTGGGTACTTCATCAGAAGAAGAATTCTCACTGTCACTAGCACTCTCCACAATCACCTTGTCAGTTGTGGCAGCAAAAGCCATAAAGTGACCACATTCATCCACATACTCATCAGAAGAGTCATTCTTAGTATCACTCCAAGTAGCAACCAACCATTTATCTTTTGAATTCTTGGTCTTTTCCTTCATAAGATAGTTTGGGCACTCTATCCTCATATGACTAAAACCTTTGCACTCATGGCATTAGATAAAGGGTTTCTCACTCTTACCTTTCCTAGAGGATTTCGATTTCCTAGGAGGTTTGTCCTTATCCTTTTTCCTAAATTGAAGAAGCTTAATAATCTCATTAGCAATGAAGGTTAGATCCTCATCCTCATCATCATCTTCATCTTTATCTTTGCTTTCATCTTCATCTTCAGAGTCATCAATCTCTTCCTTTATACCCTTAAGAGCCAAGTTTCTACTTTTTCCACCTTTTCCAATTAAATCTAATCCCATCTCATAAGTTTGAAGGTTCCCTACAAGCTCAGTCAAAGGAATTTGATCAATGTCATTCACTTCTTCAATGGCAGTGATCTTGGTTTCAGGCAAAGACCTAAGGATTTTTCTAACAATTTCAGATTCTGCTATAGATTCTCCAAGGTTGAAGGCAGAATTCACAATATCCTTGAGTTTAGCATAGAACTCATCAAAGGTCTCATCCTCCTCCATCTTTATTTCTTCAAAACTACTAGTGAGTCTTTGAAACTTCACAGTCTTTACTGCCTTGGTACCTTCATAGGTGGTTTCAAGAATGGTCCATGCTTCCTTGAAAACTTCCGTGGATGATATTTTCTTAAATTCCTCATTGGTCACCCCACTAAACAAAGCATTCAAAACCCTACTGTTGAAATTTGCCGCTTTGATTGTTGCTTCATCCAAATCCACCGACACTTTCTTTGGCTTAATCCAGCCAACTTCAACAGTTTGCCATACTTGTTCACCTAGAACCTGTAAAAAAACTTTCATACGAACTTTCCAGTACGCATAATTAGTGCCATCAAATTATTAGGACATATGTGATTCAATGTTAGGAACATATGTCAACATTTTATGTAATTGGCTAATCCTTTGATGTGTTTAATGCTTCAAGAAACAAGGTTTCAAGTTCAAGTGTTAAAACCATGTAAGTCTGTCCAAGAATCAAGTGAGAAAGTGCAGGATTTTAAAACTTGACAGCTAGCTCGATAGATGGCTATCTATCGAGATTTATGAAGTTCAGTTTTTCAGAGCTGATTTTCATCCAATCTGTGGGTATATGTTTGGGCTTTCTTTTCTCATAACCCTAAACATATATAAGGATTATTTTGAGGGCCGTAAAAGGTGATGCATAGTTGCACAAGAGCACAATTCCACAAGTGTGAAGAAAAGTGTGACCAGAAACCTAGTTTGCCCTAGTTCTTCTTTCTCTTGAAGAAGCTGCTGTGTTTGTACACCATAGGGTTTTGTGACCAAGCAACTTCATGATCTTCATCATATGATGAACAGAAGAACTTTTCAGCCAACATCCTTCTCAAGTTGGTGATCAAGTCGCGTACTGGGATCCGCGCAATTTGTTAGTCACGTACTAGGAGCCGTGCATTAAAAAGGAAAGATTGTCACTACAGAACAAGTCCAATTATGTATTGGGGTAAGGTTTCAACTGTAGGTTGGTATAATGTTTTAGGATTCCTTTACTTATAACCGCTTGTTTTGATAATAGTGGATTCTCGGGAGTGGTGACCTTAAAATCACCCGATGGGGTTTTTGCCGTGTAGGTTTTCCCCATTCGTAAACAAATCACCATGTCAATTTATTTTCCGCTGCATACTTTAGTTAATTGGTGATTTGTTTGTGCTGCCACATACATTGCATGTTAATTTGATTAATTAATAAATTTGGCTAATTAATCAATTAATTTATCACAATAAGTCAATACATTTTTAGCCTATCAAGTGGTATCAGAGCAGGCACACTCTAATTAGGGTTAATCTTTACTGTGTTATCTATTGACCCCTATTGTCATGGCTGTAACCGGCTTGAAGAGATCTTTGTTTTCAAATACATTTTTTTTTTCTAATCTCTACTTGTGTGAGTGTATTAGAAAATGCAAGTCTAAAAGTTATTTGAATTCTATTATGATGACTATTGGAAAAGATCTCAGCTTGGCGAAAAGGAAATTAGACTGTCTCAGAATGAAAATATGCAAAGGAGTTCGTCTGAGAAGAGTGAAAGTTAAAGGTTTAGCTCATAAAAGGCAGATGAGAGAAAATACCATCCCTACTGATTTGTCATCTAAGCACGAAGTGTGCAATATGATGAGTCTGCATTTAAGGTTATGGACACGTGCTTGTGGTACCTTGACAGTGGCTGCTCAAGACACATGACTAGAGACTGATCTCTCTTCAAGGTTTTCAAGTCTAAAAAGGGTGGTAATATCACTTTTGGTGATGAGAGTAAATCACAGATTAAAGGAAAGGGAATCATCTCTCTTCCTGGACTGCTAGACATTGCAAATGTTCTATATGTAGAAGGTCTGAGAGTGAACCTATTGAGCATAAGTCAGATATGTGATCAAGACTTCATGGTACTATTCTCAAATGGAAAATGCCTTGTCATGGATGAGTCTGGAAAGAAGCTCATAAGTGGTGTTTGCACTCTAGACAATTGTTATGGCTTAGTTCCTGATGCTGATATTGTGTTCAATAGCATTCGTCTTCCAAATGAAGATCTATGGCACCAAAGGATGGGACATGCTAGTTACAAACATATTTCAATTATATCTAAGCATGAGTCAGTGTTGGGGATACCAAAGCTCAGTAGAGTAAGCAATGTGGTGTGTGGACCATGTCAGCTTGGGAAACAAACAAAAGTTAAACATCCGGGCACTCAGACATTTATTACATCCAGACCATTGGAGCTACTACATCTGGATCTTATGGGTCCAACTAGAATTGAGTCTCTTATTAGATACACTTGGGTCATCCTCTTACGATCCAAGTCTGATGCTCCTGAGCACATTGAAGCCTTGTGCACAAGATTGCAGAATGAGAAGGGCCTGAAGATTGATTGGATTTGAAGTGATCATGGTAAGGAATTTGAGAACTCATATATGGAGTCCTTTTGCACGAGATCAGGTATATCTCAAGAATTCTCTGCTCCTATTACTCCTTAACAGAATGGTGTAGTAGAAAGAAAGAACAGGGTTGTTCAAGAGATGGCTAGAGCAACGTTGCACAATAAGGATATGGCTAGAAACTTGTGGGGAGAAGTCGTTAACACTGCATGTCATACAGTTAATAGGGTGTATTTTAGACCCCGTACCAAGAAGACTCCATATGAGTTGTGGAAGGGAAGGAAGCCAAATGTGAAGTATTTCAGAATCTTTGAAAGTACTTGTTTCATTCTCAAAGATAGAGAGAATGTGGGAAAATTTGACTCCTGAACCGATGAAGGAATATTTCTGGGATACTCCTCTACAAGCAAGGCTTATCGGGTATACAACAAGAGAACCATGAAGGTAATGGAAACAGTGAATGTTGTTATTGATGAGTATTCAGATTCTGGTTCTGAGAAATTTAATGAGGAAATCCCCAAAAGATTCTTCCTCCCGAGCCTAGGGAAGTTCAAGAAATTGTTGAACAAGAGCCCGCATTTCCTAGTACTCCAGATACTCCAAGTGTTGTAGAAGATTCAACAGACTTATCTACCTCACCTGATTCTGAAACCCATGAAAATAAAGGACCTTCCTCCAGGGTCAAATTGAATCATCCTCCTGAAGTTATTGTGGGAAACATGAATGAACTCACACTAAGAAAGCGTACAGTTGATAAATGTGTTGCTAATTTTGTGTCTTATTCTTGTTACTTGTCGCAAGTTGAACCTACTAAAGTTGAGGAAGCTCTTCAGGATGAAAGCTAGGTGGAAGCTATGCACGATGAACTGCTTCAATTTCAGAGGAATGATGTCTAGACTTTGGTACCTAGACCAGAGGGTGAGCACATCATTGGCACAAAGTGGATATTCTGCAATAAAACTAATGAGGAAGGTAATGTGATCCGTAACAAGGCTCGTCTTGTAGCTCAAGGATACTCACAAATGGAAGGAGTAGACTATGATGAGACATTTGCTCCGGTAGCCCGCATGGAGTCCATCAGAATTCTCCTAGCCCTGGCATGTCACTTGAAGTTCAAGCTCTATCAAATGGACGTGAAAACTGCTTTCTTGAATGGGATCCTTAAAGAAGATGTCTATGTAGCTTAACCAAAAGGATTCATTGATCCACACTTTCTGGATCATGTGTTGTATCTCAAGAAGGCACTTTATGGGTTAAAGCAAGCCCCTAAAGCTTAGTATGATCGGCTCACACAATACTTGGTGTCACATAGGTTCACAAGAGGAAAAGCAGATCAAACTCTCTTCATAAAAAGGGAAGACAGCGAGCTGATAGTTGCTCAAGTCTACGTTAATAATATCATCTTTAGGTCAACAAAGGATGAACTTGCCCATAGCTTCTCAAAACTCATGCAGGCCGAGTTCGAGATGAGCATGATTGGAGAGCTGACTCACTTCCTTGGATTGCAGATTCATCAACAAGATTCAGGTATATTCCTATCTCAAACTAAATATGCTAAAAATCTTATGAAAAAGTTTGGTTTAGAATCTGCTAGTTCTGTTAGAACCCCCATGAGCGCAAATGTTAAACTCACTGTTGACTTGTTAGGTAAAACTATAGATTCATCTCTTTATAGAAGCATGATAGGTAGTCTTCTTTACCTTACTGCTAGTAGACCCGACATTAGTTACAGTGTGGGAGTGTGTGCTAGATATCAGGCTAATCCCAAAGGGTCTCATATGATTGCTTTGAAAAGAATCATAAAGTATGTCAAAACCACTACTGACTTTGATGTGTGGTACAGCAAGGACACAAATGATGTCTTAGTTAGGTATTCTGACACTGATTGGGCTGGGAATGCTGATGATAGAAAGAGTACATCGGGGGGTTATTTCCATGTGGGTAATAACCTTATTTCATAAATGAGTAAAAAGCAGAATTCCATCTCATTATCCACTGCAGAAGCTGAGTACATCGCTGCTGGTAGCTGTTGCACCCAACTTCTATGGATGCAAAAACTCCTCCATGATTACGGTATTTGTCAAGAACATCTTACCATCTACTGTGACAATACCAGTGCCATCAACATCTCTAAGAACCCGTTCAACATTCTCGAACTAAACACATAGAGATTCAACATCACTTCATTAGGGAGTTTGTTGAATATGGTACTCTTACTCTTGAGTTTATTCACACTGATGATCAGAAGGCTGATTTGTTTACCAAACCTCTTGACAGCAAATGGTTTGAATTCCTTCACCAAAACATTGGTGTCATCTCCATGGATTAATCTCTTCTTCTCCTCCTTCTTCCCCATGCATTTATGCATTGTTTTGTTTTGTTTAACATATTTTTGTTTGTTTATTTTTCAGTTTTGCTTTATTTTGTTTTTCATAAAAATAAAAAATAAAATATTGAAAAATCAGAAAAATACAAAAACAGTGTGTATTTGTGTACTTTGGTACTTGTATACCTTGGATGACCATTAAAACAAAATTTTCTAAACTTTGTATCATTTGTAGCTTAGATGAGCATCTCTATGCACAACTAAGCAAGTGAGCTTTATAGCTCATATTTGTGATGAATAAGATTAAGTAATCTCTTGTACTTAACACTCGTATCACTCTTTTTGACGGGAAGGACTAGAAAATCCTAAGAGAAAGGCATAAATAACCATCTCACCACTGTTGCCCGTCAATCATGAAATGACATCTGTATGCTTCGGCATAGCAAAAGTACAATATCAAAAACTTAACATAATTGGGTACTTCTTTTCTATATCTTATATGCTCATGCATGATTTGCTTAAAAAGAAATATATGCAAAGAAAAAAAATTAAAAAGAAAAAAGATCAAAATGCTTTATATATGATTGCAAGCGTGTATTCTAGGAGATGTGGGAGTTATAAGATGTACCTTGAAGGTGATAGTCCCCATCAAATAGTTATGATTGTGTGTGAGTTAAAATGATTTTCTCATATCTCAAATCGTCATAACATGTACACACTTATGCAATCTTGCGATGTTTTTCACACATAACACGCAATATTCTTTGCTACTTTTGATATATGTGCAGGTATAATGTGATTTGGCCATCACAAGGAATACATGTGTTAATGTATATGCTCACTAAACTGTCTTAACTTGTTTTTGAAATATAAAATTGGTTAGACTTGTTTAGTTTGTGTGTGTGTTTTGGGATCTATGTGCTTAACATTTTTCTTGTTGAGAGATGTTTTTAAGGGATTAAAATGTTGTTTGGATCCTTGGTTAAGTTGCATGTTTGATTGCATTCATGTTTGTGTTTTTCTCTTCTTGAAAAATTGTTTTTAAGCAATCTCGACAGCTCCTCGACATCTCTCGACCCTAGCTTATCTTTCGAGCTTTTCAGCTTCTTTTTATCGCAATCTCGATAGCTTCTCGATAGCTCCTCGATCCATCGAGAAAGTTTCTGTCTACTCAATAGATGCTCGATAGCTCCTCGATCCACTGAGCTTGTTTTTGCTGTGGACACCTATGGATAGCTGCTCGATAGATGCATCTGTCGAGATTTATAAACCTCAACACCTCTAGACACCTCTCGATCTATCGAGATTTAAGAGGTTCTATATATAAGGTCCGCGCGATTTCAAACTCACTTCTCTCAATCTCTCTCGATACTTCTGTGTCTTCTCACCCCCTCCCCCCAAACACATTTTTCTCACTCTATACTTCATTCCCAAGAGATTTTCGGCCTCAAGATCATCTTCTTTCCTCTGGTATGATCTTTTTCACTCATTCTATCATACATTTCATGTTTTTTGACCTAACTTTTGGGATTTTTGATAAACTTTGGGGTTTTTCAAAATTAATGGAGTTTTTGTGAAATTTTTGGGTTGGGCATTGTGAAAACGACTTTCAATCATCATGCATTGCATCACATGTGCATTATAACACTACTTCATGCATTTTAGATGTGTGTTTACGTTGTTGAAATGATTGTGTGCTGGTAGGATTGGATTGGGCTAAGCCCATGATGTTTTTACTATTGCATATCACATGCTCATGCATTTTCATGCATACATACCTTCAATTCTTTATATTTTGATATATTGATTGTGTTGGTGCTTTTCTACTTGTCTCTCTTTCTCCCTCTCTCCTTCTTTCGGTTAGTTGCGTCATGGCACCTAAATGAAAATCCGTTCCGTCCCAAAACCCTCTTCGTTCTGGGACATCTACGTCTTCCTCTGACCCTACTCCTTCTTCTATTCAGTTCCATGATGACAAGGCCCATAAGGATTTCTCGGAGAACTTTTCTAGACGAGGCATTCATTCAGAACGCCAAGTCATTTTGTCGGACTTCTCTGACACTGACCTACCCACTGTCATTCACAGTAGGGGTTGGGAGTCACTGTGTGACGTCTCGATCACTTGTCCATCCGTGCTTATACAAGAGTTCTACTCCAACATACATGGATTTAATTATTCAGTACCTCTCTTTGTTACTCGCATTCAAGGTATAAGCATTGTGGTCACTCCAGATATTGTATCCGAGGTGCTCCATGTCCCGAGGGTAGTGCGTCCTGACTACCCCGGTTGTGATCATCTTAAGACTGTGTCTAAAGACGAGCTTATATCCTCTTTTTGTGAGCGTCCCTCTGATTAGGGTGATCGTCAGTTCACTTCTTGTACGGCCTTTGCTAAAGGCCCTAGGTTTCTTAACATGGTTATGACTTTTGTTTTGCATCCTTTATCTCATTATAACTCCATTTCCGAGCCCCGTGCTCGATTTTTGCTTTCCCTTTTAGAGCATCTTACTATAGATTTTTCCTCTCATTTTATTCTTTCCATCATAGATGTATATAGGGATACGGCAACCCGTGATAAGCTCATTTTCCCTTCGGCTATCACGAGAATTTTACGCCTTTTTTCTGTTCTTTTTCCCGTTTCCGACCACTTCCATGTCATGTGTGCCATAGACGCCGCTACTGTTAAACGGAGCGAGGCGCAACTACGTTCGAAGCAATTCGGAACGGCGATTCCTCCAGCTTCTACAGCTCCATCCACATCTGCTCCCTCTTCTTCTACGGGCGGTGTGACTCTCGAGGACATCATGGCACAGCTTGTGTGCATGGATGCTCACCTCGACACTCTCAGTGATGAGTTGTGTCAGGTGAACACCCATGTTGGTCGTATCACACGACGCCAGGCTACCATTGGTGGTTTCACTGCTGCTTCTCTTTTTCCACCGGCATTTGAGGATGAGGACGATGATGCTGATGCTGATGCTTCTAATGCTGATGAGGATGATAATGCTAACTCTTCCAGCACTAACGAGATTTCTACTTGATACTCTTACCCTTTGACACTCGTGATAAAAAGGGGAAGTAGTTTTGGATATGAGAGTAGTCACGCACATAGGGGGAGGGTTAGCATAGGAGATTTTTGTTAGGGGGAGTGTTCATATCTTTTTCTTTCTATTTTAGATACATTGTTCATGTACCTTAGATCTTGTGATCATATTGTGATAGCAAACCTTGTACTTGTTGATATATGTACATTTGAGGTTGTTATTACAGTTCTTTCACCTATCTTTACATGTGTTGTTTCTTTTCTTTCTTTATACACATGTTTCTTATTTCTTGTATGTAATCTTATATTTCTGTTTCACGCTAAGATGCCTTGATGAGTTTTGTTTAAAGTGCTTCAGAAATACAGGTTGTCAAAGTCTACTTACCATAAACTCTCTTCTTGCAAAAATTTTCAAGAGTTTGTGTTAGGATAGATTTTATTGTATTCAACAAGTGAGTATGAGTTGAGTGATTTATGACTTCTCTTATATGTTCATTTGTTTGTTGTGGTTTTGTCACGGATTGTGATTCAATTTTTGGAACATATGTCAACATTTTATGTAATTGGCTAATCCTTTGACAAAACGCACTTTACTTGTAATTGAGTAGATCTAGGATGTGTTTAATGCTTCAAGAAATAAGGTTTCAAGTTCAAGTGTTAAAGCCATGCAAGTCTGTCCAAGAATCAAGTGAGAAAGTGCAGGATTTTAAAGTTCGACAGCTAGCATCTATCAAGGTTTAAAAGCTGTTGAAGCCCGTAGCTCGACAGCTAGCTCGATAGATGGCTATTTATCGAGATTTATGAAGTTTAATTTTTCAAAGCTGATTTTCATCCAATCCGTGGGTATATGTTTAGGCTTTCTTTTCTCACAACCCTAAACATATATAAGGATTATTTTGAGGGCCGTAAAAGGTGACGCACAGTTGCACAAGAGCACAATTCCACAAGTATGAAGAAAAGTGTGACCGGAAACCTAGTTTGCCCTAGTTCTTCTTTCTCTTGAAGAAGCTGCCGTGTTTGTACACCATAGGGTTTTGTGACCAAGCAACTTCATGATCTTCATTGTGTGATGAACAGAAGAACTTTGCAGCCAACATCCTTCTCAAGTTGGTGATTAAGTAGCGTACTGGGATCCGCGCAATTGGTTAGTCACGTACTAAGAGCCGTGCATTGAAAAGGAGAGATTGTCACTACAGAACAAGTCCAATTGGGTATTAGGGTAAGGGTTCAACTGTAGGTTGGTATAAACTACTGGGATTCCTTTACTTATAATTGCTTGTTTTGATAATAGTGGATTCTCGGGAGTGGTGACCTTAAAATCACCCGGTGGGGTTTTTGCCGTGTAGGTTTTCCCCATTCGTAAACAAATCATCGTGTCAACTTATTTTCCGCTGCATACTTTAGTTAATTGGTGATTTGTTTGTGTTGCCACGTACATTGAATGTTAATTTGATTAATTAATAAACTTGGCTAATTAATTAATTAATTTATCACAATGGGTCAATACGTTTTTGGCCTATCACAAATAAAGGAGGAATCAAAAGAGATTGTCCACGATCCATGACAACGAGGGTCAAGGATCACACTCAGGAAATTAATCCAATCAGAGTGACCCCGCTCTGATACCACTTGTTGGGAAATTTAGACCCCGGTTGAAAGAATTAACTAGTTTTAAACCCAAATTGTTAATTAGATTTATTATGAATAAACCTTGTTAAAACAAACTAACATCAATATCATGTCAATATCATGCACTGCGGAAAAGTAAATAAGACAAGATATGATGACCCAGGAAAACCAATGAAACAAACTAGTTTCACAGTAAAAAACCTGGAGGGAAACCTTCCCAAAAAGCAATCCACTATAATAAAGGGAAGTTTTAGATCTAGTACAAAACCTTTGTCCCTAGAATCTACAATCTCCGTAGATGAACTTACAATAGGAACCTTCTACCACTTCAGAACCTTTGAACTCTTCAATATATGAACGCCACCCCTTTTTGCACAGATCCCAATATGTGACTAACCAATGATGTACGGCTCCCAGTACGTGACTAACACACCAACTTGAGAAGGATGTTGGTTGTAAAGTTCTTCACTTCATCAACAATGAAGATCAAGAAGCACTTAGTTACAAAACCCTAAGGCGCAAAGACGCAGTAGCTTCTTTCAGAGAGAATAAGACATCGGTTACCTTTTGCATGTGTTCTCCTTGTATTCTCGTATGTGACAGCCTTAAAAATAAGCCTTATATATGTCTAGGGTTGTGAGAAAAGAAACCCTACACAAATACATAAGTATGGGCCGAAAATCATATCTGAAAAAATGATTTTCGTAATTCTCGATAGATACAGCTGTCGAGCTATCTGTCGAGACCTCGATATTTGTCGAGATATTTGTCTAGATTCATTAATCCTCGATAGATACTATCTGTCGGCAGCTGTCGAGAATCTGTCCAGTTTTATGAATAGCTTTTCTTCACTTGTTTCTTGGTCCAATCTTCATGGTTTTAATACTAGACTTGAACTCTTATTCCTTGAAGTATTAAACACATCTTAGATCTACCCAATTGCAAGTAAAATGCGTTTTGTCATAGGATTAGCTAATTCTAAATGACATATGTTCTTAACATGATTCATATATGTCCTAACATTTACTTATTAAGGTATATGTAAAGGTTTTTTTGAAAAAAAAAAGTATATGTAAGGTTTTTATTAACTTAAAAGACAATGAAAAACCAATTTTTAATTACTACAACCGTCGCTACTCTATAAATCACACACAACACTATATTTAATTACATAAACTACAGAGTAAGACCATTTTAGATATACACCACCATATTCAACTTATAAATTACAACCCAAATCAATCATACAATTACACAATCAAAGCCTGAACATGTAACATGAATTACCTTCTGAATTATTGCCTGAAATTTTCACAATTATTGAAAGAAAATCGCCAAATTTAATTTTTAGAAAACATCAAGACAAGGTGAATTTTAATTTTTTTAACTTCCATAGAAAAAAATATTACCCACATTATTTCAACCCTTATGGAAAAGAAGGTTTACATGTAGCATGGAAAATGTGTTTAATTGACTTAAAGATGTAAAAATTAGTCAATCGACTATGGTAGAATTAAGGTTTCAAATTTTAAATAAAACAATTCTACAATAATAAAAAATTATCTTGTGATAAATATGATTATGAAATGCATTACTTTTCACTAAATTAGTTCAAATTACAAAATAATAATAATAATGAGACCACCTTAAAAAATAATCACGCGCAACGCACGGATCCACGACTAGTTAAAAATAAAAACGAAAGCCGAAGTGTTTCTTATGTTATACCATGGTTCAACATGTAATCAACTTTGCAATTTACATTCAAATGTCTCCATCTTGTTTCTCAAAATCTCTTACCGGTCCCTTGAACCATTTCCTTGCATCCAAGAACCACCAAAGCATTATCAGTGTCAATGCTATAGCGAGGGCTATTGGTGCATAATTAAAAGTTTTCCATTGGAGGGGGTAGGTTGTTGGCAATAAGAAGGTCGAACAGGTATAACATATCCACAGGAAGGCCACCAAGCAAATTGGCCTTCTTGCTTTACCCAAATAGAATGGTCCTGGTTTGAAATTTTCCTCTGCCATGACTAGCCTGGAGAAAATTGGGACAGCATAGCCTCCCACCCATCCAATTGTACTTATGGAAATGATGGCAGTGAAAACTACATCAAGTTTCAAGATGGGCAGGCCAAGAATGATGCTGATGGCTGCACAGAGCCACACAGCATTTGTTGGAACCTTGCGCTTTGGGTGAACTCTTCTCCATATTGGTGAAAATGGGATTCCCCTATCCCTTGATAGAGCATAAACCTATAAAAAGAAGAAGAAGAAACAAAGTTGTTTATTGCCATTCCTAGATTGAAAATATATATATATATATATATATAGAAGAAGAAAAGAACTATGAGTTCTTCAAGACTCCTCGAATGACCTCAAGATTAGTTGTGGATGTGATACACTATATGGGGACACGAAAGTGACATGTAGCCATTTTTAGATACATGTCAGTGTTTTTGTGTGCACTGGAGTGGTAGACACAAGGCCAAACTCAATAGTTCCTATCATCAACACCTACTAGCGCAGAGAGAGAGAGAGATGCTTACTACTCTAGCAGCACTAGTGGTAACTGAAAGCCCACAAAAGAAGTATGACACCCAGATGATACATAGAAACACAATAGCCCCAGCTGAATTGTTAAACCTCCCATGGAAAGCATCATAAAGTATCTGTGCTGGTACAAGTGCACCGGCTGTCTCATTGTTCACATCGTATAAATAGTTAAGATCCTACATCGAAATTACAACCTCAAGTCATCTTCAAGCTATCTTTGCTAAAGTATATTTAAAATTAAAAAAAGAAAAGGATCCAACTATTTGAAACATACATGAATGCTGAAGGTAAGAGCTATATAATAAGCCCATCCGAATAAGGTGACGATTCCAATACTAGAAAGAATAGCAATAGGACCAGTTCTATCTGCCCCTTTTGTTTCCTCTGTTAGATGAGCTGCAGTGTCATAACCATATAGACTATAGCTGCTTAGAAGTACTGATAATATAATTGCATAAGGTTTGCTTTGTATTCCAGTTGACTCGGGAGATGTCTCAAAATGAGTGAACACATAAGAAGCTGGTTTTGTTGGCTGTGCCACGATAGGGAGCATTATAATCACCACCATACCACCAATTACCTAAATTATAACACTAATGGCATGTAAGTTGAAAAAAAATCCATAAGGAATTTATAAGAAAATCACCAACTATATGTACCACTTTTTGATGCAATCGATTATATTATATTTATGTTAACTAGTGCCTTAAAGTTAAGTTGTATATAATATTTTATTAATTATGTGTGTATATATAAAAGGAATACATACAAACACAATGAATTTGTGCATGCATGCCCATGAATTATTAATGTACATTTTTCTATTTAAAAAATGTGAATTGCAATTTATAATGATTACTTAATCTATATTCTTAGAGTTTTAGGTTCTAAATATTTAAGAATAAATGTTTAGGTTCTAATTTTATGTAAATTGACAAACCAAAAACAAAAACATGTCTAGTAGATCTGAATATTAAACCTAAATAATAACTTGATTTATTAATTAGATTAAACAATCTTGTTTACAGGAGTCTAAAGGAATTAACATAAAGCACACATTAGCAAGACCTGTAATACTTGCCTAAAGTATTGCCAGCCAAGTAGATATTGACCCATTGTGTTTGACAAAATTTTTTCCCCTTCTGGACTAGTAAACATGATTTTTTGTGCTTATGCAAGGGAACTATTGGGCGGCAATTCCAAATCTCAACAAAACGCAATACATAACCACCACATTTTTAAATTGCACAAGTTCAAAAAACTGAACCAAACTCATCCTAACTAAGACATGCGCTTGCAAAGAAGGTATTTGATAAACAAAATATTACTACATAGCACACCTGCCACCATATGGAAATTATGTCGAGGAATGCTATTAGGTTCAACGCGAACGTATTGAGTACCGCCCATATGATGATTAGGCCCATATATATAGCCAAAAATACACTTCGTGGTGCAAAGTAGCCTCCACCCTTGTTTGTACCAGTGGACAAAAGAATGATCATTTGTAATGCCTGAGCTCCTGAATAGGCCTAAAATAAGCACAAATTAAAAAAGAAAAAAGAAATATTACTTCTTACCATTGCAAGTTTATAATTTTCTGTAGTCCATTATATTTGTATAATTAATATGATAAATTTAGAATGCAGCAGGAAATATGTTGAAAGGAAGTTGCCAAATTAACCTGAGCACCCATTCCAGAAACAACTCCGATGGTCTCGAGCCAAGCACAACACCATGATGCAAATGGCCCCCACTTGGGTCCAGCCAAGTGGGCAGCCCAGAAATAAAGAGAACCTGTGGTCTGTTCAATGTTTCCACAACCAAGATCAACTATAAGTTTAGTAAATTCGAAATTTAGAGAAAAAAAAAAAAATCTAAGAGAAAAACCATGAGCAAGCGGTCCTGCACCACCATGAGCAATGACATAGAGGTGTGGTTGGCAATGTGAAAACTGATCCTAGAGGTATGTAATAATTTCTTTCAGTAAACATTGGTAAAGTCTCACACCAGGAATTTTCACTTTGTACGAGCCATATATAAAATGTAGATATTCTTGAAAAATATGGACACCTGCTTTCCACATTTTATCACACTTTGTGTAAAATGTTTGTGTGATATAATAATTTTCCTTCATCCATTGACCCGAAAATGAAGAGTTTTATCCGTAAGAACAGGGGGTTCTTGAAGGTGTGTTTTGACAAAGTGAATTTTTTTTAATATAAATATCCTCTTGCACTATTTTACATCCATTTTTATATCAATATCATGTAGAAATGTCTACATTTTAACACATGAAAGTAAATGTGAACGGACGCAAAAAAAAACTAGTGTAAGAGTATGAAATCCCAGCAGAGTAATATGAAAGGGCAAAAGAAGTTTGGTATGGTTATCTAGTTGCTGAACCTTAATTTCCTCAACCAAATTGAGTCGTGGTTACACCTAACTTTTTACCCATATGCCTTCATTTCCAGGATGGAGAATTGAGAAATCCTTTCATAAATTTTGAAAATCTAGTAGTGTTCTTGTATAAATAAGGAGTCTCGATTGTTCACCAGAAATCGAATGATTGATTGCTCATGAAAACTATAGCCAATACATTTGTGTGTGTGTGTTGGATATGGTACTTCTAAATGACACTAAAAAGGGTAAACTTTCAAACAACCCGTTTGTGCAAGGAGTAATCAAGGAGAAAAAAAAATTATAACAAAAAGGAAACATACTGGGAAGGAGGAGCATATCTCAGCCAAGGCTAGTCCAACAAACCAGGTGAAAAATGTGACTACCACCCATCCCCATATTAAGCTTGCAGGACCAGCGTAACGTAGGCTTGGGCCATATAGTGGTGTTCCAGAGAAAACTGCTATGCTTGAAAATGTTATTGCAAGCGTCTTGAATAGAGTCTGAAGAAACCCAAAAGAAAAAAAAGAAGAATGTATATATTAACAGTGTTAAGTATTCTTTACGAGACCCAACATAGAAGTATGAAATATGTTTCAAAAACTAATTAGCATATATGACTTTTGAGATATGGAAGGTTTCAGACAAACCATCTCTCTTCTCAACTCTTGCTTGTATCCAAGCTCATGGAGACGCTTCTCTCCAGAATCCATCTCCAAAGCTTGCTGAGTGATGCGTACATTCGTGTTCATCTCTGAACTCGAGTTTCTATGGAAAGTTTGATAATTATGAGACTAGTTTTGAATCGGTCACCATCTCAATTAAGTCAGTGTATGAATCTGAACAGAATAGGAAAGATGGTGGAAGAAGAATTAGTCATTATTATCAGGTGTAGGATATGGAGATTACTAGCTAGTTGAGAAGGTTGCAACAAAATAGAAAGGATCATACTCATACTTAGTGGCATGCTTAATTTGACTTGAGAAAAGTGGAAACAGCTGATTAGTAATCACCAAGCGTAAGCTTACAGGTGGAATAAAATCATCTTTCAACAAAATAAAAGTGCACACCTACAATCACACCAAATTTCACAACTTGTTTAGGTGTCATTGTGTGATTAGATTTCAATACTAACACATGGATCCACCACAAGAACTTAATAATAATAAAAAAATTAGAAGCACCAATAATAAGGTGACGTAAACTTAAGCATGTTGTGAATTTAGGTGCGTTAGAGCATTTGCATTGGGACTTCTAAATGGCATATGTAGGATAACTTTAAAATTTTCACACAAAAACCAAGCTTCATCCGAAATTCTAAAACTCAACTATTGCAAAAAAATTTCCAATAGTGCTACAGTGCAATTCTATCTTTAGAATTGCATTGTAGCTCAATTCTAAAACGAAATATTAGTTCTTTATTCCATCAGTCCTCTCTCCTCCTTCAGTCCTTTCTCCCTCACTCCCATTCTGTCTCTCCGTCTCCCATTCTCTGTTTCTCTCGGTGTGCAGTGGTGGCCTGTTTATGGTGGATCTCGGCGTGGCAAGGTCACGGTGGTGGTGTTTTTTTTTTCTGCAAAGTCCCCCTTCCTCTCAATTCGCACTCTTTCTCGTTCAAGGCTTGCACCGGAGCTGGGTTCGTGGTTTGATCTGGGCATGGTGGTGGGCTGGGATCAGTTGATAGTGGGTTTGGATCAGTGTGGATCGGAGCTCCAATGGTGGGTTTGATGGTGGATCGGCGTGGATCGGTTGATGGTGGATCGGCGTGGATCGATTGATGGTGGGTTTGAAAAAGGTTTGAATCGGAGCTCCGATGGCTCCGATAGTGATTTTTTTTGAATGGGTTTGACCGTGGGTTGCTGTGTTTTTTTTTTTTTTATGGTGTTGATGGTCGGAGAGGGTGGTGTTGATGGTCTGGGTTTTTTTTTTTTGGGTGTTGACGATAGATTATGGGTTGCTGGTGGTGGTGGTGTCAGGTGTGTGTAGTGCAACGGTGGTGGGCTTGTGTTGTATTGTAAATGAGGGTGATTATGGGATATATTATTTTATTGGGTAGAAATATTATTTTAATAAGTAGAATAGGAAAATAAAAGTTGGGATGTTGGCAGTATTGTAAAATTGTATTGTATAATTGATAAGTGGCTTTTTGGAATGGTAAAATAGGATGAGATAGAATTCCCGAATGTGAATGCTCTTACTAGACTTTCTCAAAAACTTCCTTTCCCCTTACTTTGTTTTGTCTGCCCCAAGTGAATGGCTGATTGAACGCTGAAAAGTTTGAATAAAATTTTCAGACTCTTACAAAATTTAGTCTTTTGTCTCCACCCACCCACCAGGCCACATGCTCAATGCTTCAATCCTTAACTTCATTTTATTTTATTTTTAACATTTAGAATTTTTGTCATTATTTAAATACAAGTGTCTTTTATTATTATTGGACTGAAATGTTAGGATAGGTTTTAATATATTGGGATCACAGATTCTTTCTGCTGAATGAAAAAAAAGGGACTCACATGTGTGGTCATTGCTGTCTCCTCATCACTTAAACTCAGCACTTCATCAAGAACTACTTATTAAGTTTCCAATAGTTGTTAGGGGGATAGACAGGAATAATATTAATTATTTTTCCAAGTTTCTATTGAAAGTTAAGATAATGAAACTAGTTGTTTTGATTTAGTCATCATCTCAAGTCCTGTATAATCTGAACAGAATAGGAAAGGTGGTGGAAGACGAATTAGTCATTTCGCAGGTGTAGGATATGAAAGTTACAGCTGGTTGAGTGAACTTGTCGGTTGCAACAAAATATAAAGTATCATACACATAGTGGCTTAATTTGACTTCTTGAGGAAAGTAGAAGCAGCTGACCGTTGTCATCACCAAGTTTAATAAGCTAACTGGTGGAGTAAAACCAATATTCAACGACAAATATATAAGGTTCAATTCGATACGTAACAAGAAAGATGTTTGTGGCTTGTTTGACTTTCTTCATGATACTTTTGGCATCACTTGCCTTGGTCCAAGTCCAAGCGATGATCATAGCCGGGAAACAATCAAAGCAGCGGGAGTGTATTTCAACTGGTCCAAATGCTAATAACTATAGTTTGAATTTCCTTTCATGTATAGCCGCCATTCATTCTTCTCTCCACAACTTCGCTTGTAAGCCCTTTCTTGTACCACTGAACTTCTGTGATGTACATTCCTTTTTAAGTCCCATATATGCAACGGTTTTTTGTTCTTTTTACATAATGTTTAATGAAAAGCCAAGAGATTGAGCAGGAATAAGAAAGTTCAAGAAATTGAATAAAGATGCTATCAAAAGGTAGTTGGGGAGACTCTAATTGAGTAGGTTTACATTTTTTTTTTTTTTTTTTGTTGAGTAATTAATATAACATATAGATATACCTTAACCTAAAAACTTAAATTTATGAGTTTGAGTTCAACTATATTATATTAACTACTTTTTCGTTTCATTGTTATTCGATGTGAGATTTCACTCACACGTGAATATCCAATAATAAAGATTTACCTATTAATCAATTATGTGTGTGTGTTATTTATCCATAAAGCATAACTATGACATGATATAGCATATATATTTTTTCATATATTTAACAAAAATATTTACATCAAGTTAGCCTTTATGTTTGTGTGTGTATGTGTATATGTATTAGACTAAAATACATTGTTGATTTCTAAAATTTATCTATTGAGCTTTATTAGTTCCTATGTTAACTTCAGCTAGCCTTTTTTTTTTTTGGCCAATGTGAATGTCTAACCGAGTATTGACATTTTGGCATGGCACTTTTTATTTATTTATTTTTAATTCATGGCAATCTTTTTTATAGTGTGTTCAAATTTGGTTTAGTTGACTTTCCTCTAATAAATTTGTTAATTGAAGGAAGCTCTACAGAAGCTAAGTACATCATGAGTCATTGGGACAGTGTCGTTGGGAGAGGGTGCCTGAAAGGTAGAGTGTACCTGAGAGGGTCAAAGAGTGTATACCTGAGAGTGTTAAAGAAAGTCCTCGAGAAAATGTCATTGGGCAAGTCTCTTCAGCCAAGTTAGGGAGTGTCCCTGAGAGGGTCAGAGAGAATACATCAGAAGGTCTCCTTGGACAAAAGACGTCATCGAGCAAGTCAAAAAGTGTCCCTGAGTAGGTCAGAGAGAATACTTCAAAAGGTCTAATCAAACAAAAGGAATGCTCAGGAAAGTCTACTCGACCAAGTCAGAGAGTGTCCTTGAGAGGGTTGGAGAGAGTACTCCATAAGGTCTCCTTGGATAAAGGGAGTCCTCGGGCAAGTCTCCTCAGCCAAGTTAGAGAGTGCCCCTGAGAGGGTTGGAAAGAGTAATTTGGAAGGTCTCCTCAAACAAAGGGAGTCCTTGAGCAAGTCTCCTTGGCCAAGTCAAAGAAAGTACTCTAAAAGGTCTCCTCAAACAAATAAGAAATAGTCCCTAAGAGGGCCAATGTCCTAGGAGAATTAAAAAGAAGGAGACAGTGGGCCCCCCAATCAAATAGGTCTTCCTTCCTTTTATAGAGAAATATGTGGTTGTAGGTGCTTAAAAGAATATGTAGTGGTGAATGAATAAAGAATGTGTGATTGTATTCATTTTTTATAGTGGGTTCCCCCACATTTTTTTATTAAAGAACTTACACATCAGCATTTTGACCAATTTTAACCAAAATCTAACCCAAACCTAGTTTCTATTTAAAATATCCCCAAATCTCTCAAATCCTTAAATAAAAACACAGCTCGATAGAAATAAAAAGTAAATCCATTGAAATAGTTCAATTTCCAAACTTGTTCAATGTTTTCAAGGAATGAAAAACTCACTCGGGATATATTGACCTATTTCACCCACAATCTCAAAACTAAATTTCAATGAAGAATAGCACTTTTAGTTTCAAGCAAATTCTCTTCCCCATTTATCTTCACTTTTACCTTCTTCTTTTTTATTCATTTTTTATTACTTTTGTCACCCTCTCTTCTCAATTATTGGGAGAAAAAGATAATGTTAAAACTACTATAAATTTAACTATCAAATACTTATAAACTAATGTGGCAATATTTGAATTACTTTTTTGTGATTAGTAAATAGTAGGGGTGGCAAAATTGGATATGACTCACAAACTCGACATGACATGACACGAAATTAGCAGGTTATGGGTTGAGCCTTAATGAATTAGTGTCATATTCGAGTTGACATGATTGACCCGTTTAATAAACGGGTTAGGTTAGTGTCCAATCCATGAAACTCGTTTGACATGTCTAGCCCATTTAATTAAATGATATTTTACCAATATAACCTTCAAACCCTAGGTATATAAACTTATTAGTTGTTATGGTTTATTTTCTTTAACATATTATGATTGATTATTTGTGATATTGAGATATGTTTTAGTTTTGAATGATTAATTGTGATACAGTTACTCATTAGTTCAGAATTTTATATTAAAAATGTTTTTTTTTTTTGGTTTTTCATAATTCATATCAATTTGGTTAATACTATTTTTTTTTTTTTTCGTTTTGATAAAATCTGATAAACAAGTCGACACAACTAACCTGTTTAATAAATGGGTTGTGTTAGGGTTTAGGAATCTTGATCCGTTTAATAAATATGTCAAGTTAGTGTTAACCCATATAGTTGGATACTCATGAGTCGACATGACACAAACCCGACACATGTCAACACGTGAACACGAATTGCTACTCCTAGTAAATCTTCAGTATGTAAGACGTGTGGTATAGTATCTCTAGCATCACTTGGGGAAACAAACCAGATAGCCCATCTCATCTTCCAACCCAATCCAAAATAAATCAATGGGCCAAATTCTAAAACGTACAAAACTAAACCCACCTGTAGTGTTTGCTTCCTTGCTTCCCATGTATTTGCCGAAGACCACAATAATAGCTCCACATGAACATAACAGCTCTATCGGGCTTGTTTTAACTTTTAAGAGGATTTCAGCATTGGGAAGATTTTGGGATATTTTGAATGGAAACCGGGTTTGGGTCAGATTTGGGTTAGAATCATGTCCAATGTTGATCTGTAATTTTTTTTTAATAATTAATTGCTGCATGATAATATATATATATATATTTATCATATCGTTATTCTGTTAGACACATTAACAAGAAAACAAAGTTAACCAAAGAAATAATGATGCTCATTTAAAATTTTAGAAATCAAATGTGCTCAATAGGTAAATTTTAGGGACTAATAGTATATTATAGTTTTTTTTTTTTTTTTTTTTTTATATATACGGTCAGTTTGTAAACCATAAAGTGAGTTCCATGAGCTACATAACTCAATTGGTAAAGTCTCTTATTCTCAAATATACTTTGGTTTAATGAGCTACATAACAATAAAACTTTATAAGAGTAATAAATGGGAAAAAAAATATACATTAGTTATTTACATAAACTTTAAAAAAAAAAAAAAAAATTTAAGTTTGTTGAATACGCCTTGGCTTTGGTTAAATGATATAAGAGTAATTAAAGCAAAAGGAAAAAAAAAAAAGATGTTACGTCTACAACATTTTTACAATAAATCATAGATGGTTAGTTATTATTGGTTCAAATTTGAACTTAACACTAAGATTACATTTTTTCTCCAACAATAACAACTAGTAACAACCTGCCACTTAGGATTTGTTGTAAAAATGTTGTACACATAGCATTCTCAAAAAATAATTGATGAACTAGTGCAATTTACATAAATCTAGTGCAATTTAAAAAAAAAATTAAAAAAAAATAGGGGGCATTAGTTAAAATCTCTACAAAAAAATTACTTAAAAGACAAAATTTAGATACAGTACCTTAGGTGCTGTTCCTTAGGTTCCCCTCTTAAAATTTAACCATGTGGCTACTTAATTAAAAAATACACTTCTATTTCATGTGAAAAAATTCACATGGCAAAATCTTAAGAGGAGAACCTAAAGAACAACACCTAAGTATTGTACCTAAGTCTTACCCTATATATATAGAGAGAGAGAGAGAGAGAGAGAGAGGTAAGTAGCAAGGAATTTTAAAATCTAAGGGGGGCCATGGTGGCATGCCCCTTGGCCCCCCTCCCTCCGCCAATGCATCCGTTAGTGGAAATAGTGAAATACCACATAGAGAAGAGCTCAATAAACTTTTAAGATTTTATAATTAAAAAAATTAAAAATAAGATGAGACTTTTATTTAAACAATTTATTTTTTTGGTCCACCAATCGTGAAAAATATTACATTCTCGCAGGCATGCATAATGTTGATGCGACTCATTAGAAAACTAACATGACCTTATTAGATAGAGTATAAAACTGAAATCCTTTTAAACATTTTAAAATTGAAATTAAATTTTTTTTAATTCAATGGCGAAAGTTGAACTTAGACCAAATTATATAAATGAAAAGAATATTTGAAACTAAAATGCGGGCATACTGCTTGCATTGCAATTGCATTTAGTCGTCGCATTGGTTTAACTGGCGAGTCAAGAGAAAACTTGAAGACGTATAAAATGTCAAGAATATATGACTTTGAAGCAAGGATATTCTGTTACAAGTTGTTTGCATATAAAAATGTATTATTATTAATTAATTCAATGCCAATTGCCAATTGCCAAGTCTTCACGTTCTTTGAATTTCCCTATTATAATTACACAAAAAAATAATATAAATCTACTAAATAACAAGTGCATTTTGTCTTCACGTTCTTTGAATTTCCTTATTAATTATAAGTATCCCCCCCCCCCCCCCCCCCCCAAAAAAAAAAAAGTAGTCAATCACAAGTCATTTAGTCTTCACGCGCGTTCTTTGAATTTCCTTATTATATTTAGCCCCGCAAAAAAATCTACTTAGATAACAAGTGCATTTAGTCTTCACACGTTCTTTGAATTTCCCCGTAATATTTAGCCAAAAAATAAAATCATCAATCAATATATATGTATAAAAGCAAAGAGCTCGTGAGAAAGTACATGAGGTCCTACCATACGGCGCTTTAATTTTACATTTAATAATTTTTTATCTTTTTTCATTAGGTTTTTTTTACTGTTACCCAAAAGTTTATATTAGCTTACTTTTACTATTATTTTATTAATTGTTTGAACCACTATATTAGTATTAAAAACAAAAGAAAAAAAAAAAAAAAAGAGACTATTAACTGCCACATTCGTTATACTGGCCTCCCACTACCATCAAGTCGCCGAAACGCCTATAGATAATTTTTTTCTTTTTTCTTTTTAAATTAAGGGCTTAAATATGATGTAAGTTTGGGTAATTTGGTTGAATAGTTTTTGTTTTGGATATATAAGTAGAAAGAATATTTGGTGCGCAATGTAAAGCCATATTCTACTATGGTTTTAAATTATCTATAAGACATGCATATGCACTTGCCCACACCATATCTTAGTCGCACTATTGATGAGTGGAAGAAGGTAAAAGAGTTGGGCATGCTTTCATTTCATGGTATGCAATCTGTGAATACAACACAAATTAGTTGATTTTCATGGTTCTATTACTCTTTTGCATTTATTTTTGTTTTCATGATTAAAAAAAAATTAAATATTACCTTGAGAATGCTACAAAAGTGCAGTAAAGCTACTAAACTAATTTTTAATATCTCAAAATGTATATGTTTCTTTACTCTAATTTATTTTACTTTTTTTTTTTATAATATATGTGCAACATTTTCGAAAACCGTCTTACATAAAATATCACAAAATAACCCGTGCATCTCATGGGCAATTTACTAGTCTTCTAAATAACAGGTGCATTTACTAAACCAATAACTGTGCTTGCTTAAATACTATCTTATGTTATGTCTTTTTATTATGGAAATGAGATTAATTTTTTTTTTTTTTTTTAGAGTTTCAACCTATGGCGTCCGCTCTTAGTAATAGCTCTTTATTATCAGACCAAGATACCAATTGATTTTTGGTGTAGGCGGGATTGAATCCCAGATCTTTTATTCAACCATTAAAGACTTTATCAGTTGAGCTAACTAGAAGTACAATAACCAAATTTATGCACAAACACCCTAGGTATATACACAAACACACATTGGCCTAGTCATATATATCGAGTAGAATTTATCAAAAAAATTATAAGAATAGGTGCATGTTTAGGCATCAACAAAATAGGTAGAGGGTGGCCTAGTAAAAAAAGCAATAATAAATAAATAAATAAAAAGATGAATTATAAATCTTTCTAAGCAACTAGCTAGATATAACTTCCAATTGCTACAATATTTTGATGTCTGTTATATATTGTTATTGGGCAGGGACCACATTGGTACACATGAGTTTGAATAATAACTTGTGGCCAATCCTCTTCTCTGTCACTGAAACTTGAATAAGATCCAGCTTGGTTAACCTTCCCAGCCAAGAGTATTAATATTAAATAGTGTTTGTTGCACATAAGTAGTTTTATCCCAAAAAAAAAAAAAAAATGTTTTACACTCACCCAAAAAGCAAACTGAAATCGTGATTTAGAAATCATGACTTCAAGTCATGATTTCAGTTGTTTTTTAGAGTGAGTGTAAATTTATGTAAAACAACTTGTGTGCAACAAGTTTAACTGTAAATATTAAAGTTAAGATTCAAAGCAGACAGCAATCCATACAATTCTTTTTTTTTTTTTTTTCTCTTTGTATTTTACAATAACCATAAATTCAAATGTCAGTTTGTCAGTAAACTTATTTTGTTAATGTACAGTTTTTTTTAAAAGTCTACTTTTTTCAATTCTAAGTATATTTTAATTTACATTTAAACAAAATGAAAACCTAAATAAACTAATGTCAAAATGGACACTTATGTGATGTGGGTCTGTATGTCATTGTTTTGTTCACATTATTATAAAATTCTATGTGTTGACTAAACTTAGTGAGGTTATGCAATTCAGGTTCTCTTGGATTCAACAAGGAAATTTTGTAGTTTCTATCAAAACTGAAAATAGGGATGCAAGTCCTTTATACATACATACATACATATATATATATATATATATATATATATATATTTATATATATCTTAGTACAAAGATAACTTTTAGTGCTCTTTTCAATCAGTTTACATGATTTAAAGTAGAATGATGAAATACTCTTCTCGAACAACTTCATTAATTCTTTCTTTATGATAAAACTTCTAACTTCAATGGACTCCATTCTGTACGTCAATATTCCTTACTGGTCCCTTGAACCATTTCCTTGCATCCAAGAACCACCAAAGCAGTATGAGTGCCAATGCTACAGAGATGGCTATAGGTGCATAGTTGAAAGTATCCCATCGGAGAGGGTAAAGAGTTGGTAATAGAAAAGCTGCGCAGGTATAACATATATATATGAAAGATATCAAGCAAACTGGCTTGCTTGCTCTACCCAAATAGAAGGGACCTGGTGTAAAATGCTTCTCATCCATGACCAGCCTTGCGAAAATCGGGACAGCATAGCTACCCACCCATCCAACTGTACTAATTGAGAGGATGGCAGTGAAAATCACATTGAGTTTCAAGATGGGAAGTCCTAAGATAATGGAAATGGCCGCACACAACCACACCGCATTTGTTGGATTCTTGTACTTTGGATGTAGTTTTGTCCACATTGGTGAAAATGGAATTCCTCCATCCCTTGATAGAGCATAAACCTAGGGAGTAGAAAATATACATGCATTGACATTTTTAGAGCAGGTTATGGATTGCGAGGAAAAATAAATAAATAAACAAACAAACAAACAAAAATTGAACACTGTGACATTGTCAATTTTATTACTAAAGGCTAACTAACTGATTTGATAATACCATTGAAAAAAAAGAAAAAAGAAAAAGAAGAAGAAGTTAACTTGATCATAATGAAAGTAATTGGTTCAATTCAATAGCATCAGTATGTAAGATTTATATAATAAAATTTATAATATCTCCAAGATCACTCTTATTGTTATAAAATTATAATAGTTGAACTGGGAAACAACCAAAGAGAGAGATTTTCAGTTTTGCTTACTACTCTAGCAGCACCGGTTATGACTGAGAGCCCACAAAAGAAGAAGGTTCCCCAAATGATACAGAGGATAATTATAGCTCCTGTGCCACTATGATACCTTTGATTAAACACATCATATATTATTTGTGCTGGTACAAGTGCACCAGCTGTCTCATTGTTTGTGTCAAATAAATAGGCTGGATCCTGCAGTAACAACATTGTCTTATGTCAAACTTAATGGTCGAGCGAATGAAATTCTGAAACAAAAGCCAAACTCTTCATACTAATCATATATACCTGGATGCAGAAAGTTAGAGCTAAGATATAAGCCCATCCAAATGTTGAAATGATTCCTATACAAGAAAGAATGGCCATAGGACCTGTTCTGTCAGCGCCTTTTGTTTCCTCAGTTAGATGAGCTGCAGTGTCGTAGCCATACAAGCAGTACTGGCTTAGAAGTACTGATAAAATTATTGCATAAGGTTTACTATGTATTCCAGTTGCCTCAGGAGATGTTTCAAAATGAGTAAACACATATGATGCTGATTGTGTTGAGGTTGATATAAGTGGAAGACCTATAATTACAACGAATCCGCCTATTACCTGCATTCTCTCATGACATGTCAATAAGAAGTAAATTGATCCACATGAGTAAATTGGATTTTTCCATATCATTAATAATTGAAGAAAAAGAAACCAAATATGATGATAATCAATATTTTTTTAAATATTGATGACGTGGTAAAATTTAATCCACTCATTTCAAAATAAATGAATAGAATTTTAAGCACTCTAAAATAAGTTATACTAAGAAATCTAAAGGATCTTAATCCAATCTTCATATATATATTTCTATGCAAAAGTTAAAAAAATTCTTAGGTACTCGCGGAATATAGTAAAATGGTCCTCCAATTACTCTCAACATTGAAGTTATGAATCTTTACTACTTAATCATAATTCATAGAGGTTATCATCATTCTCCAAATTTATAGGAAACATGCATATTAGCATGAGACGTGTGCACAAAGATGAAGAGGTTTTAATTCATTGCTTCTATTTTTAATAATCTGGAGTAATTGTCGGAGCAACAATCCATCATGTAAGCTTGTAAGCTATCCACCCTTACGGCCATGGGTACTTGGGTGGTGGGCTTAGTGGATTGGTGTAACGTTGACACTATCGATTTATGGAGTTTTGGAATAGTCTAGACAAAAGTTGGCACTCCGCTTCTTTAATTAAAAAAATCTTGTAAGCTAGCCACAAGCAAAATTTCACTTTTTCCTGTTGATGTATTAGGTACTTCGACTCAAAAGGAGAAAACTTATTGGGTAAAGAAAAAGTCAGCTAAAAGGTACTTTGACTTGCAGGTAGGCGTAGCACACTAGATCAAGCAGAAGATTTCTTACAATATAGTATATAAAATCTGAGAAGCAGATAGATTTTTTATTATTGTTTTTTTGGATTTGAGAAGCAGATTGTTGAAAATTAAGCACACCTGCCACCATACGGAAATGACGTTGAGGAATGCGATGACTTGTAATGCAAAGGAGTTGAGCACTGCCCATATGATGATAAGGATAATGTATATACACAAAAATACACTCTTTGGTGCAAAGTAGCCTCCACCCTTGTTTGTTCCAGTAGACAACAGAATTATCATCTGCAATGTCTGTGCTGCTGAGTATGCCTAATAACAGTAAGAAAGGAGCAACATAAAAAAAGAAGAAATATAAATTTTGTAATGAGAACCAATTCTAATATATATTTGAAATCATAAATATTATAACTAGCTAGTGTTACATTAATATCGGCATTTATAACATCATCAACGTCAGAAAATTTTAATTAGTGCCGAATGAAGTAAGGTTCTCTGGAAAAAAAAAAGTACTTGAAAAGAGTGGCAGTACCTGTGCGCCAATTCCAGAAATGAGACCTATGGTTTCAAGCCAAGCGCAGCACCATGATGCAAATGGCCCCCATCGGGGTCCAGCCAAATGGGCAGTCCAGAAATAAAGGGAGCCAGTGGTCTGTTAAATGTTTCCACAGTCAAATTAATTGTTGTCTTCTAATCAGTTTATATCTGAAAAACAATATTCCTAAATTAAGAAGAAAAAGAAGCAAAATATGGGGTAAAAAGAGAAATTAAGAAAGCTTTTCATCATTGGTATCAAGGATGGGAAGAAGATTATGCATTTCTACTTGGATATCCCATAGTTTCCAGTAACTTATTTGCATATATTTATATATATATACAATTTTTATATTTTTTATACTAAATTTGTGACAAAAATCTAAAAACTAATTTTGTTAAATTTTAAATATATAAATAAATAACTGAGAAAAAAAAAAAGAGCTAAAAGCTAAAAATTTTGGCAAATAGACACAATATTCACAAAAGTCAGAAGACCCTTTCAAACTCTGCCACCAATCAAGTTAAGAAAGCTGCCGGCCAGGGCTACTTGTTTTTTCCCACCATGATATGAGCAGAATTATAGTATATACTATTATAAAAACATTGAATCTGAGTAACATTAGAGAAGAAACTAAAAAAAAGAAGAAGAAGAGAATGATGCATACTGGAAATGATGAGCATATCTCAGCCATGGCGAATCCAACAAACCAGGTGAAGAATGTGACCACAACGTAACCCCATATCAAGCTTGCAGGGCCTGCATAAAGTAGGCTTGGTCCGTACAGTGGTGTTCCAACAAAAAAAGCCATGGTCGAAAATGTTATTGCGAATGTCTTGAATAAACTCTGCAATTTCCAAAAGAAGAGAGGAAATTTTCTCATCTCGACGGTTCCATACATATTATTCAGAAAACCCCATCAACATTTATGTAATATCAAATAAAAAGTTTCTGGATGTCCTTAATTCAAAACACATCAATTAGACTTCCAAGATTTTTTGTTTAAATACATATATAAATAAAACACATATAACCCAAGTATCATATATGTACCATTTCTCTTCTGAGTTCTTGCTTGTATCCAAGCTCGTTTAGACGCTTCTCTCCAGAATCAACTTCCATAGCTCTTGGATTCACTCCAACATCTACCTCTCTAAAAGCCATATGCGTATCTATAAATTGTATAACTGCGAAAACATATAAAGATGAAGGGAGAAGTAGAACTGTCATGCATATTTAAAGTTCTTGAAATTTATATTATATTATTATGTCAATTCACAATTCACGTGGTCAAACTAAATTTCTACAAGCCTCTATAACTTTTTAATATTAACTTCGACCCCTACTCTAAATAAAAGTATCAGTGGCTGCCACAAAGTTTCTAAATTCTCTTAGCAGCCCTTCTCTTGTTAAATTATTCTGGTAGAAAGACAAATGTCTGAATATGGCTACACAACCTAAGAACGGTTGCATTAGTGACCAAAGACTGGCTAATATGGCTGAAGACCGCGTACACTAGCTTGAGGAAAATCGGCTTATAATCAAACGAAAGCTTCATATCATCATGACGCATGTGAGTGAGTTGACAAATTTTGCATAGATTAAACTAAAAAGAATAAGAAATGGGCCAATTTTTGTGACTTGGGAGCCTTATATGAGAAAACATACCCCAAAATTAATTAGAATCTACCCATGAAACGGAGTAAGATACAAATAAGTGAAAAAGTGTCAACCAACGAATTGATTTGCAGTTCGAATCGGATCTAACTTACAGATTGGGCTCAGGTCGGGTCAATCTTAATCGATGTTGATGTGGCACTGGATGCTGATGTGGCAGGCACCGACGTGGGACTGAATCCCTATTAGGTTTGACATGGGGAAAGATGAGGCAGATGAGGTGGCAAGTATGTGATGTGGCACGATTAAAGAGATACATACGGCACAAATTGAGAGGGGATGAACTTGCAAGTGTGAGAGGCTTATGGCGAGCGTGAAGCACTTTGCTAGCTGCATGTGGCACAGGAAAGACTGAGGCGCATGGAGTCTTGGTTTGGGCTAATTTTTGAGACATCGTGTAAATGACTTCAGCTTTTTTGCGTAACAAGAGTGATAGTTAAGGGTGCAAAATGTGTATTCGAAAAGTTTATAGTGCAAAGTGTAATTTGTGGTATAGTTTAGGGTGGTAAAATCTAATTTTTCCCAATTATTTGGAGAAAAAAAATCTTAAAACTACTATAAATTTTACCATTAAAAAATTACAAATTAATGTGACAATAATATAATTGGTATCACTTAAACATGATAACAAATGAATATTTGAATTACTTTTTCATGATTAATGAATGTTCATTTTGTAAGGCGTGCAGTAAAGTATCTCAAGCATCACTCGGGGAAACAAACCAAATAGCTCATCTAATCCTCCAATCCAATCCAAAATAAATCAATGGACCAAATTCCAAAACGCACAAAACTAAATCCACCTGTAGTGTACACTTCCTTGGGCAAATAGCACTATTTGCCAAAATATGTAGTAATATATCATTGTCCGCAAAATATTTAGAAAATTTCACTGTTTTGAAACTCGAGTTTAAAAAGCTCGAATTCTATATGTAACTCGAGTTTACAGTAATTGAGCTTCGTAAAAATTGTGCCACGGTAGCATCCGATGATCTAGAATTTAGAATTAAAATTTCAACATAGAACTCAAGTTTAAAAAACTTGAGTTCCGTGTAATGTGAAAATCGATTTGACTGAAATCAAGTTCCTTGTTTCTATAGTAGTAATCAATTGCTGTGGCAGTTGCAGCAGTGTAGTCAAAGCACAAAGCCACTGTGATACCCACTGTGATACGTCTCTGGCAATATCATTCTCTGATACCTACTGTGATTTTAGAGTGACAGAAAGTTTTAATAAAAAAAAAAATCCCTAGTTCCCCAGTTTACAATGTGGATAAACTTAACTTCTATTTTATTGTTTATCTCTATCTGGAAAGGTATTGAAGCGAAGCGAATGAAGTAGCCTATATATGTGTACTATCAGCTTGATGATGTCTACCAGAATCATTGCAGGTATTCTCTCCTGCCTTTTCCATACCCTCCAAATATTTTCTATATAATTAATGCAAGATTCTATTTCATGAAATATGGCATCCTTTTTTCTTTTTTGGTGGCCTTTGAAACTTAGATCTCTAAAGAGCAGGAAGTTACGGGTACACAATAGAACAAGCATGGTTAATCCTGTCAATAATGGTATGTGGTGAAGAGTGCACCTTATTAAAATTGTTGCTGCACGTTATGATTTAAAAAAGGATTTTTGGATTTGGGGGTGCCGTGACATGAAATTTTTTTATTGACGGTTTTCTTAGCATTTGAAAACACAGTAATTGTGATTCCATTCAATAATTGTGGCTCCTCCTTGGTAGGTAAAAGTCACTGTAATTTGTACTACAGGGAAGTGATTCCATTCATTAATTCAAAACTCGATTTCAATGAAATTGAGTTCCACATTAATATTTACATAGAACTCAATTTCCTTGGATTCAATTTCCACGTCAATATTTACATGGAACTTGATTTCAGTGCATTCAAGTTTCACATTACACAAAACACAAGTTTTATAAACTCGAGTTTTACGTGGCATTTTTAACTCTAAATTTCAGATTACTGGGTGCCACCATGGTACCTTTTTTTTTTTTTATAGAATTCGATTTTTGTGAACTCAAGTTACATGTAGAACTCGATTTTCTTAAACTCAAGTTTCAAAACAGTGGTATTCTCCAAAATATTTTGCAAATAGTGATATATTACTACATATTTCGTTTAATAGTGTTATTTGGCCATTTTTGTCCACTTCCTTGTGATGTTGCGGAAGCTACAAAAAAATAAACACGTTGCTTTTTGAATGGAAAAAAAGAAACTAAACATGTTAGCTTCTAAATGAAAACCTCGAATCCACGAAGGATCCCTTGAATCCACAAGGTGATTGAGTTCTAGAACCCAACAGAGAGAAATAGACAAAGTCTGTATTTTTTATAAATCTGAAAACTGAACTGCCCTAGGGCCTACAATATGTTTAAATGGTAAAAAGAAACCCTAAGGCGGCTAGGAAAACGCCTGGAAACCCTAATTCGCACTAATCACGTCATAAGGTGGCAAAATAGTATTTTTTGCCAAAAATAGCAAAATTGAAATAATTGCAGAAATTGAAAATATTGTCTCTAAGAGACGTCCCAAAACACACTGAACCTTATTCTAACTTTTAAACTAAAATTTATAAGGAAAAACAAATATTATTATAAATAGCAAAAAACACCATTTTTTAGGCCTTAATAAAGGAATTTGCCTAAATTTAGGCTACGCTCGATACTCGAATTTAGATCAAAATGTCGTTTTCCTTCAACCTATCAAATTTCATGCAATTCTGACACTATCATCCCAATGGCCTCTACTAGCACCCCCTTGATCTTGCGCCATGACTTTTAACACCCTTGCTGCTCCAGGAAGGCTTGTACTGTCTGTTCTACATCACCTTGCTTCTTGTGTATTTTCCAATGACCACAATAATAGCTCCACATGAACATAATAGCTAGATTCAACAAGGAAATTTTGTAGTTTCTATCAAAACTGGAAATAGGGACGTATTTATACGTGTATATATATATATCCTAGTACAAAGATAACTTTTAGGGGACATTTGGTTTGCTGTGATGTACACTTAATGTGATGCACATCACGGTAATGTGACATTAAGGTGTTTGGTTCACCTAATTTTTTCTAACATTAAGGTAATGCAAGATTACAAAATACATCACATTACCTTAATCACATCACCTTCTTAAATGGGAGTAATCTTACATTACCTATTGTGGGAGAATATAATAATTTAGCAATTGACAAAACTGCCCTTACTAATAAATTTTATTTACAAAATTATCCTAATATAAATTTATCAAACCCCAGCCTCCCCTCCCTCATCAAACTCCAGCCTCCCTCTCTCATATCAAATTCAAATCCTAGTCTCCCTCTCATCCCATTCAAAGTTGAAACCCTAGCCCTTCTCTCTTTAGATCAATCCATGGCCATTTCTCTCTCTCTCTGCCCCCCCTCCATCACAGACCACCATCGATGATTTCACTCCCCCTCTCTCTCTCTCTAGCTTTGTGAATTTAAATCCATTTCTTTCTTCCTATTTGTTGGTGCTAGGAATTAAGATGAAGAGATCGTCGAATCGAAGCTGAAATCTTAAGATTTGTGGTGGTGCAGGTGTGGGCCTATAGAGGAAGTGATGAACAAGTTGGTTGGGGGATTGAGATCCCGTGCAATACCTAGGGTATTGCATGGGGTGCAATAGTTTCAACCTCAACCCTTACTTTAATCTAATAAATATAAATATGACACATCATAGAGCCACGTCACCGATCCGCGTGACACCTTCTTCACCCATTTCTTTACTCTTTTCTCAACACCTGTTAGCTTCCTCCAATTTCAAAAACTCTTTCTCTGTCTCTCTCTCTTCCATCAGATCTTTCTATAGGACTCTATGGCTAAATCTCCATGGACTCCATGGCTCAATCTCCATGGCTACAGCTAGCAGCCACCGTGTTCTGCTCCACCAATTCCGACGATGGTTCCAATAAAGTTCCTCTGTCTCTCTAATTGGTACTTCAGGAATTCTTTTTTTTTTTTAATGGTTGGGGGATCTTGTTGTTTGGATTTTTATTATCTGGAGAGTTTTTTTTTTTTTTTTATCTTATCTATTTTTTTAAAAAAAATTGGGTTTGTTTGATTTTGCTGAAAAAATCCACCTTTGATACTATCAGTTATGACCCATAATTTGCTAAAAAATAGCCATTCATTTTTACTGATCTAGTTTTTTGGTTTCATTCCTACAACTCAAAGGAGAGACCCACTCTTGGGTAAGACGTGTTCTTGAATTTTTTTTCGATTTAACTTTAAATTTCTTAGAATTTCGTTAGTGGGCACGTTGGCAAAACAAAGTTGGAAAATAGCATCTTGAGTTTTAAAAACTCAAGTTCAAGTGGAACTCGAGTCTTAAATCCTTGATTTTCGGAGCTAGGTGATAGTTTTTAGACCCCTTAAAACACAATTAAATTAACCTAGTTAATTAGCCAAGTGATTACTTAGTCCAAATTTCAAATCTAGGTTATCACAATCAAACAATCATATCATGCAAAGTAGCGGAAATATAAATAAAACAATGATATGATCACCCAGGAAACCAAACCAGTAAAAACCTGGGGAGGATTTAACCTAGCTATCCTCAAGGTAAACCTGAATCCACTATCTTGAAAGAATAGAAGTTCATACAATAAGACTTACAAACTCCCCGTTTGACTTCTTATTGCTACCCACCAGTAGAACATACTGACACGACCACGTGCAAGCTCCGAGACCACGGACTCCTTCTTTTTTGGATTCTCCAGCAAGTACAAGCAAACCCGCTTGTGTTTCTTTAAGCTCTTTAGTGCAACAACTGAATGATCATCAAGTTCTTGAAGAAATCTCCTCCTTGATAATCCTAAGCTTGTGTAAAGGAAAACTCCTCACAGATCTCACAAGAGATTCACACAAACAGCAATATGAGCAACCTCTAAAACGTGGCTAGGGTTTGCCTTATATACCTAGGGCAAAACATAAAACCCTAAAACGTTTTAATGAGCTAGGGCTGAGTTGGAAATTCTACAGAAAACGTATTCTGCCCGAGATTCGATCGATCGAGCCTATTCTTCGATCGATCGAGCCAGACCGAAATGCACAGTAACTTCTGCATCAGTTCAATTCCAACTTTACATAAAAAAAAAACACAACTTTGAGCAAGTCTAAACAAGACTAAACAACCTATTTTGATCATGGTTTGCCAACAATACAAATTAGAATTCTAAATACATTAATTCTAAATCTTTAGAACCTAACAAACTCCCTCTTTGGCAATCCGTGACAAAACACAACTAAAAGCTCAAAGTTTACAAAGAACAGCCCTTTACAAAAAAAATGTTCAATACAACAAATTCAATCCTAACTACTATCCATCAGTTGCAAGTGTAGACAGCAGCTCAATTGAATCAACCTATATATTTCCTAAAACACTAAACAAAATGCATAAACGCATGTGTGACAGAAAAACAGTAAATCAACATAAGTTCTTGATTTCACAAAAAGCAAAATAAAGACAAATATCAATGAATAACATCAAGAATATAAGTCAATAAGCAGTGAAACAAGAAACATATGAAATAATAAATGTAACTCCCCCTAAAATGATAATCCCAACAAGAATACATCAAGAGCCAAAAATATACATACAAAGCGAAGCACCTAGATACAATCTAATAGCTCTACAAGCTCCAACTAACAAAAAAAAATCTCCCTCTGAAAACAAAAACTCTACAAGAGCTCAAAACCCTAAAGTACTCCCCCTTTTTGTGACGGAATGCTAAAGGGCAATCAAAGTCCATCATCAAAAGGAGGTGGCGGTGAGGATCGTCGAAATTGTGCCAACTCTATGCGCAAGGCACGAATCTCATCGAGCATGTCCACCAAAATCTGTCCATGAGTCACCTGAACGGTCAAGACATGATCCAACGTACGTCGAATGTCTGAATCATCCGAAGTAGTCGGTGGAGGAACATCAGCATCAGCTACAGCAGCACCAGATGCCTCAACAGTATCAGCACCTGTAGAATAGGGAGGAAGGGAGGTAGCACCAGATGACACACCTCTAGGACGCGTAGAGCCAACTCTTAAGTGAGCAGCCTTTTGCTTAAGAAAAGTGGCACCTATAGGAGCAATAACATGAACAGGCTCACCAGCAGGGAAGACATCTAAACCGAGAAACAACAAAATCCTATGAATGAAAATAGGATGGATAAGAGCATGAGCTACAGCTGAACTCCTATGAACTTCGTTCAAAGAACGAAGAAACAGATGAGGAAAACTGATAGGGAGCATCAGTAACAAGAGCATACAAAAATGTACATCGCTCAAGAGGGATGGTGTGGAGATGAGAAATAGGCCACAAAGAATGACACGTTATCCTAAAGAAAAGATAGGTAGTCTCAATGAGCTCAGCAAAAGTGATCCGAGGATCAGAACCCCACTGGATAGAAGACCCAATGATGTATGACATAACGTCATCTAAGGGTGGAGCCTCCTCATAGGGATAGACAGGCTCCCTAACGATCGAAACCCCAAGAGCTTCAACCACTATCCTAGGGGTAATGGTGAACTCAACACCTCGTATCCAACTCCTAACAAAAGTGTTGGAATCATAGATGTGACAAGAGAGATTCGAGTAAAATTCTCTAATCAGGGTGGTCGGGGGTGGATGATCTACCTCCAACAAAGATAGCCAGCCCCTACTCTTAAAGCTTGTCCTAATGGAAGGATCAACCTCATCTAACACAACAGAACACTTAGCCCAAATCTTTCTCTTACAATTCAACTTCTCATAAACCTCTTTATTTTTCTCACTAGGAAACAACAGACGCCAAGAAGGAGACTCAGAAGAAGTGGAGGGTGTCCTATGGGCTCTAGTCTTCCTAGGCATGGTGCTAGGGTAAGGACAAGGACACATAGCCAAAAAGAAAAAAAAAAAAAAAAAAAAAAACAAACAAAGAGAAAAACCAAAGGCAGACTGCAAGTTAGCACAAATAGAACAAAAACTATATGATGCATGAACAATTATATGGCATGATGCATGCACGAATGCAGTGAAACTAAGTTCAAATTCACAAAATTGGCTTGAGCATAGAGTTTCTAACAAAAACCCCAAAATTGAAAAACCACTTGTTTGTTTTTATAAAAAATTGACAAATTGATCATCACACAAGTTAGAATACAGATTTTAGTGATCAATTACATCAATTCAACAAGCCAATTTCATCAATTAAACCTATTTAGAACAAAATCCCCAATTCGGGTTAATTTCAAGCCCTAGAATTTTCAAATTCTCAAAAAACACAAAATTGATCAAATTAAACCACAGGGATCATGTTTATAACATCCTAGAACAAAAACCCAATGATCAATTTCACAAACTACGGTTTGAATCATCAAAAACCCCAAAATATGCTAAGTCCGAAAATAACCCTTCAATGCATGAAAAAATGCATGTAAAACTGAAAATAAATGAAAAAGAGAGGGTAATATGGACATACCGGCTTATGGAGAGAGAAAACTTGCAAGAAATTAGGAGGAAAACAACAAAAAATTTTCTGTGGAGCCTTGCCGAATCGGAGTGAGAGAGAAAAGTTTGAAAACTTTTGAAAAAGGTGAATGGAATAAGTCAAGATCTGATTTTAAAAAAACTTATTCACGATTTTCAATTGATCGAAATTAAAGTTCGATTGATCGAAACAGATAGAGGCTCTCTTAAAATTTTAAATGCAATTTCGATTGATCGAAAAACAAATTGGATCAATCAAAATTCTGGAAAAACAAAATTTTTGAAAAAATAAACCGGTTTTTGAAAAAACTCCTCAAAGCATTGAATGTAACAAATAAAATGCATGAGTATGAGATGAAATGCTTTTCCAAAACACAGGTTTTAAACCCAGTTTTCCCAAAATGAAGATTTTCAATACATTCTCCTTAAATTCTCAAGCATCAAATAAGTTTTGCATAAAACTCAAGGTATTTTCAAACTTGGTTGGTCAGACCAAAAACACACACAATAACATGTACAATGTTTAGCAAAGAGTAACTTATGTAGTGTGTGCGACTAGTAAAAGCTTGAGATACATGTGAGGTGATATGTGTATAGAAATCAAACACAAAGTCTACAAAATTCATCACATAGAATTTGAAAGAGACTATCACCTAAAGAGTTACATCATATAACTTCCACATCTCTTATAACATAAGCTTGCAATCATGTAAGTTTCTTGATTTTGCCTCATATTGTACACACAAATTTTAATTATTCAGAAACTTATTAAAATAGCCGGGATAATGTACACACCAATTTTATTTGTTTGATTTAACATTAAGTCCAATAATGTACACACCAATTTTAACATTTAAACCGAGGCTACACCTTATTTTCTTTTTGTGCATGTGCTACACTTTCTCGAGTACAAAATCTTACGATATGCACTAGGGTGTTCATGATTGGCTAGTGAACAGTGGTGAGATGGTTATTTATGCCTTTCTCAAAAGGTTCAAGTCCGACAGTCAAAGACATGTGACTTCAAGATCAAGACAAACTGATCAAAACCATAAACATCTTTCCCACACAACATGCACTACAAAGCTCAAACTAGTAAAGTGCAATAAATAAGCTCATCAAAGCTAAACAAGGTACTAAAGACATGTTATGTGAAAATAAATTGACCAACCTTGTTTTCAAAAACCAAGAGAATAGTGCAAAACACAATTTGCTTCCTTTTCCTTCCTTCCTTTTTTTTAATTTTTTTATTTTATATAAAAAAAAAACACCTAGAATGAAATGCATGAATGTTATGCAATGCAAATCCTAGAAACAAAAAGAAAAACACAAAACCAAAGAACAATGATCACAAAGGGTAGAGCAATGAAGCACAAGGACCATGTCAGAAAGACTCAATTAGTTCGAGTCTTTTGCATCCAAAATCTTTTAGATACACCATGAGCATTGGAGTTTATGTTCACATTAGAGTGATTTCCAACTCCAGGATTGGAATAAAGGTTTAGAGCCTTTACCAATTCACCAATGAGTACCATAGGATCTTGTGCTTGAGGCACAGGTACTTTTGGTTTGTTTGCTCTCTTAGCAGCTTGCAGCTTGTAACAGTTTGGACGAATGTGTCTAGACTTTCCACAAAAGTGACAAACCCAAGCAGGCTTATCATGTGTCTTGTCTTTAGAAAGGGTAGTCTTCTTAGGTTTGGACTCTTTAAGATCAACCCTAATCTTCCTAGGAGGTGTAACTTCTAAGGGTTTGACAACCTCACTCACAACCTCACTCACAGGGGGTTCAGAAGAAGATGAAGGAACAAAGATAGTGGAGTTAGGTGCAGACACATTGATGCTTTCAAAAAAACCAAATCCAGATTTGTCAGAATGAGACTTTTGACCACTCAGCATATGATCAAGTTTAGAATTAGCAAATCTAGCAACAGATAAATCAAGTTCTAAGTTCTTAACTTTATCAAGTAAAAGCATATTCTCCGTTTTCACATTGTTCAAAAGTTAATTAGTATCAAACAATTTTACAAGCAAATTCTTCTTATCAAGCTCAAGAGCTTCAATTTTCTTCAGGCCAAGTTCAACATTCATAGCATCCTTTGTAGCAACTTTGCAAAGTTTATTGTAGGCCTCTTGAAGATCTGCATCCTCAAAGAGTTCCCCATCAGAAGGGTTCTCTTCAGCAGATACACTTTCATTGACTACAGCAGTAGCAGTGAAAGCAATGAAGTTTCCATCCTCATCACATCCAAACTCATTATCAGAAACTTCATTATCACTAAGGGTTACAGCCATAGCCTTTCCCTTAGACTTCAAGTAAGTAGGACACTCAGATTTCACGTGACCATACCCTTGACATCCAAAACATTGAGGACCCATAGAATTATTTAAAGATTGACCTACTTTTTCTCTAGGTTTTTCAGTGTTGTTAACCTTAGTGGGATCATTCTTCCTAAAGTTTCTAGGTTCAGCAGTGTTCATACCTTTTGCCCTTCTGTTACTATTCCTAAGAAAGTTTCTAAAATTCTTGGCAAGGTAAGCAATCTCTGTAGCAGAGAGCTCATCATCAAATCCACCAACCTCAACATCATCAACTGACATAAGAGCCATTGATTTGGATTTGCTAGTTTTGGGTAGGTCCAACTCATAAGATTGAAGTGATCCTACAAGTTCATCAACAGGGATGGAGTCCACATCCTTGCACTCAGTGATGGCAGTCACCTTGGGTCTAAAGTCTTCAGTTAAAGATCTAAGAATCTTCCTAACAATCTTAGGTTGATCATAGATTTCACCCAAGTTATATGCAGAATTAACAATATCATTAAGTTTAGCATAGAATTCATCAAAAGATTCATCATCAGACATCCTAATGCTTTCAAATTTAGAAGTTAATTGCTGCAATTTGTTGATTTTGACAGCCTTTATGCCTTCATGCACAGTCTAGAGGATATTCCAAGCAGTATAAGCAACCTCAACATTAGAGATTCTCTTAAATTCCTCCATAGAAACAGCGTTAAAGATAGCATTCATAGCTTTGCTATTAAACGTGGCTGCTTCTTTTTGAGAAGTTTGCCACTCGCTAACAGGAGTAGTGGACTTCTCCCATCCGTATTCGACGGAGTTCCAGACTCTTTCATCAATTGATTTTAGGAATACTTTCATCCTTACTTTCCAATAAGCATAATTATTCCCATCAAAGTGAGGAAGAATAACAAGAGAGTGTCCGTGTTCCATGACAACAGGGGTCAAGGATCAGCTCAGTGATCAAAAGATCAACAAAAAGAGAGCTACCTGCTCTGATACCACTTGATAGTTTTTAGACCCCTTAAAACACAATTAAATTAAGCTAGTTAATTAGCCAAGTGATTACTTAGTCCAAATTTCAAATCTAGGTTATCACAATCAAACAATCATATCATGTAAAACAGCGAAAATATAAATAAGACAATGATATGATCACCCAGGAAACCAAACCGGTAAAAACCTAAGGAGGATTTAACCTAGCTATCCTCAAGGTAAACCTGAATCCAATATCTTGAAAGAATCGAAGTTCATACAATAGGACTTACAAACTCCCCGTTTGACTTCTTATTGCTACCTACCAGTAGAACTTACTGACACGATCACGTGCAAGCTCCGAGACCACGGACTCCTTCTTTCTTGGATTCTCCAGCAAGTACAAGCACACCTGCTTGTGTTTCTTTAAGCTCTTTAGTGCAGCAACTGAATGATCATCAAGTTCTTAAAGAAATCTCCTCCTTGATAATCCTAAGCTTGTGTAAAGGAAAGCTCCTCACAGATCTCACAAGAGATTCACACAAACAGCAATATAAGCAACCTCTAAAACGTGGCTAGGGTTTGCCTTATATACCTAGGACAAAACATAAAACCCTAAAACGTTTTAATGAGCTAGGGCTGAGTTGGAAATTCTGCAGAAACTGCATTCTGCTCGAGATTCGAACGATCGAGCCTATTCTTCGATCGATCAAGCCAGACCGAAATGCACAAAAACTTCTGCATCAGCTCAATTCCAACTTTACATAAAAGACACAACTTTGAGCAAGTCTAAACAAGACTAAACAACCTGTTTTGATCATGGTTTGCCAACAATACAAATTAGAATTCTAAATACATTAATTCTAAGTCTTTAGAACCTAACACTAGGAAACACCTGATGTGGACAATTTTCCACATGGAACTCAAGTTTTAGACACTTGAGTTCCATTTATTCATTTACTCCTTTCTTCCTTCATTCTCCTTGTTCTTCCTTTTCTCCTTATACCTCACCCATGGATTCATCAAATCTCGGCACCAGAGCAACAACCCAAACCCACGAATTCATAATATCTTGGCACTGGAGCAAAAACCCAAACCCAAAAATCACGATCTCAGCACCGGAGCAGCTCCCTAAGCTTGGGTTTGTTGATCTCGGCACCGGAGCGGCTTAGGTTTGTTGATCTCAGCATCGAAGCGTGCCTGGGTTTGATGTTCCTATCTGGTATTGTTGCTTGGTTTTGTTGTTTTCTAGGTTTGTTGTCTTCGGAAGTGGGTTTGGGGTTTTGAGAGTTAGAGAAATCGTTGGGGAACAGGGCGAAGGGGAAAACAGAGAAGGAAAAAACGGAACTCGTGTGTCTAAAACTCAATTTCCACGTGGATTTTAGACTCCACCTCAGCTGTGCCAGCACATAGAACTCGAGTCTTTTAGGCTCGAGTTACTACAATGAACTCAAGTCTAAGAGACTCGAGATGCTATTTTACTAAATCGTTTCTAACGCATACTAACTGTGGTGGGCCTTTTTGTAATGTTGGGCTGGGCTGCCTCCTGCTGTACTAGGCTCAAGTGTTCTGGATAAGAGAGTTGGGACCGGTCCAATTGTAACCCACCTTGGTCCGGCTTGTGCACAAACTACGCCCCGTTTGCCAAACTTTGGTTACATGCCCATGACAGGCGGAGCTGCTATGGGAAAGTTATGGCAGGCAGATGTAATAAAGATAACAAAAGAAATACATTCACTACTTAGACTATATAAATAAAGGGCAGCGACAAGAAGTGCCCCGTACATAAAAATAGCAGAAATAAGTGGGGAAGAAATAGTAATGAGTTTGTTGAATCAAAGATGGAAATATCAGTCTGCCGTGCCAGATTATATTACAGGGCTGAAACCAAGAAGGGAACCATTTCCTCAATGCGAATAATCTCCCTAGAAAAAGAAATTAATTGCTTTGAGGGAACGAGCCTGAATGGCATGTGCCCAAAAGAATCCTTTGCCTTTGATAGAGAGCTGGGCTTTTGAGGGAAAGAAATGATCAACCTATTGGTGCATGCCTGCCATTCTATGCTCTCTGTTTTCTTTCATTATTTCTAATTCTTCTTTTCTTTTTTCTCTCTTCTTTTCTCAGTGCATGCTTCTGTGTTGTGATTCTCTCCTAGAGGTTACTATTACGGTGATCGTCCCCTCAAACTGTGCACGGCAAGGGTCCTTTATATAATGCCTGCCGTGACTGGCTTTTACTAATTTAGCCTTTAACTACCTTTGTCTGGTCTGGGTGTCCTTGCTGACCACCACTGGTTTGTCAATCGCTCAACCACCACCACTTACCTGTGTTGGCTGTTCCACTCCCCATCACCAGACAAAGAAGACTATTTTGTTTGTTTGTTTGTCGTGGCACTCTTACCTGCTACGGTGTGGGTGCTCTCTCTCTCTATCCTTTATGGCATGCACCTAGTGGTTCCAACTCATCCTTGCTTCTTTTGGGCGATATGTCATCCCAGCAGGACATTTCACCTAAAAGAGCCTAAGCAGAAACCCCAAAATAGGTTTTCTCATCTCCCCACCACCAAACCATGCCCTCTTACCTCTGACCCATGACCCACCACTTCCTGTATTGGCTAGGTATAGGCTGGTGATGTCTGGGCCTTGCACATGCTCCACTTCTGTGTATGTCCAAAGCCTACCCGCTCCTCATGCGTTTGCCGTGGTCTGGAGGCTAGTCTGCACATTCTACCGTCCATCCTTGACTTCTTGTGGCGTGAGCTATTTTTTATTTCCCATTCTTCATGGCCTGCTCCCTTTAGGGGCTGGGCTTTGCTTGATTGTGGGCTTTTCTTCCTTCAGCCTACTCTTTTGCCTCTTTTTGCAATCTTGCTACTATTTCCTGCCGTACCACTATGCCATTCCTGCTGTGATGTTATTTGACCCGTGCCTGCTGGGCCTCTTTGGGCCTACTGCTTATTCTTCTCTCAATGACTCAGTATGATCATTGGGCTTTTTATTACATTGGTTGCGGGATCCTGTGTCCCATTTATTTCCTCTTGGGCATCCTTGGCCCATTTGCTTTCCTTGGGCATCCTCGGCCCTTTTTCTAATTCTGTGTTCCCATGGGCTTTTACTAACTCCTTTGGGCTTCCTTGGCCCAATTACCTTATCCTTCATCCTTGGGGCTTATGGACTTTCCATCAGCCCCTTACTTTCTTTGCTTGCATTACTTCGGGCTTGTTATGGCTCATTTTCACTTTTCTACATTACATACTGCCCATGGGTTTGCTACTTCTCTCTTTTCGGGCTCCTTTAGGCCCATTTGCTTCCTCAAGGCCTATTTGTTTATTTTATGGGCCTATGATCCATTATTCTTGCCACTTGGGCTTAATGGTTTTTCTATCCACTTACTAACTCTTTTCTGCCCATGTTGCTGGGCTTTTTCCTTCTACTGGGCTTCCCAAAATGAGCATCAACACTAACTAACGCTCTCCCAAATGCATGCTAGTTGGAAAATTACCTTACGTGTTCTCTATTTTTATGTTCTGTATTATCTGACTTTTTCTTTGTATTTTTTGGAATATGCTTTGATTATGCATCTGAAACACAGATCAATTTAACTAATGAAATACTATAAGTTTTGCGTTTCTACTTTTGTAAATATTGACAAAAAAAGTAAGGAGAAAGGTAAGACGTGTTCTCTGTTTCTATGTGTTGTATAATATGATTTGTTCTTTGTAATTTTGGAATATGGGTTTTTATGAGTTCGCATTTCAAGGTACTAGTTTTTTATTGTGTAGTATTGGCTTTAAACAGTCCTTTTGATGCTGGGAAAACTGTAAGGAAAATAAAGGAAATAAAAGGTTGAAGTAGATTAAAATGATGGGTTTTTGGTTTTATGCTGTTTTGGGTTCTGGGATTTGATGAAAATTAAGAATAAATAGCAATGTGGGTTATCCGTACTATGCTCTCTAGAGGGTTTTTTTTTTTTTTGTATTTAAAGATAATTTATTTTTATTGTGTAATATTGGCTTTTTTTACTGTCTTTTTGGATGCTGAAAAAATGTGGGAAAAGTAGATAGAAAGGGGAGAAAGGAAAAGTGGGTTTAGAATAAAGTTGTGGGCTTTAGGTTTTATGTTGTTTTGTTCTCTAGAATGTGAAGGAGGATGGGTACTAAACATGCATTTCATTGTTTTTAAGATGTTGAGAATACTGCCTTTTTTTTTAAATGTTTGTGAATTTGTAGTACTAAGTTAATTTTTAGATCTGTTTTGGTAGGTGGGAAAATGTGGGTGAAGGAAAAGAGAAATGAATCGTTTGAGATAATGTCTTATGTCTGATTTGATTTCTAAACCATGAATGTAATGGAATGAAAAGTTTGATTATGGTGGTGCTCAACTATATGTCTCTTATCATGCCTATGTAAAAATTCCACTTTAAGGGTTTTGATTATGTGTTACTGTAAATTATTTGGTGGGCATGTGTTTGTCCATAAAAATCTTGTAGTTAGGGTTTCTCATATGGAAATGAAATGAAGCTTCTAGGTTACATAGCTACACTTTATTTATGGTTAAAGGTTCAGAAAAAGTAAGCTGATCATTTATTTGTTGGTATTGATAGATGGGGTCTGCAGCTAGAGCAAGCCACTTACAAGAATCGCCAACATCTTTACCTTTCGGAACAAGCAAAGAACTACAAGAAATCTAGGTTTATGCGGCATTTTTTTTAGCAACATTTTTAAATCTGCCTCTATAAGTGATATACTGTAACGTTTCTCACTAGCGCTGCTAAAGACTAAGGCTTTCGCGACGTTTTTTAAACAATGTCGCTATAACCCAAAACAATAGCAGGGATTTTTTAAACATCGCAACAAGTATTGTTTCAACGGCATGTATCTGGCTTATAGCAACATTTTCTTAAAACATCACTGTAGGTATTAATAAAACTCTATAGCCTTATCAAAAAATAAAAAATAATACTCTATAGCGACATTTTCAAAACATTGCTATATGTTCCCCCCAAATATTTCATTCTTCCTGCCCAAAATTTCCCCCAGTTTTCATTTCCCACTTGTTTTTTTCCTACACTCTTTCTTCTTTCTTTTGTTCATTCAACTCCCACTTCTCTCTATCCCCTCACGCCACTTCTCTCTCTCCCCATAACTCCTCTTCCTCACGCCGCCACTCCTACCCACCGCCTAAGCCACCAATCTGCTCTCTCTTTCTTCACTCCTCTCTCTCCTCCTCACCATACCCATCCCACAACCCATGAAAATAAGAGAAAGACACAAAGACACAGTTGGTCTATTTCATATTTTCTTCATTTACATGATCTCACAAGGTTTATTTGGTAGATCTGGTCATTTTTCCTTCATTTTAGTTGTTTTATTATGAAATATTTCCACAATAGCTTTTTGATTTTAGTTGTTTTATTATGAAACATGTGGATAATGTTTCACTTGGTATTTTGTGATTTATTTTGGCCTAGGTTGCACTCCTTCTTGCTAGGTCCAATTTGTTGATTAGTAGGAATATAGAGTGGGCAAATCTTATGCTTGGTTTTGAGCAGGTAAATCATTTTCCCTACTATTATCTTTTTCTTATTCATCTTGATGATGATTTTGGAGCACATGTAGTAACCCATATCTATTAAATAATGTGTATGATACTTTTAGGATGCCAAAATATTACTCTTTTATTGATTTTTTTTTTTTTTTTTTTTTGACCTTTGGCTTTAAAATAAAGCAGTAGATTGAAGTGTTAATGGTAAGAATGTTGAGATTTTTTAGTAGAGCATCAGATTAACTCCTCTAAGTAGTTCCCTACAGCTTTTGACTGGGAAATACAAAAAAATGTTATTAATTATCTATGCCCTATTTTATTTAATTTCATCTTCTGTTTTAAGATCATTATTTTGCTTAATTGTGGTTGATCAACTTGCTTAGCTTGCATATTTGGCTTTTCTCTGATGGTCCTAGTGTTTATGTAGTTAGCCTTAAGTCTTACATGGGTATGGGTTTGACAAGATCCATTCATAGGTAACCAAAATTATAGTGTGTTGTGTTTCACATAATTCACAAGACCCTGAGCCAAGTTTAGGGTGTTGGTAGTGTGATGCCAAGAGCCAAATGTTTGATTAGATGGTTGACAAGGTAGTGTTTAAAGAGGACATTGGCCAATGCAACTGCCTTACAATTAATGTACTAATATTGTTGCAGTAAAGTCTGTAAAGAGGACAGAGACAATTGCGTCTACTGCCAACTTGCTTTGCAAAATTAGACATATTTGAATTTGAATCAAGTATATATTCATCTTGAAACTTTATTGCATATGAGTATATGACACTTAACACACATCAAGCACAAACTCAAACACAATTATTTCCAATCCACACATATTACATCAAATTAAAAAGTACAATCATCCTGACTTATTACAAGAAAACTTCAACACCAAGTTGTAAACAAATTAACAAGATGATATGGCTTGGAACCTTTAACTGGCCCTGGTTTCATTAATGAGTTTTGCAACCATGGTTTGTGGACACAACTTTTATTTTTTTCCTGTATGCTTTGCTATTTGATATTTTCAATTTAGAGTAATTGTTTTAGAGTAAGGATCTAGTTACAACTAGTGTAACTTTTGGATGTTACACCATTAAATAATATTTTGTTGGATCAATATTTTGAAAATTCAACCTTGACATCATCCAATCAAGGGAGGATTTCAGGATTTTTACTTTTACAAAAATGCCAAAACAAGGGACTTGTAAGTTTTGCTTGCTTTAGTTTATATATATATAAGTTTAACTAGAATAAGAAATATAGAGAAAGAGATAGAGGGATAAAGGGAGGTGTGTGAGTATAAGAGAAAGAGATAAAGGAATAAGAAATCGAATAATTATGTGTGTGTGAGTATAAGAGAAAGAGATAGAGGGAGGTGGTACTTCGAGGCAGAATGTGTAAACTTGTGCGTATGTTGGCTGGCTTGCAAAAGCACTTCGGTAAATAGAAATGGAGACAAAAATATGTTAGTTACTATTCCCCAAATGTGTCAATCTTTCTGTTAAGAATGAAAGTATTCCCTTTTTTTTTCTTCTTATAGTTTTAGGTTTGAAAGTAAATAATTCATTGTCTACAAGGAAAAAAGGATAAAGATTCCCCACATAAGCATATTTTGAAGGGATCAACTCAGTATTCTCTACCTGATCTGAAAATTTGAAGGGATCAATTCTTTTTTTTTTTTTTCTTTTTTGGCAATGGCACCCTTATTTGCCTTCCACATCATTTAAGTGTCCTCTTTTATTTTGTAGGTTAACCACTCATTTATTGTTATTTGCCTTCCACATCATTTAAGTGTCCTCTTTTATTTTGTAGGTTAACCACTCATTTATTGTGATAAGTTTGGGTTTTTTTCGGAAAGGTGTTTGCTTGGCTTGAGCATAGTAAGTAATTTTTGCTTAAAATTTTGTACTTGAGATGTTAATAATTGTGTTGGGGTGGAATGTTGAGTTGGAGCAAGCGGGTGGCTTGCATGGTGCTATAAGGCGGTTTACATTCATATTAGGAGTGTTTATTATTTTTTAAAATTTTGGATGTATATTTTTGAGTTATATTTGTTAATTTCTTTTTGGACTTCAATACTTGTAAGCATTCTATATTTGTGATTATGATAATTGTATTGGGTGGACTGTTGTGTTAAAGCAAGCGGGTGGCTTACATGATGTTATAAGGTCGTTGCAATTGATATTAGGAGTGTTTATTAAATTAGGAAATTTGGATGGATATTGCTGAGTTATGTTTGTTGATTACTACTTTTCTTTTCCAATACTTGTAAGAATTCTATATTTGTGATTATGATAATTGTGTTGGGGTGGATTGTTGTGTTGGAGCAAGCGGGTGGCTTGCATGGTGTTATAAGGCGGTTTACATTCATATTGGGAGTGTTTATTATTTTTTGAAAATTTCGATATTGTTGAGTTATATTTATTGATTACTTTTTGGACTTCAATACTTGTAAGCATTCTATATTGTAATATTGATAATTATTTTGTGGTGGATTGTTGAGTTGGAGCAAGCGGGTGGCTTGCATGGTGTTATAAGGTGGTTTCAATTGGTGTTGGGAGTGTTTATTGATTTTTGAAAATTTGGATAGATATTGTTAAGTTATATTTGTTTGATTATTTCATTTTTTTACATGTCGAACATGCAAACTAAATGATAATTTTCAAGAGATATTGATTAATTACCAAATGTATTAATAAATTACGTATGAAATTAGACTCCTTATGCCTACACTTAGGACCTTGGTGTGACTTGCAAGCCATTTTCTCAAATTTGAAAATTTTGTCTTGTTTTCTTAGAAGCATAGGTTTGTTTTATTAAAGTAATTGAAATATAGATTAACCGTTGGTTTATGCTTTCAAGATATCGTGCTATAGGTATTTATTGTGTAAATTTATTCTCTAGCTATGGACAAGAGTTGGATGGATATTAGAGATAGAACGTCTGTGGAATATAGTATTTAAATTTTAATGTTTTAAGAATGTATTTAGTGTTGAGTGTTTAAATTTTTTAAGTATAGCTACTATTATTTTGTTACTCAAAATGATTTCTTTATGAACTTATTAGATATTCTTAATTTGTATTCAGGGTGGTTTTGGTTTAGATCATCAATCTCCAACTCCTCATAAATCGCAAGCTTCATCCCATCAAGAAACTAGCTTATTGTGGTAAATGCAGTGTTTTAAGGACTCCATGGGCTATTAAATAGTTGTTTTGAACAACCACATTTATTTTAGAAGTATTGTACTTTGTTTATAATATTGTCATAGCTTGGGTGGTTGTTTTTTTTTAGTACGGGCTATCACATAGTTGTTTTGAACAACCACATTTATTTTGGAAGTATTGTACTTTGTTTATAGTATTGTCATAATTTGGGTGGTTTTTTTTTTTTTTTTTTGTAGGTAGACAAGTGTTTTGTTAAATTCAAGATGATACTTTAGACATATGTTATGTATTAAAGTTGTAAATTACAACTATATGTTTTGTTGGCTTTAATTCCGTGCCAAATTTAATTGTAATTTTATTCAATCTTTTGTACCATGTATTTATTGTGGGATTTAATTGTAAGGGTTGTGTGATAGAGAGAGAGAGAGTGTGAAGACTCAAGCAATTGAAGACAGAAGAGTTTTCGCGGGTAGCTCGTGACTAAGCATCCCGCGAAATGATGCATATGCCTTCCACATGACTGGAATGCAAAGAGTCAGGACAGATGGAGACAGCTGTGTTTCGCGAGTAGCTCGCGGGTAAGGCCTTCCTGTGAGACACTCACGAAACATTGTGTTTTGCCAAACTGTGCTATCTGATACACACTTTCTGTACCCACACTATATATACCCACATTACCCACAAATGTTGAGGAGTGCTTCTGAGAGAAAACCCTAGCCACAAACCTTGAGAGTTAGAGATTTTTATACCCACAATCCTCTATACAATTGCTTATGGATTTTCCTCAACTCCTACCTCTCCATTTTCATATCCTTGAGAGGTTGATAGCCCAAATAATTACCACACCCTTTCAGAGTGTTCAGTGAGATTTTGGTGCTGCTGGAAAGTATTGGAAGAAGCCAAGGATGGCATATGCAACATGGAGCTTGTTGCGGGATCCGGAGAGCTAGACAAGACACGGTTCCGAGTAGCCTTGTTGGAGTAGGAGCTTGAAGGGCTTAGGTACATCGGGTAGATTAGGCTTGGAGGGTCTCTTGCTAACTCATGTATCCCAACTGATTGTCTAGTGGATCGATTACCGCTTGGAGGGCGGCGAAGAGGTTTTATGCCGAGGACTTTAGTTTCCTCTTCGATAACACATCGCTGTGTTGTCTTTGTGTTTGCATCTTTCTTCCCTACTCTTTTACCTTTCATTTTACTACTGGGTTATTATGAATATGGGTTAGAGTAGCTTGTTTGTTTATACACTCGCATTTACTCTATTCCGCACTTAATATTAAGTTAGAGTAAAATCAATCGAGCCATAACTTTAATTTGGGGGGTCTAAACTTTCATAGGTGTTTTACACACTATTTGAACATACAATTGGTATCAAAACGGGTGCACTAGCTGTGGTTTAATTACCTTAGTGCGATCCTTGACCCCGTTTAAGATGGACTGGTCTCAATCTTTAAATGCTCCACCATATTTCGATGGTAGCAACTATGCCTTTTGGAAAGTCTGAATGAGTGCATTCCTATGTTCAATCGATGAGGCTATTTGGGATGCAGTAGATGTAGGATGGACTAGGCCGGAGGCCGCTAAATCCACATGGGATAAGGCGGCTCTCGCGGCGACTAATGCAAATAGCAAAGCACTTAATGCTATTTTTTGTGGTGTATCCCCAGATGAGTTTCACAGAATATCTCACATCATAATTGCCAAGGAGGCGTGGCAAATATTGGAGGCCACGTATGAAGGAACAAAGAAAGCGAAAGACACTAAGTTATAGATGCTGACCACTCGGTTTGAGGAGTTGAAAATGAGTGAGGACGAGTCATTTGACTCATTCTATAGCAAGCTAAATGAGGTGGTTATTGGCAAGTTCAACTTGGGTAAGAAAAGGAAGGACTCAAAGATAGTGAGGAAAATCCTTCGATCATTGCCAGAGAGCTTCCGTGCAAAGGTTACAGCAATTGAAGAGAGCAAGGACCTTGATGATATCAAAGTTCAAGAACTAATTGGCTCACTTCAAACATATGAGCTGTCATTGCCCTCACAAAGGAAGAGTAAATCCCTTGCTCTTAAGACGATCAATGAGAGGATAGAAGCTCACGACTCATCAGATGAGGATGTTGTCGATAAAGATGTGGCATATCTAGTAAAGAATTTCTGAAAGTTCTTGAAGTTCAAGAAAATGGAATGTTTGCTGAGAAGGGAAAATTCTCAAGTTTCGGAAAGGAGAAAAAGGATTTTAAGAAGAGAGATGGAAAGGAATCTCAATTCACTCAAGGAATCACTTGCTTCGAATGCAACGGACATGGACATTTCAAGAAAGAGTGTCCCAATTATTTGAAAACGAAGGGCAAAGTGTATGCCACTACTCTAAGTGATTCAGACTCCTCTAATTCAGATTCAGATGAAAGCTGTGATGGAGAGGGAAACTTCTCTGCATTCATGACAATTACTCATGTGGAATCTTCAGATAATTTGAGTGTGCTAGTGGAAGAGCTTAGTGAGCACACTGAATTGGAGTCAATTGGGATTGTTGAGGAATCTGATGATGAGGAAGATGAAGAAGCAGTGGGACTGCAAGAGACCTACAATTCCCTCCTTGAGAAGACTGGTGAATATGCAAAAGTGGCTAACGCAACCATCAAAAAGATGAAGAGGGCAGAGGAAGATTATAGAAGTCTTCTCGTGCGATATAAGGAGGCCAAATGTGAGATAAAGACGCTGAATGGAGAGCTAACCGAAGCCTACTCAAATATAAAATTTCTTGAGCTTGAGGTGGTTCAAGCTAATGCTAAAGTAGAGCGAGTCTCTTCCAAGAAGCTTGATGAAGTCTTTTCTCACCAAAAACCTTTCTCTGACAGAACCGAACTGGGATATGCTGGAGAGAGTAGTTCGGCTGTCAATATCTCCAAGGAAGTAAAGTTTGTGAAAGCCAAAGAACCGATGGTAGCTACCACAAAGGCTGAGAAAGTGAAGCCGGAGAAGAAGAGGAATGTGATTGACCAACAGGTGTTAAATAAGCCTTGTAATTAATCAGTGTTCAGGTCTAAAGCCAAAGGGAAATCACTTCCAAAATCACAAAGAGGTCCGAGAACAAATCATTTCTGCCATCATTGTGGACTTCAAAGACACACCAGACCAAATTGTCATAAGCTTAGAGCATTGAAGAATGCAAGTGATCAGATGTCAAGAGGACCAAGAAATGACAAACGGAATTGGGCTGTTGAGCAATCATGAGGTCGAGATGGTGATTCCGGAGTGATAAATGTGATGAAAATGATTGATGCATTCACCACATATTTGGCAAGCTTCAACAGAAGGCTTGAATGCCACAACACTCATACCCAATCCTTTAGGGATATCACCCCAAATGCACGTGCCGTGTGGGTGAAGAGGGGTACTCATGCATAAGCATTACAACATATCCATGCATCAATACTTCCTATGCTTTGTGACTTTAATTGGTTGTATGCTTTTTGTTATAGTTCCAGCTTGGGTTAAATATTGTGCTTGTTTTGTTTTTCAAATGTTTTTACATTTTGTTGATCTTAATTTACTTGTTTTGTTTTTGAGTGTATTCAAAAATTCAAAAACCCATAAAAATTGAAAATTCTTTAGAAAGTTTGATCGCTTGTGTTGTGCATGTCACATGTGAGTTTGGCCTAGTACTTTCGTACTAATAGCGTAGTGCATTTACGGGCTTAGCTTGTTATGTATGCACATATATCTATGTGGGAAAAATCTTGAAAACTATGGGTGATTGTTGTAAATAGATCTTCAAGCTTGTCATGAATGATTGGAAAATAGTCTTGTTGATCTTGATACTTGCATAGACTTGTGCTTATATATCTTCCCACCTTTATTTTTCTGTTTTTGCAATAGAGCTCACCAAATGTAAATCTCAAAATGAAAAAGAGATTATGAGCTACAAAAGCCTGTCGCACATACTAGTATTTGAGTAGGAAAAAGGGAAAGCAACTTTTGTATTGAAATGTAGGGTGCTCAAAAAGCCAAAGGCTAACTCTCAATGTTGAAATATAAAAAATTTCAAGCACCGATCTCAAAAAGAGATGTATTATCCAAACAGGATCAAATGCTATGATTTATGCAGAAGCCAAATGAAAAGCTTCTTTGTTTTGTAATCATTTTCTTGTGGGAGGTCATATATATTCATTTCTATAATTGAGATAGACCACTTGATTTAGTACCAGTTGTGTATGACTTGATTGAATTGATCATTGAAGCTTCACTCTAGTCTAAGGACTATTCCACATTTGATACTCACCCACAACACACAAGACTTTGTTCAAATAATGCTTATCTCATTTGTGTGATTGTACATGTTCAAATGTGATATATATGCTCAATTACTTGTTGATCAAACCCAAAAAAAAAATTTAAGTGTTTTATATGTTTTTGAAAGTGATTTTATACTTTCGTGCTTTTAGTTTTTGTTCAAAATGCATTTTTGTGTTTTTCTTCAAAAACTGGTTTAGAGGCTATTTCGCGAGAAGCTCGCGACTTAGAGCTTTCCACGAAATGTGCTTAAGGGAAATTAAAAAGTCACATTTTTATACAGAGAGTCTCGTTACTGTCTTGTGAGTATTTCACGACTAAACTCTTCTCGCGAAATGTTTTTAGGCAAAAACTGGAAATTTTTCAATTTCTTACAGAGGCCATCGCTATTGCCTTGCAACTAAAAGCTTCTCACAAAAGCTTTTGTGCTTCAGTGGTGCTTTTTGCGACTAACCTCGCAACTACCTAACTCGCAAAAATCGCGTGTTTTCAGTTTTATAAGGCAGATGTGACAGTTTTTTTCAAAAACTTTCTATTTCCCTCGCCTTGCCTCTCTCGAACCCCTCTCAACCCAAAATCACTTTTCACTCAAACCCCATCATTTTCAAGCTTGTTTTCTGTATTTTCAACTTCAAGGTATGTTTTCTAAAACATTTTCTTCATTTTTATCTTAGATTATGCAGAAATTAAGTTAGGGTTTTAAAAATTGGGGATTTTTCAAAAAAGGGTTGGGGTTCTTGATTTTGTGAAAAAAAATTTCAAATCTTTGATTGGGCTGAGTCCCATTTGATCTATGTATATCTGTGTTGGCCCCGTGTGGCATTCTAAACATGTATTGAGGCATTTTCACTTATGTTCATGCATTGTTCATTGGTGTTGTTCACTGTTGCATGCTATGTGTTTGACAAAATGTTCATGTGACATTCTTGTGTTGTCTTGGACTCTAATGAGTTCCATTGATTGGGTTTACTCTTGATTGAACATGTTTGACATGTTTTGGTCAACGGGTGTGTGTTTTACACACTGTGCCCATTTTGTGCCTCAATGCCATGCCATGCACACACTATGCACACACTAGGCATCCTCTAGGCACACCTCATGCACCTCCTACTGCACTCACTTGCATCAGCACATGCACAGCACAGACACACACATGCACAGTCATGTACTTCGTGCATTATGCCTCTGTTTACATGTTTTAACACTTATAGCATGATATTTTAAGTTTATTTGCTCTGTTTTGAGTTGGTTATACTCTGTTTTAAGTTGTTTTACTTTTTGTTTTGGACTAACTTGAATCTAATCAAGTTTTGTGTTTTGTTCTATGTTTGTGCACCTGTTTCTTTTCTTGGTTGTCTGTGTAAATGTGCAGATGTCTCCGTTTAAAAGCTCAGCTGTGAAAGGAGGCAGCAGCAAAGGGAAAGAGCCGGTGATTGATGTTGATGACCCTTCACCGAGGTCAAAGAGGACTTGTTTTTCAACGGGAGTGTATGACCCTAACTTGTTCAGATCTTATGTTGCATTTCAGACCTATACGAACTACTTTCGAGATGCTCCATTGCTAGTTGAAAGGGCCGTTGATCAGCCATCTCTCCTAGACACTAATATTCCCATATGGTTTGCCACCAAGGATTGGAACTTTCTTCTCTCAAATCTTGAGGATGCATACGAAAACTTGGTGAAAGAATTTTATGCCGATGCCATTGTTGAAGGAGAGGAAATCAAGTGCTGGGTGAGAGGAAAGCGGTTCTCAGTTACACCCGTCTACTTGGCCGATATTCTACACATCAACAGGCCAATATTACCTATCCCACCGGTATATGATAAACTGAATCCGGATGAGGAGGTTCTTCGGGAAGCTTTAAGAGCTAATTTGGAATTCTCCTCCAATGGGAAGTCAATAAGTGTGGCCTTTCTTTCTCCCGAATTAAGGCTACTCACAATAATCATGTTTAGCAACCTCTATCCTCTGTCTAGCACCGGTTACATGAATCTCGGTCGTGCATTATTCTTGCATAATCTGATCACTAACGTGGAGATTGATGTGTGTTCTCATATTTTCCACATTGTGGCAAAAATGGTTGAACGGACTACTTCAAGGAATTGTATTCCTTTCTATTGCCTTATCTCAAGGATTTTGAAGCTCAAAGGTGTGCATCCCTCGGAAGATGAGCGCCCATATCCACGGCCAAGTCCAATTAATATCCACACTCTCCATGCAAGCATAAGTCACACCAAGAAGAATACCAAGCAAGAAAGTCATGCTACTCAGGGAAGCTCAAGCTCTACCTCCCATGTTTATGATGAACAGCTAGACAACATCATGGCTACTCTCCAAGAGATCACTACCAAATTATCCGGACTAGCTACCATCATGCACTCCCAACACATTCGTTTCAACACCAAGTTCACATCTCTCCAGACTCAAATGGACCAAATTCAGAGGAAGCTAGAGGAACATAAAGACTAACTATTCCATGACAAAAAGGGGGAGATGGTGTCGTTGTTAGGGGGAGTGTAGTGATAGGGGGAGGAGAAGCTAGTATAGTGATAGGGGGAGGAGAAGCTAGTAGCTGCTGTTTGGTTTATAGTTTTATTGCTTTTCTTTAAGCTTTAGTACATTGTTCTTAATTTCAGTCTTATATTCAGTAGATGTGTTTATCTCAATGCTTTGTAGCATTTTTTTTGTGCTTTTAAGATATTTCTAATATGTCTTAAGTACCTCACACTTGTACCCTAGTAGGATCCTGTATCCTAAATGCATATACTTTGTGTATTTTGCATTGGTTGTGTGTTAGACATGCAATTGATCATTGTGGTTGGTCTTCATTGCATTGCATGTCCGGATGAGCATTTACTAGTTAAATGTTCATTGTAGTCATTCTTTAATGACTATTCTTGTATGATCAAGATATGTTTACATGTTTTATAGTGTTTACAATCTTGATCACACTTTACTTGCTCATGTACGTACCATGTATTCAACTTGTCATAAGCTTAATGAAAGTTCTGTTTGTGTGCAAGTGTTTCAGGTTACAGGTATATACGTGCAAGTGCTTCACAGCTTCTAGATTAAGTGTGAGTGAGTTTTTTCACTGTTCACAAACTCACGTTTAAGTCTAGAGTCTGTTTTAGGGGTTTTGTCACGAAATAACCGAAGGAGGAGATTGTAAAGTTGTAATTTACAACTATATGTACCCTGTATTTATTGTGGGATTTAATTGTAAGGGTTGTGTGATAGAAAGAGAGTGTGTGAAGACTCAAGCAATTGAAGACAGAAGAGTTTTCGTGGGTAGCTTGCGACTAAGCATCCCGCGAAATGATGCATGTGCCCTGCACATGACTAGAATGCGAAGAGTCAGGACAGATGGAGACAGCTGTGTTTCGCGAGTAGCTCACGGGTAAGGCCTTCCCGCGAGACACTCGCGAAATATTATGTTTTGCCAGACTGTGCTATCTGATACACACTTTCTGTACCCACACTATATATACCCACATTACCCACAGATGTTGAGGAGTGCTTCTGAGAGAAAACCCTAGCCACAAACCTTGAGAGTTAGAGATTGTTATACCCACAATCCTCTACACAATTGCTTGTGGATTTTCCTTAACTCCTACATCTCTATTTTCATATTCTTGACAGGTTGATAGCCCAAACACTTACCACACCATTTCAGAGTGTTCAGTGAGGTTTTGGTGCTGCTGGGAAGCATTGGAAGAAGCCAAGGATGGCAGATGCAACATGGAGCTTGTTGCGGGATCCAAAGAGCTAGACAAGGCACGGTTCCGAGTAGCCTTGTTGGAGTAAGAGCTTGGAGGGCTTAGGTACATCGGATAGATTAGGCTTGGAGGGTCTCTTGCTAACTCATGTATCCCAACTGATTGTCTAGTGGATCGATTACCGATTGGAGGGCGGCGGAGAGGTTTTACGCCGAGGACTTCGATTTCCTCTTCGATAACACATCGTTGTGTTGTCTTTGTGTTTGCATCTTTCTTCCCTACTCTTTTACCTTTCATTTTATTGCTGGGTTATTATGAATATGGGTTAAAGTAGCTTGTTTGTTTATACGCTCGCATTTACTCTATTCCGCATTTAGTATTAAGTTAGAGTAAAATCAATCGAGCCATAACTTTAATTTAGGGGGTCTAAACGTTCATAGGTGTTTTACACACTATTTGATCATACATATATCTATTTGAATTTATGTGAAATGGTGTTAGTGTGTTAGTTTTAACATTTGTTATTGTGAAATATTGATGATCAATAGGTATATTTGATCTATTACAAGCTCATGTTAGTTATTGTTAAATTTTGAGCAGTTTATATAGCATTTTTAATATTATAAAAAATTATAAAAATAAAAAAACTAATGAGCAGGCTTTAGCGACGTTTTAAAAACGTCGCTAAAAAGCAAGAGGATAAATGCATTTGTTGGATTCTTGTACTTTGGATGTAGTTTTATCCAGATTGGTGAAAATGGAATTCCTCCATCCCTTGATAGAGCATAAACCTAGGGAGTAGAAAATATACATGCATTGACATTGTTAGCCAGGTTATGGATTGCAAAATAAAAAACAAAAGTTGAACATTGTGTCATATTGTCAATTTTACTACTAAAGGCTAACTGATTTGATAATATCATATACGTACTATTGGGGGAAAAAAAAGTTGACTTGATAATGAAAGTAATTGGTTCAATTCAACAGCATTAGTACGTAAGATTTATGTAGTAAAATTATAGTTGAACTAGAAAACAACCAAGGAGAGAGATTTCCAGTTTTGCTTACTACTCTAGCAGCACCGGTTATGACTGAGAGTCCACAAAAGAAGAAGGCTCCCCAAATGATATAGAGGATAATTATGGCTCCTGTGCCACTATGATACCTTTGACAAAACACATCATATATTATCTGTGCTGGTACAAGTGAACCAGCTGTCTCATTGTTTGTGTCAAATAAATAGGATGGATCCTGCAATAACAACATTGTCTAATGTCAAACTTAATGGTCGAGCGAATGAAATTCTGAAACAAAAGCCAAACACTTCATACTAATCATATATACCTGGATGCAGAAAGTTAGAGCTAAGATATAAGCCCATCCAAATGCTGAAATGATTCCTATACAAGAAAGAATGGCCATAGGACCAGTTCTATCAGCGCCTTTTGTTTCCTTAGTTAGATGAGCTGCAGTGTCGTAGCCATACAAGCAGTATTGGCTTAGAAGTACTGATATAATTATAGCATAAGGTTTACTATGTATTCCAATTGCCTCAGGAGATGTTTCAAAATGTGTAAACACATATGATGCTTGTTAAGGACATATTTTATGTAATTGGCTAATCCTTTGACAAAACGCACTTTACTTGTATTTGGGTAGATCTAGGATGTGTTTAATACTTCAAAGAACAAAAGTTCAAGTCTAGTATTGAAGCCATGCAAAGCTGTTCAAGAAACAAGTGAAGAAGTGCTGATTCATTAAAGCTCGACAGCTGCTCGACAGATAGCTATCTATCGAGGTTTAATGAGGCTCGACAGATACTATCTATCGAGGTATCTATCGAGGTTACGGGAATTCAGATTTTCAGATCTAATTTTTGGCCCATGCTTATGTATTTGTGTAGGGTTTCTTTTCTCACGACCCTAGACATATATAAGGCTTATTTTAGAAGTCGTCACATAAGAGAATACAAGGAGAACATATGCAAAAGGTGACCGATGCCTTATTCTCTCTGAAGGAAGCTACTGCGTCTTTGCACCTTAGAGTTTTGTAACCAAGTGCTTCTTGATCTTCATTGTTGATGAAATGAAGAATTTTGCAGTCAACATCTTCTTCAAGTTGGCGATTAAGTCGCGTACTGGGATCCGCGCAATTGGTTAGTCACGCACTGGGATTCGTGCATCAAGAAGGACTAGTTCCTTCAAAGTATTTTGAAAGATCTACTACAAGATTGGTTTCTGCTAATGGTTCTCAGATGAAAATTAAATATGAATTGAATAATGTTCATGTGTGCCATGATAATGTTTGTTTCAAGATTCCTTCTGTTCTTGTTAAAAACATGACTAATAAAGTGATTCTTGGTTTGCCATTTATAAATGCCTTATATCCTTTTCTTGTTGAACATGATGGAATTACTACTGATCCTTTTGGACAGAAAGTAAAATTCAAATTTGCTTCGAAGTTTGAAATTGATATTGATAATCTGTCTTATGAAAAAGACTCCCCCATGAATGCTCTTATTCAAGAACTAATGATGAGTTCTTGCCAATATTTCACAGGTGATTTTAAAGGTAATATTTATAGTACCAAAAAGTTAAACACTATCAATTATCCTAACATTATCAATACTTCTTTGCAGGAATTGGACAATGATGCGTGGATAAATACCACTAATAAGTGGAATTATAATAATATTTATACTTATACCACTAGTAAGTGGATTATTATGGCTCCCTCGGCAGAGAGGAAAAACAAGGGAAAAGCACCAGTACGAGGCTTTTCTCAAGACAAAAGGCTCCCAGCGAGACAACATTTTGTAATGCATGAAGGCGCATCCTCTAGAGTAAAATCCAGCGGATCAACATCCCTTCAAGAATCTGTCCTGGCAGAGGTGACATATTCCAATGGTGATATATTAATTACTTTGCAGGAAGTCTTGTCAAGAAATTTACATTTCCACAATGGAACCTATTCAGAATTACCAGATTCTATTAAATTCATTCTTGATAACCTTCAATTTACTTTTGCTAGAAACCACCATAATGTTTTCCAAAAAGCCCTCAGAGCCCTTGAAATCCACCTTGTTAACCTTACTGCTCAAAATCAGGCTTATATGAGCCACCATGATAACCTTGTTCTAGAAAATGACCTTGCTCCAGAAAACAACTCTGTTTCAGAAAATAACCTTGTTTCAGAATATGAGGCTCTTAGAAGCCGTCTTGAAGCCTACATTAGTCAACTCTTTAGCAAAGAGGAAATTCATTCAATGGATAAAGAGACTATAATGGGCACTGATTATGCTAGATTGAGTCTTAAGACCCAATCTATATTAAGAAGTGTTGTTGCCAACTTGCCAACAGATATACAATTACGTATTCTAGGAAGCAAGGCTATGTTTAGGTCTTTTAACCTGTGGTTCAAATATTTCAAGAAACTTGTTACAGCTACTATTCCTGATCCAGATGAATTAGATGAATCTGATAATGTATTTATCCAACTGGACTGGGAAGAACACTTTGGGAGTACTCTCAGAGTGTATGAAAAGAAACACCCATTTCTTGGCCTCTTGATAAATTATGATAATGGTTCATATATTGCTGCTGATTCAGATGATGATGATGACAGGGATCCCAACTGGCTTTCCCAAATGTTTGAATATGGCTTCATGAGGTTCATAAAATTAACAAGCCATTATCAAGCCAGCCAACTCCCACAAATTATTCAGGATGCTATTAAAAGATTTAACAATCCTTTTGTTTCCATCAGATGCTGGAGTACGTTGCCAAAATGGGAAAGAGATAACTGGATGAATGTCCAGCCCTCAAAGCATCTCATTCTCATTAATGGTCACACTCACCAAGGGCCATGGTTTGAAGGAAATTCTCAATTGTCCTTTGATGATCCTTATGCTCTTGCAGAATGTTGGAGAAATTGTTTTAATAACCAAATTATTAATGTTGCTCAGAATTTATGGAAAGACTATCATTTCATGGGTAGCACAGATAAAATTTTTGTCTTTGGCCCCAGGCCATATTCTGATGTCATTGCTCATTTGCGGATTACTGATCATTGTAATCTAAGAAGTCTTCTCATCCTGGGGAGAACTCCAGTGTTTGAGCCAATTTTATATTGTGGATTTTGCAATCAATATGCTATTTACCACGAGCATGAATGTGATTCTCCACAAGGTCCTTTTGATCCTTTTGATGGTTATCCATCCGATGCTCCTTCCACTGATTGATGGATTCACTCCTGAGGTTACTACTGTTTCAAGAGAAGTTACTACTATTTTAAGACTAATGCTACTTTCCCCCCTTTATGCTTTTTCAATTGATTCATCTTCTCTAACCATTTTCTCTTAACACGGTCTTTTTCAGACTGAGCAAAATTATTTTGGAAATATTTTCTCTTAGGTCTATTTTTTGAAAGCATAAATTCATTGTACAAAGAATCCCAATCAATTTCAAAATCATCATTTAAAACAGTCAAAACTCTTAACTAATTTTGGTAAACAGAAGGATTTTCAATAGGAGGAAAATCAGAATCAGATGGAGCAACAGATACAGAGTCTTCTTCATCTTCAATAGCAATGTTGCCATGAGGAAAGGAAGATTCAGCTTTAGTAGAATAGAAAGGAGTGCTAACTTGGGAGTTACCGCTAGAAACTCCTTTTAGCCTTAAACCAGTGGGTTTTCAAGACTTTTTTGCAAAAAATTATTGAGATCTTGATCCCTTTTTGAAATATTTTTAGATCTAGCAAAGGAATGCCTTCCTTTGTTGATCCTCAAAGGCTGATTATTTTGAAAACTTATTTTAATAGTACCATCAAGATATTGTTGAATATAAGTGAGATCAAGTTCATCAAAAACAGGTTTAACAAGAGGAGATTCTTGTTCCAACAATCATTCAGTGGGAAGCTTAACATCTTGCCATTGAATCATTTTTGGAACTTGAACTTTAGCATCAGGAGTTGAACATTGGATTAACATAGTTCCACCAAAAGGTTCTCTGTGATTTATAGCACTAGGATTTAATTGAGTACCCAACAATCTGTAATAAATGCGGTAGATCAAAGCAAAAGGCTTACTACCTTCTTCCATGATATAACCAAATGAAGCAATATTTAAAGTCAAAGCTTTAACAATATTATGATCATCCAAAGCAAGAGTAAGATCAGGATAACAGTTAAAATAAACAGGACCATCATACAAAGAAGCAGTGATCATACCAAGAATGCTATCTTTAAAATTTTTAAATCTAGCATCACGTAAACACATTAGAACAGAAGCATTAATACCCTTTCGGGTGAGCGGTTTAATAGCAACCTGAACCATACCAATATGCAAATAGCTGAGTGTTTTAGCAATGAACTCATTAATATTTCTTTTAGAAAACAAACAACATTTTTCATGAACTCTAGAAATAGAAAATGTTTGTTCAACAGTTCTCACTTTGTAAATGGGATAGAAAGTACTTTCAACAAAACTAGTCTTATAAACAGTTTTAGTATCAACTTTAGGAATATTCCATTTTCGAAAATCAAGTATCTCATGTTCTTCAACAGTGTGATCTTCTTCATCTACGATAACAGGAGGACAACCAGTCCTGGAGTTGATAGAGGAGTTGGATCTCCACAACTTATCCATACTATCCTAGATTCAACACTTAATTATCATGTTTTTCTCACAACCGTTGCATTTCATAACACATACCCTAACCAACCCTATACCTCTCATGCCCTACACGCCCATAAAGGCGCATCTTCTGGGATAAAACCCAGTGGATCAACATCCCTTCAAGGAGATGTCCCGACAGAGGTGACATACTCTAATGGTGATAAGGTAATTGCTTTATAGGAAGTTTTGTCTCGAAATTTACAATTCCACAATGGAATCTATTCAGAGTTACCAGTATCTATTAAACTCATTCTTGATAACCTTCAATTTTCTTTTACCAGAAACCACCATAATGTTTTCCAGAAAACCCTCAGAGCCCTTGAAATCCATCTTGTTAACCTTACTGCTCAAAATGAGGCTTATATGAGTCACTATGCTAACCTTGTTTCAGAAAATGAGGCTTTTAGAAGCCGTATTGCTAACCTTACTACACAAAATGAGGCTTTTGTAAGCCATCTTGTTAGCCACCCAAATATTACAAATAAACCCTACACTAGTCAACTCTTTGGCAAAGAGAAAATCCATTCAATGGATAAGAGGACTATCATGGGCACTGATTATGCAAGATTGAGTCTTAAGACCCAATCTCTGTTAAGAAGTGCTATTGCCAACTTGCCAACAGATATACAATCTCGTATTCTAGAAAGCAAGGCTATGTTTAAGTCTTCTGACTTATGGTTTGAATATTTCAAGATACTTGTTACAACTGCTATTCCTAATCCTGCTAACTCAGATGATATTAGTGACATTTTTAAGCAAGCTGATTAGGAAGAACACTTTAGGAGCAGTCTCAGAGTGTATGAAAAGAAACACCCATTTCCTGGCCTCTTGATAAATTATGATGATGGTTTAGGTGTTGTTAACAATTATGATACTGGTTCAGATTCAGATGATGTTGCCAGGATTTCCAACTGGCTTTCCCAAATGTTTAAGTATGGCTTTATCAGACTCATAAAATTAACAAGTCTTGACCAAGCCAGCCAACTTCCACAAATTATTCAGACTGCTGTCAAAAAATTTGAAAGTCCTTTTGTTTCCATCAGATGCTGGAGCACTTTGCCCGAATGGGAAAAAGATAACTGGATGAACGTCCAGCCCTCAAAACATCTTGTTCTCATTAATAGGTACACCCACCAAGGACAATGGTATGAAGAAGACTCTCATTTATCCTTCAAAGATCCTTGGGCTCTTGTAAATTGCTGGAGAAATTATTTCAATAATCAAATTCTTGAGGTTGCCCAGAATCTATGGAAAGATTTCCCTTGTTTTTCCTCTCTGCCGAGGGAGCCATAATAATCCACTTACTAGTGGTATAAGTATAAATATTATTATTATTCCACTTATTAGTGGTATTTATCCACTCATCATTGTCCAATTCCTGCAAAGAAGTATTGATAATGTTAGGATAATTGATAGTGTTTAACTTTTTGGTACTATAAATATTACCTTTAAAATCATCTATGAAATATTGGCAAGAACTCATCATTAGTTCTTGAATAAGAGCATTCATGGGGGAGTCTTTTTCATAAGACAGATTATCAATATCAATTTCAAACTTCAAAGCAAATTTGAAGTTAATAAAATTACCTTGAACACTTTGGTGTTAATACCTTGATGAACACTTCAAATTGAGTGTTAATTTCACTAATAAAATTAACACTATCACCGGCCAGAAAAGAGTGGCTCTGATACCATAAAAGGGGAAGGGGATGCACGGCTGAAGGGAAGAGATGGAAGCACAGTAATAATATAGTGAAAGTAATGTAAATAAAGAAGTTAGAACAATAATAAGGCAGTAGAACCAGCCAAGCAGTATATATGAAAATAATTCAAAGTAGACGAAAGCAATTTAGAACCGTCTGTTATGGCGGTAATCCGTCCAAGGTGGCGGTAGCAACAAGTAGTATAATGAACATAAAACTGAAAATACTTATTATTGAAAGTAGAACAAACACTTACACTTAACAGTGACAAAGCTTGTTCTAGTCCTAGATACAAGATTGTAAGGTAGTAGGAAATAGTGGTAGTAGAAGCAAAGAACTTTCTCTCAAAGAAGGCTTCTAAGGGAAGAAGTTCTAAGGGAAGAGAATTCTGAAATAAGAGCTTAAGGGAAATAGAATTCTGTCCTAAACTTAAGGGACAACCCCCCTTAAATAGGAAAAATTTCGGAGTGAACAGTGTCATGAACAGTAAAAAGTGAACAGTAATCTGTGAACAGTAAAAAGTGAACAGTGAACAGTGTTTTCCCACTTTTTGACTTAAAAATCAGCTGAAGAATTTTGTCCTTTTCTTTAACCTATGAAGTTCAGACTTTGTCGGAAGAAGCATGGCAAGACCAAAGTGACTAAAGTAAATGGATTCCTTTCTTTTTCTTTTTCTTTTCAAGAATCCCATAATAAGTTCAAAGGACAAGTCAGACGCATGCCTAAGGAAATTCTTTTATTCCAAAGGGCATGGGACTTTTTAGTAGGCACATGGGACTTCATCATAACATTTTTGAACATTGTAACAATTTTGGCCGTTGTGCAGGCTAGACAAATAGGGGAAAGTAGCATCAGTCTTGAAACAGTAGTAACTTCTCTTGAAACAGTAGTAACTTCTCTTGAAACAGTAGTAACCTCAGAAGTATCTTAAACAGTTTCAGCAGGCTTAACAGGTGTGGGAACAAGTGCATTGGCAGGCATTAATCAGTATCATAAGCATCTGATGTGTAACCATCATTGTATTCATGTTCATGGTAGAGAGCATATTGATTGCAGAATCCACAATATAGAAGTGGTTCAAACTCTGGAGTTTTTCCTGGAGTAAGAAAACTTCTTGGATTACATGATATGGTTTAACTTCAAATTTGCTTCATATATACTGAACACTTTGGTGTAACCTTCATATTTAACATTTCTACCCAACCCTATACCTCTCATGCCCTACATGCCTTCACTTCCTCTTTTGTCACTTCATCCTTCTTAGTAGTTATCAAAATTGGCTCAAGAGGAGGATGACTAGACCTAATAATGGTTTTATCTATTTTAACAAAATTTGATTTTTTTTATCACATTTAAATGTTGTTTTGAAACCTCATCTTTTGAAACATAATGGTTTTCAAGAAAATCAAAAAAAAAAAATATGTTTTTTCAATTGATTCATCTTTTCTAACCATTTTCTCTTAACACGGTCTTTTTCAGACTGAGCAAAATTATTTTGGAAATATTTTCTCTTAGGTCTATTTTTTGAAAGCCTAAATTCATTGTACAAAGAATCCCAATCAATTTCAAAATCATCATTTAAAACAATCAAAACTCTTAACTGATTTTGGTAAACAGAAGGATTTTCAATAGGAGGAAAATCAGAATCAGATGGAGCAACAGATGCAGAGTCTTCTTCATTTTCAATAGCAATGTTGTCATAAGGAAAGGAAGATTCAGCTTTAGTAGAATAGAAAGGAGTGCTAACTTGGGAGTTACCGCTGGAAACTCCTTTTAGCCTTAAACCAGTGGGTTTTTCAAGACTTTTTTGCAAAAAATCATTGAGATCTTGATCCCTTTTTGAAATATTTTCAGATCCAGCAAAGGAATGCCTTCCTTCGTTGATCCTCAAAGGTTGATTATTTTGAAAACTTATTTTAACAGTACCATCAAGATATCGTTGAATATGAGTGAGATCAAGTTCATCAAAAACAGGTTTAACAAGAGGAGGTTCTTGTTCCAACAACCATTCATTGGGAAGCTTAACGTCTTGCCATTGAATCATTTTTGGAACTTGAACTTTAGCATCAAGAGTTGAACATTGGATTAACATAGTTTTACCAGAAGGTTCTCTATGATTTATAGCACCAGGATTTAATTGATTACCCAACAATCTGTAATAAATGCGGTAAATCAAAGAAAAAGGCTTACTTCCTTCTTCCATGATATAACCAGATGAAGCAATATTTAAAGTCAAAGCTTTAACAATATTAGGATCATCCAAAGCAAGAGTAAGATCAGGATAACAGTTAAAATAAACAGGGCCATCATACAAAGAAGCAGTGATCATACCAAGAATGCTATCTTTAAAATTTTTAAATCTAGCATCACGTAATATATATATATATATATAAATATATATATTAATATATATATTCAAAAGTTCAGCATGGTGATAATATGGACAAGAAAACGGATACATTTCACATGCATGGTGTGCCTTGTAACTTAGACTCTTTCATCGGCCATATTACATTAAAGCATATTTGTTTTATGCTATTCATTGATTTTTTTTTTCCCCTTGATGGTATTCATTGATTATTGATTGGCAATGTTACCACGCAGATGAGTTTGACCTGGTGAAAATTTTACTTATGCTAATGATATGAGCTTGAGATAAAAATAAAAATAAAAATAAAAGAAGGCTCAAATCTTCACGGTACATGTCACTGTGTAAAAGAGTTTTCCCCTTTCATCTCGAGCAAATGCACCTCTCACCCTCACCCGCTCTGCCACGGGCCGCGGCAGTGTAGTACCTCAAAAAGCATTGACCTTCTTCTATGTTATTTAAAACGGAAACAAAATAGACTAAAATATTAGAGTAGTGGTTATTAAGATACACACGCAAATGCATTGAAAGCATGATCTTTACCTTCAAAATAGTGGATCAAGTGATGATTTCAGTGCAACAAGTATTTCTGAAAAATACTTGTAAAATAAAAAAATAAGAGGTTGACATGCAAGATATTGGGCAGCTTTACTATAAATAGGCTATTGGACCCCCTCTTCACAACCACAACATAGCAAACTAAGCAAAGCACATACACTTCAAAAACAGCTCTCGTCCTGGGCAACTCATGGCAGCCGTCAAAATTTCAAATAGTCCCACTATTGTTCGGCGATCAGCAAATTACCAGCCTTCCATTTGGCACTATGATTACATCCAAACACTAGGAAATGGATACGTGGTACATTTTGTTATTGTTTTCAATTGCCAGTTTTACTATTGCTTTGAACCATATATATTACTGGAAATTGACCAACCCCTTGCTTATAATAAAACTGTGATGTAGGGGGAAACTTGCGCTGAACAAAGTAATAATTTGAAGGAACATGTGAGGACGACGATGCTTCACAAAGTGGTGGATCCTTTAGGGCAACTCGAGTTGTATAGATCTTCCAATATTCTCTTCATTTCACCCTCAAAGTGATAAGATATTCCAATTGGAATATCTTATCACTTTGAGGGTGAAATGAAGAGAATATTGGAAGCTCTATACAACGATGATCACAATGGTGATACGTGGAAGGAGAATTTATATGCTACTGCACTTAAATTTAGACTCCTAAGACAATATAGATATAGAATGTCTCCAGGTATTTTAAGAAAAGTAAAAATAAAAATAAAAAATAAAAGATCACGTTTGTATACTTAAACAGAACAAGATTTTCTCCATTTCACTATATTTGACAGTGCACAAATTGCCATAACATAGTTAATCATTGTTGCATTGGTCATTGGTCATTGCAGAAGTTTTCAATAATTTTAAGGATGAGAGAAGGAATTTCAAGGAATGCCTTTGTGAGGATACCAAAGATATGCTATCATTGTATGAAGCCTCATTCCATTTGATAGAAGGTGAGAATATATTGGAAGAAGCAAGAGATTTTGCAACCAAGCACCTTGAAGAATACCTCAAGCAAAATAAAAATAAAAATCTTTATGCGATAGTGACTCGTGCCTTGGAGCTTCCATTGCATTGGAGGATAATGAGGTTCGAAACAAGGTGGTTCATTGATGTATATAGGAGTAGAGAAGACATGAACCCTATCTTGCTTGAGTTTGCAGAACTAGATTTCAACATGGTTCAAGCAGTCCACCAAGAAGATTTAAAACAAGTATCAAGGTTAAAAATAAATAAATCTTATTAGTTCTCACATTAAGTAGAGCTTCATTTGACATATAATTAATACGTCTATTACTTATTTGTTGACAGTTCAGAAAGGATTATATAGATTCTCTGTCAAAGTATACAATGATGAATACTAAAATTAAAATCAAATCTCATGGAAACATAAATAAATGATCAAGTTTATTATAACCTAAAATTTAAAGTTACAAAATTGATATTCTCTTGTTTGGTTCATTCAATGGTGGTGGAAGAGCACTGGACTTGGAGAAAATTTGAGCTTTGCAAGGAATAGGCTAATGGAGAATTTCTACTGCTCAGTGGGTCTAATATATCAGCCTCGATATGGATATAGTAGGACATTAATAACAAAGGTCGGTTCACTGATGTTTATGATATATATGGCACTTTGGATGAACTTGAGATATTCACGTATGCCGTTGAGAGGTTTGTATAAATCGCACAACACCATAAACCCTTCAAAGCTATCTTTTTCATAAAGACTTTAAGAGTACTCTTAATTTTTTTTTTTTTTTTTTTTTGTAATTATAGATGGGATATCAATGCAATGGATCAACTTCCAAATTATATGAAGATATGTTTCCTTGTTCTCTACAATTCTGTTAATGAAATGGCTTTTGATCCCCTTAAGGAACAAGGACTCCACATCATTTGATACCTCAAAAAAGCTGTATGGACTTTATTCGACTTGTAAATCCATCATTGTGTATCAGTAACATTTTCTTCTTAAATACATGATCTAATTCATCACCCCACTATAATTGCTTCAGTGGACAGATTTATGTAGATCTTATTTGTTGGAGGCGAAGTGGTACTACAGTGAATATACGCCAAACCTTGAAGAATACCTTAAGAATGCATGGATTACAATATCATCACCAGTTATACTAATGCATTCTTATTTTATTGTTGCAAATCCAATAACAAAGGAAGCCGTGGAATGCTTGGAAGAGTACCCTAAAATAATCCATTGGTCATCTATGATTTTACAACTTACAAATGATTGTGGAACATCTACAGTATGCTATTCACATTATCCTAAGAGTTTCATTAAGAATGCTTTCAACTACTTCATACAATCATAGCCTAACAACATTTTCTTTTCTTTTCCCCTTTTTTTTTTTTTTGGCAAATCAGGATGAGTTAAGGAGAGGTGATATTCCTAAATCAATCCAATGTTACATGAATGAAACTGGCGCTGTTGAAAACGACGCTCGTGGATACGTAGTATTTGGTTAGTACAGCATGGAAGAATATGAATGAAGAATAAGATGTAAGTTCTCCCTTTTGTCAAACATTTATTGAACTTTCTATGAATCTTGCAAGGATGGGACACTGCACGTACCAGCAGGAAGATGGGTTTGGCGTTGCAGATCGCAAAACTAAGGATAGTATATTATCATTACTTATTCAGCCCATTCCTCACACCAGGATGTCTCATGGAAATTCATAAAGTTTAGCCAAGCTTGAACATCAAATAAGCGAAGTCTTTACAGAACCTCAATCAATCTTGGGGGCACTTTTAAAATTAGTTCTGGAATAATTCCAAGGGAATTAGCGTTCAAGTGATGCAGCGTTGGAAAGATATCTCTCTAATTTCTAACGCATCAAATAATGTTTAATTTTATTTTTAAGAGCCAAATCATCATTTTAATTACTACAGTCTACAGAGTACAATATGGAGTTTTCTAGAGGAAATTATGATCATTTTACTCTGAAGTGTATGCACTAGCATAAAACACTTCAATAAAACAAACTTCAAGTTCTCTTACTTCTAATTGTATATATTTAGTACCAAATAATAGATTATGTTAGCTTTGTTTAATCATTTTAAATATCTGGTCACTACAACAAAAGAGTCTGTTGATGCCCATTTTTCGACAAAGAGCCCAATAGCAGAAAAAGCCCAACAATAGAGAAGATGAGAAGGAAATGAGGAGTAAAACGGTAAAGAAACAAGGAAGCAAGCCCAGTGGACTGAATCAGTAGAATTGATGGCCAGCAGACCCGTGAAAGGAGGTAAAGAATGAGTAAATGGGCCGAGAAAGCCTAATGAATAAAGTAGTAAATCCATGGGAATAATGAGAAGTAAAGAAGAAATAAATGGGTTAGGGAAGCCCAGGGAATGAATTGGTAAACTCAATGGGCTAGCTTAAAAGCCAATAGGCCCAAAAGGATAGTAAGAGGTAAAGATGTAGTAAAATGGCCGAGGAAGCCCAAGGAATTTAGCAACAAGTAAATGGGAGTTAAAAAAGGTAAAGAAGAAGTTAATGGGCCGAGGAAGCGCAAGGAATAAAGTGGTAAAATGGGTTGGCATGGTAGGAACATTGGCCAATAAGCCTAAAAGAGGTAAAGACGTGGAAATTGGGCCAAGGAAGCCCTAAGCAAAGGATTGATGAAAAAGTGGGTTGATATGACAAGAACATCAGCCCGCAAACCCATGGGATAATAAGAAATAATAATAAAGGCAAAGCTGTAATAAACACAATAAAGAAATATGGCAGGATTAGTGGCCAAAAAGGCCCACGACCATAAAGAAGGAAGCATGGGCTCAACAAGAAGATGAAGGCGTTTGCCCAAGCAACGCCTAGTCCAGGAAGGGATGAGAGGAAGAAAATATGAGCCCAAAAGCCCACACACCCTTCACGCCATATAAGATAAACATCAACCAGTATGTATAGCAAAATCAAACAACGCAAGGGCAGCAGAAATAGTGTGAAGGCCAGAAAGAAACAAATTCAGACGGAGTGGAGCATGCACAAAGGGCCAGGGCACCACCTACTTGTACCCAGCCAATACATGGGAGGTGGGCCACAGGTCAAGGTATTCAGAAGGTGTGGTTTGGCGGTGGGGAGAAAAGGAGGTCTATTCTGGGGTTCCCGCTCAAACTTCTTTGGGGGAAATGTCCTGCTGAGATGACATCTCACCCAAAAGAGGTAAGTGTGGGCTAAGACCACTTGATGCATGCCATAGAGGTAGGTGGTAAGATAGCTTAATCCTTATCCAGATAGGTAAAACAAAAACAGAGAAAGGTAAGAAACAAGACAAGTAATTTTGTCTAGGAATGGAAAGTGGTGCAACCAACGCACTCTGAGTAGAGGTAGTGGCTAGGTAGCCAACAGGCTAGTAGGCTGTCCTGGAATGATACCCATAAGGAGCCAAAAGCAGTTACGAGACAAAAAGGATAAATCCCACAATGGCAGATGGTATAAAAAGGGTAGCCATGAACAGTGAAAGGGGGGACGAAGGAGAGATAGAAAGAAAAGAAAGGATAGAAAATAAAAGAATACACGAAAAGACTAGAGAGAAAAGAAAGAAAGACTAGAAAGAAAACTAGAGAGAGAGAATGAATGGTAGGAATAGAAGCATGCATCAATAGACCATCTTTTATCTCCCTCTTGACAGACCCACTCTCTGAAGATCGAGAATCGAAACTCAAACTATTTAGGCCCTTACTCTTAAGTGTGTAACTTCTATGGCAGGAGCCTTTCTTGATATTACTCACGTTGGAGATTGGTTCCCTTCTTGGGTCTACTTCTGCTGAAAAGTTTAGCCTACCATCTGGCAGACAAGCTTTTACTGGTTGTAAACCCTATTACAGCGCTTTTAAACCCTATTACAGCGCTAGGATAGGAAGGAGTAAACCCTATTACAGCGCTTTTAAAAGCGCTAGGATAGGTAAATCATATAAGGGAATGAGTAAACCCTATTCCAGCGCTTTTAAAAGCGCTGGTATAGGTTAATCACATAAGGGAAGGAGTAAACCCTATTACAGCGCTTTTAGAAGCGCTGGAATAGGTAAATCACATAAGGGAATGAGTAAACCCTATTCCAGCGCTTTTAAAAGCGCTGGAATAGGGTTTACTCATTCCCTTATGTGATTTACCTATTCCAGCGCTTCTAAAAGCGCTGTAATAGGGTTTACTCATTCCCTTATGTGATTAACCTATTCCAACGCTTTTAAAAGCGCTGGAATAGGATTTACTCATTCCCTTATATGATTTACCTATCCTAGCGCTTTTAAAAGCACTGGTATAGGTCTCTCCCATAAGGGAAATAAGTAACCCTATTCCAGCGCTTTTAGAGCGCTGGGATAGGACAACTATATTCTAGCGCTTTTGAAGTGTCGGGATAGGATACTTTCAAAAATTAAAGTAATTAATTAATTAATTAATTAAAAAAAGATAAACCTAACCTATAGCGATGGTTATAAAACGCTGCAATAGGGCTCCCTATACCAGCGTTTTTGGAAACCTCCGCTATAGGCCTCCTATTGCAGCGATCAATAAAGCACCAATTTTGAGCTGCCGTAATAGGATTTCCTATACCAGTGATTTCAAAAAGCGCTACTACAGGCTCCTCTATTACGGCGGTTTTTAAAAGTGCCAAGAAAAAAACGCTGCAATAGGACTTTTTTTTTGTATTGCAACCTTAATACCACCAAATGATATCTATAAATTTACCAATAAAATCAAGTCAACAACAACCACCTGCACCATTCATAACTTATTTGAACCATTTATTATTTCACAAATTTATTGATCCAATTTATCTTTTGAATTAGTTTTTATGTTCTTTTTTCTACATAATGTAATTTTTTTGCATTTCGAAGTTTAGATAGATATCATTCTTTTAAAAATATTGTATAAAACTCAATAAAAAAATGGTTATACAAAATTAAGAATTTTTAAGAATTAATTTTTTTACAAAAAAAAAAATTATACATTTAATTTTTTGATAAGTAAAAAATTATAAATTTATATTATATCTATCATAGACTTATAGTTTTATTCTCATTTATAATATCACATTTAATTTCTTAAAAGTTAGAACGTTTTGAATATTAGAATTTAAAATAAACAAATTGACACATTTTTATTTCGAAAGAAAGCTAGTCAATTAACTCTCTATGATTTAGGTTTTATCCATTGTCTCCTGGCTTCCCATTCCATTTGCTCCAATCGAGCTTGCTACGTACTACGCTAGTGGTGCTTTTGGGTACGCATGTATAGAGCAACCTTAAATGCAGGTGTGAGTCTGTGAGAATGCTACAAGCCTTGTAGTGAAATTGGAATTGCTACTTGTTTTTAGGGTCAAAGAACCAGCTATTGATCCCTTAGGCAAAATCTTAACCAAAATTATTTCTAAGTTTAAAATTAGGGTATGATGGTAGGAAAATGTTAGGCACCAACAAACTCTTGCCCAATCCGGAGATCAGCATTACTATTGTCATTTACCCAATTTCAATTATAAACCTGATAAACCTAATGAGTAAACCATAATGTAAACATGCATTAGAAAAGTAAAACACTACATATTACAATGATAAAAATTGTTAAAGAATCACAAACAAATGAATTAGTGATAAAAAGGATAAATTACTTGAAATAAAATAAAAGGCAAAACAAT